>JASFZW010000015.1:0-52114 GCA_031763795.1 Prototheca wickerhamii
CTTCAGCTTCAATAAAGCCAATAACCCAAAATTTTGGAAAAACTAAATTTAACTTATATATTTTAATTAAATCTAAAAGTATAGAACAATTTTTAGAGTCATAAAATTTATCTAAATTTATGAAAAAAGAATCTACTTGATCTGGTGTAAGATTTTTATAAATTCTTGGTGAAATAAGTGGAGTTTCATTTACTCTTCTTTTTTTTTTAGCAAGAATCCAAAATTCTTTAACATCATCTTTATTATTTTGTGATTTTAATTTAAAATTTAAAGCTTCTTTAAAATATATAAAATCATAATATTTTTTAGTAAATAAAGGATATTTTTCAAAAATTGGTAAAATAATATCATTTAATTTTTGTGAATCCCTTACTCGAAATGAAGCCATTTTTCTGTTTTTTTCAATAGTAACAGAACCAATTTTTAATTCACTTTTAATATAATAAAGTAACTGTAAATTATTAGTTGATAAACTTATTTTATAAGTAAAGCAAAGAGAATTTTTTTGAATATTAATTGAAAAACACCCATCTCCATCTGTAAGTCCTACTAACCATTCATAAAAATCTTGTTTGTCTATATAAATATTTTTCATAAATTATTACAAAAATTAAATAAAGAGAAATTATATCACATGTAGTCTCTGATGAATAGATCTTTTTGTTTATACTAAAGAACTATTCAGGCGAATTAACCTTTCCTAAAAAGATTTTTACTTTAATTGTTATATTGTTCCTTAATGAAATTAAGTAAAAAAAATTTAATAAATTAAGAGTACTTTTTATATAGTTTTTACATTATTTCTTAACTAATGTTATTAACATTATAACACAATGTTAAAAATAATATTAAAAACATAGGTTTTTCTCGCATCGAGTGATATTTAAAGACAGCTTATATCCATTAAACCGTCCAGCCAGTTGCAGCTCCTGTTTCTACTAAAGCAGAGCTTAATAATAAAATTAAAGATGGTGGTAATAACCAAAATCCAATATTATTTAAACGTGGGAAAGATACATCAGCAGCTCCGATTAAGATAGGTATGAAAAAGTTACCAAATCCACCTAATAATGCAGGCATTAACATGAAGAAAATCATTAAAAATGCGTGAGCTGTAATAATTACATTATAAAGTTGATAGTTACCTGCAAGTATTTGATTGCCAGGTTGTGCTAATTCCATACGGATTAGAATTGAAAATACAGTTCCTAAAACTCCGCTGAATGCACCAAAAATAAGATAAAGGATTGCAATATCTTTATGGTTTGTTGAATATAACCAACGTGTGATCATAATAAAATTAAAAAGAACTTAACAAAAAGTTGAAATAATTAAGTTTTTTATTAACATAAATTAATAAAAAGAAGAATATTTTTACATATTTGTTTTTGTTAAGCTATGGCAGAAACAAACTATAAATAAATCTATCAAGATTCACCAAAAATTTAACAAAAATATTAAAAATTTAAATCTTTTCTTTATTTCTAAAAATTTTCTTTAACCATAAAAAAACTTCTTTTATTTTAAAATTAACTTCAATAAGCACTTACCAAATAAGTGATTTATTACATGATTATTTTATTATAATTCTAATAACTAAATTAATTATATTAAGAAAATACAAATTTATTAGCCATTTGTAATACAATAAATAAAAAATCAGAGTAGCAGGATTTGAACCTGCGGCATCCCGTTCCCAAAACGGGCACGCTACCGGACTGCGCCATACTCTGTTAAAATTTTTAATTAAAAAAATAATATAATCTTATAGCGGGTAATGGGAATCGAACCCATATCGTTTGCTTGGAAGGCAAAAAATTTAACCATTAATCCATACCCGCCTAAATAAATTATATATAAATAAAATTTATTTAAACTAAAATATAGAAATAAAAAAATTCTAAATTAATTTCCAGAACTATCTTAAATTAATAAGATAGAACTAGAAAAAATATTTAGTTTCTTTATTTTATAAAAAAATAAAATAATATAATAATTTAGTATGGATTAGCTCTAATATTGCTATTTATACACTTTCCACCTATCAACGTAGTATTCTTCTACGATTTTTTAAGAACTTGTTTTCAGGCTAGTTTCCCGCTTGAGATGCTTTCAGCGGTTATCTATTACGAACTTAGCTACTCAGCGCTGCTATGGGCATAACAACTGATACACCAGAGGTTCGCGATTTCCGGTCCTCTCGTACAAAGAAATCCTCCTGTCAATTCTTTAACCACCCAAAAAAGATAGGATACATACTGTCTTACGACGTATTAAACCCAACCACGTAACTTTTTAATCGGCGAACAGCCGAACCCTTCGAACCTTCTACAGCTCGAGGATAAGTTGAGTCGACATCGCTTTTATGTTAATTGAATTTATTTACTTAATAAAATTAAGTAAAGTATACTTATAATAAAAGATTATTGAATTTTATATTTAACTTTCATTTTGTTTCATTTCTTTTGAAACAAAAGGTCATTTCTTTTGAAACAAAAGGTCATTTCTTTTGAAACAAAAGGAAATATTATATTAAAAAATTTCAAAGAACACTTAACCGGAATATATATAATATATTGATTTATTCTATGTTTTTGTAATTTTATTAAATTAGGAACTATATCATAACATCGTTTAAAAGCTTCACAAAGAAGAATTAATTCATGTTTTTCAGAACAATTTGTTGATAATCTTATACTTATTAATTTTTTATTATATTTAGTTTGATTCCATTTCGAAGAATTCATAAACCAATACGCTAAACTTCGTGGACTTAACCAACGATGTATTAATTTAGGAATTTTTTTATTTCTACCAGTTTTATCATAAAATTGATGTGCATAAAATCTAAACCCTGGAAAAGCTATTGTATTAAAATACCAACGAATTTCTCCTTTTTTTGTAATTATTTGCTTTGGAGGTGTAATAGTATAGTCCTTAAAAATATTATATAAATCTTCTATATATTGTTTATTTTCGTCTAGAATTCGTAATCTATAAGTAATACCTTCATTAAAAGTTTGTAACTTAGCATTTCCTAAAAGAATGCCAATTAAAACTTCTTGTTGTAATTTAGTTAATTTTTTTTTTGTAATTGTATTCATAAATTCTAAAAAAAAAATTATAATTAATTCAATGTTAATATTTGATAAAATATTAACCTTCTAGTCGCCTAGAAGAGCAGACTGTATCATTATCTAAATTATTTTTTATTCTTTTTATTAAGAATAAATCTCTTAAATAAATTTTAGATATTCGGCGTGCAGTCGTTGAGGGGTTATTTTAAATCTTATATTTCAACTTAAAAAACTTCCCTGCTGATTGTCCGCACCAAAATACTTTTTCAAAAATTCATTAGATTCTTGCGATTTTGGATACTCCGGATGTTCCAGCATATAGCCAAATTTACATTATTTTGTTGCCAAAATAAGACCCCGAAATGTCTATATTTTTTAAGTCAAGGTGCCAAACGACTCCGTCGATAAGAGCTCTTGGGAGTCATCAGCCTGTTCAATTATGTTATCACAGAAGTGTTTATCTTCTATTTCTATATGTTTCCATATAGTTCAGACTATGTCATCAACTCTAACTTAATCTTATTAATTAATAAAATAAATTGAGTTGCTGGGCGCTCGTGGAGAAATTATTGGTTAAGATGTCCTCATTCTCTAGTCGTTGAACGTTCTCTTTTACTAATCATTATATAATAATGATTTTTATTAACTTCATTAATAAATCTTTTTCAAAGAGCTTCGCTGCAAATTAACCTAATTTTTTCAATATTTGATAATAAAATAAAAAACCTTAATTTCATTAAGAAAGATGTTACCTTAATTTCATTAAGTTAAAAAAACCTTAGCCTTCTTGCAATTCACCCAGTTGTTGCCTTTATATCGCTATAAAGCGGGACTACAAACTAAATCCCTAGCGTATCTTTGATCAGTTGAGCGAGAGCCTTTCCACGAAGTACTCCCGGGTCACTATGGCCGACTTTCGTCTCTGTTTGACTTTTAGGTCTCACAGTCAGGCAAGCTTATACCATTATGCTCTACAGCTGATTTCCTTCCAGCTTGAGCTTACCTTCGCACGTTTTCGTTACGTTTTAGAAAACGACCGCCCCAGTCAAACTACCCACTATACAGTGTCCTTATAATTTAAGTTAGAAAAACGATAAAGAAAGGGTGGTATTCCAAGGTTGTTTATATAAATAAATATATAAACTCCCACCTATCCTCTACATTCAATACCCTTTTTCAATGTAAAGCTGCAGTAAAGATGCATAGGGTCTTTCCGTCTATTTTTGGGAACTCCGCATCTTCACGGAGAATTCAATTTCACTGAGATCATATTAGAGACAACGAAGCAGTCGTTACACCATTCATGCAGGTCGGAACTTACCCGACAAGGCGTTTCGCTACCTTAGGACTGTTAGAGTTACAGCCGCCGTTTACTGGGCTTTAATTTCGAAGCTTGAATTTATTTTAAAAAAATAGCAACAAACCTTTCCACTTAAGTTTCCAGCACCGGGCAGGTGTCAGACCCTATACGTCGCGTTACCGCTTAGCAGAGTCCTGTGTTTTTAATAAACAGTCGCTGCTTCCTATTCTGTGCCAGCAGTAATATTAATATAAATTAAATTTATAACAATAGCACTGCTCCTCCTTATCCCGAAGTTACGGAGGCATTTTGTCGAGTTCCTTTAATATGATTCTCTCTACGCCTTAATATACTCTATTTATTCTCCAGTGTCGGTCAGTACGGTATTTTACTTTTCTTAATGAAATTAAGAACAAATTGTAAACAGTCTCTTTTTTTCCTGGAATAGTTATAATTTAAAAGAAATCCATTTATCTTCTAAATTAGGTACTATCCGTCATAGAAACTTAATCAAGAAATTTTAAACTTGTACCCATTATATTAAAGCAATCGCTTACATACTTAGGGGCCGATTAACTCTACACTGAATTCCAGTATGTAGAAAACACTGAATTTTTCGGCGATCATGAATTACACATGATTTTACGTTACTCATGTCAACATTCTCACTTCTGATATAAAAGTGCACTCTCACGAATACACCATAATATACTTACAGAACGTTCTGCTACCCTATACTAAGAATTGAGTTTTATGACTTTAATTAGTATAGCTGCCGCTTCGGTGATATATTTTAGCTCCGTTACATTTTCGGCGCAATTAAGCCCTTTTTATTTTAAAAAAATAGACCAGTGAGCTACTACGCTTTCATTATAAGATGGCTGCTTCTAAGCCTACTTGCTGGTTGTCTAAGCTTAATAACCTCCTTTACCACTAAATATATGCTTTGGAACCTTAGCGTTCAGTCTGGGCTGTTTCCCTCTTGACTTTGAACCTTAGCACTCAAAGTCTGTTTCTAGAAAATTATAAAAAGGTATTAGGAGTTTCCCTGGATTTAGTAAGGCTTTGGGCCACCCTTACCCAACGAGTGCTCTACCCCCTTTTTATCTATCAATTTGTTCTAGACTCTACCTAAATAGATTTCGCAGAAAACCAGCTATCTCCAAGTTCGATTGGCTTTTCACCCCTAGTCACAAGTCATCTCCACATATTGCCACATGTGTGAGTTCGGTCCTCCAAAACGTGTTAACATTTTTTCAACCTGCTCATGACTAGATCACTTGGTTTCGGGTCAAATAAAAGAAACTCATGTTCGTATTTACTCCGCCTCCACTTAACAGCTTAAGCTAGCTTCCATTATTTACTCGTTGACCCATTATACAAAAGGTACCCCATTACTCTATATAAAAAATTATATAAAGCGCTGAGTGCTTGTATACATCCAGTTTCAATATTTATTTCACTTCTCTTTCACCTTTCCCTCACGGTACTAGTTCACTATCGATCAAAAGTGCGTACTTAGGCTTAGAGGGTGGTCCCCCTATCTTCAAACAAGTTAAGTCTCGTTCTACTCATTAAATTAATAGTTCTACAAACTAATGTAGAAAAATTATGAATAATAATACAGGGCTATAACCTTCTTTGGCGTGGTATTTCAACTTACTTATTTATTTTCTAATTTTTTTATTCTATTAATTGGCCTAATCCGCGTTCGTTCACCACTACTAACGGAGTCTCGGTTGATTTCTATTCCTCTAGTTACTGAGATGTTTCAATTCACTAGGTTTTATTAAATATACAGAGTTTCCTCTAAGGAGATCTGTTCTCACTTGTATTACGACAATAAGAACAGCTTTTCGTTTCGCTATACGTCCCAATCATAAATTACTTATGATATTCACTTTTATCTAGGTATCCACTAAATGTACATTCTCTTTAACTTGAACAAATTACAATTTCATTTAAAAAAATTATAATTTAAAAATTTTATTTATTTCTGTATAAAGAATATTCCTATTTTTCAGTTTTTTCTTATTGTATTACATTAAGATTTACTAATTTAACGAAGTATTCTTAATCTAATTAAAAATAAAGCGGAAAAAGGGATTCGAACCCTCGACATTTGCCTTGGCAAGGCAACACTCTACCACTGAGCTATTTCCGCATTATAATCTTTAAATAAATATATAATTTTCTATTTATAATAATGAAGAAATTGTAATAAAATTAATATAAAAATAAAACTATATTGTATTAATAAAAACTTTTTATAGTGTTTTCTTAATAAAATTATTATTTTGTTAAGAATATAGTTGGTATTAATACAAATTAGTTAATATTTTTATTAGATTTATTAATTAAATCATTTAATTTTTTCGACGATACAAAAGCTAAAACTTTATATATTTTTTTAAAAAGATATAGATTAAAATCAATAGATCCATTATTTCCAGGAATAGGATAAGCAATTCCTAATGAACTACTACTACTATCAGTGCAAGCAATTATAGGAATTTGTAATCTATTTGCTTCACGTATTAAGTGTTGATTTTCTCCAGGATTAAATAAAAAAATAATATCAGGCTTTGTTTGTAAAGACATTTTAATACTAGTGCTAACATTATTAGACAATGTTTCGCCAGTAGTACTATTATTTACAATATATCCATAACCTTGAAAAGATTTTTGTACTTTTTCGTATCTAGGAAAATTAATTTTGTATTTATCTAATATTTTTCCAAAACGTTGAGAAAATTTTAAATAACTATATATAGATTTCGAAATTTGTTTGTAGTTAGTCAAAGTTCCTCCAACCCATTTATAAAAACAATGAGATACAGATAATAAACTATGAGCTGGTAAATTCTTTTCCATATATTTCATACTATTTACAGATAAGTCGTAAAAAGCTGGGTTTGTATTTACAATTAATAAGCTTCCGCCATTTTCTAAAATTTTAGTTAAAACATAAAAAGCTCTTGCTAGTGCTTTTTTAGTTTGTTGAACATTAGAAATTGTAATTTTTTTACGTATCCCTAACTGATATGGAGCCATTGACGGATGCCAAGGTTTAGTTTCAGTTAAAGGAACAGGTCTATGACCTATATGTACACTAGAATTATAATAACTACTTGAAATTTCTAGATTATTTACTAGTTGATCTTTTTTTATTGTATTGGAAGATTTTAAATTAGTATATTCTTGCATAATTTCTTAGATTTTTAATTTATTATTATTATATAATATTTACTTTATAATAATGAAAGAGCGGAGGTAGGACTCGAACCTACAGCCTTCAGATTATGAGCCTGACGAGCGGAACCAATTGCTCTTCTCCGCTTATTTACTTAATGAAATTAAGTAAAATTAACTTTATTAAGTAAAAAATAAAATAAAATATATTGGGTATGGCAGGGCTCGAACCTACGGCCATCAGGTTAAAAGCCCGATGCTCTACCAACTGAGCTACACACCCCTAATAAAGTTACAATATTTTATTTAATTTTAATACTACTTTAATGGAATTAATAATTCTATTTGAAGTTGTTATTGTCTTAATAAAAGTCAGAACTATTTTTATGTTAATTCTACCTTTTTTAATACTATTTTCTTAATCAAATTAACAATAAATTCTATATAATATAAAAATTTAAAGGTTAAGGGCAGAATCGAACTGCCATTATAAGATTTGCAATCTCATACATTACCATTATGTTACTCAACCAAATTTCTATAGAAAACTTTCTATAGAAAATAATTAAAAATTTATATTATTAATTTACTTAACTTCTTGACTTAATTTCATTAAGTATAACAGATCCAAACTTTAATCCCTACTGTTCCAAAAGAAGTAAAGGCAGGTTTTGAAGCAAAATCAATTTTACAATCAAATACATGTAATGATGTTTGACCATATTTTACACAAGTTTGTGTAGCACGTTGTGCTTTTTTTGATTTTCCACCAACACGTCCACTACAAGTAATACGTAAACCACGAATATATGGTTGCATACTAGCTTGTTTTAATAATCTATTTTTTATACGTGAAAAAGGTACACGTCTTTCTAAAAAATAAACAATTTCATCTGCAATAAATCCAGCGCTTTGCCAAGGTTGTGAACTTACAATAGGAAATAATTGTAAATCCATATTATATGCCGATGATAAATAATTCTCAATATGTGTTTTATATTTAAAATTATTTCTATAACTTCTTTCTTTTGAATTTTCTAAAACTTTGAATATTGCATTTTTCTTTAAATCTACAAGATTATTAGAAAATTCTAAATTATTAATATTTAAATTAGTATCAATTGTATTAATTTCATTAACTAAACTATATTGATTAAAACTTGGTATAGTTGTTAAATCATTAGTTTTTCGTTTTTTAAATTTAACTTGATTTTTTAATTTAGTTCTTATTATTTTAAAATCCTGATCTTGTAATTTTTCACTTAGGTTTGCAATATTTTTTAATCCTACTAAATTATTATTAATTTCATTTTTTAAAAAATTAGATGAATTATTAGAATTATAATAATTAGCTAATAATGATTTTAAGCCTTGTTTGTATAATTCTTGTTTATTTTCTTGATTAAAATTAATTTGATCGATATTAAAATTTAAATTTCCAGAAGATTTTAAATCTAAAACTTTGATTTCTTGGTTTTTTCTTGATTTATTAATATTAAGACTAGTACCTTGAGGTTTTGTCAATAATTTTGAATAATCTTTTGAAAATAATTTAGAAAAAGAATTTTTTAATAAAAGTCTTGTAGTAATATTTTCTAGAAATTGAAAAGAGTTATTTTTCTTTGATAATTTATTTAATTTAATAAAAGCATTGTTATATACATTCTTAGAATTTGTTGTTAACTTTGTTTCATTAGAAAAAGTATATAAATTTTGTTTGTTATTATTATTAAGAATAGGGTAATTGTTAAAAAATAATTGATTATTTAATATATTTATTATTTTTTTTTTAATAATTTTTTGATTAGTTTTGATATTAGAATTTATATTATATTGACGTGCTAATTTTTGGTTTATTCGAGCATTTAAACGCCAATTTCTTGAAGTAGTAAAAGAGTTACTTAAATTGCTAATATTGCTAATATTACGCCAACTACGTGCCTTCTTTGAGCTTATATTATAAGTATCGTTTTCATTTATAGATAACCAAGCTTTAGATAAGTTTTTAGTTATACCAAAATTTCTAGCTAAAGAAACACGAGTTTGTTTTGGTATACAAAGGAAAGGATATACTTTTATATTATTTATTCCAAAATTTACGAAAAAACGTGCTTCAGGTAATTTCATAGATTTTAAAAATTTATTATAATATTTTCTTAAATAGAATTCCTTAGCAAAACAATCTGCATAAAAGTAGTCACTATACCAAGAACTATCAAATTTTCTATTACCATATTGAAGTCTTAATGATACTGAATTTGTTTTTTGTCCCATATTTTATATATTATTATAAAGTTTAAATAAAATAAATACTATATTATTTTGATTATTAAAACTAACTGTTTTTTATTCTTTATTAATTTTATTATTTTACTTAATATAAATAACTAAGTAAATAATATAAAATTAACTAAAAACAAAATAAATAGTATTTATTTAATTATTTATTGTATTTAATTTTTTTTCTTCACATAATGAAGAACGTATAGCAGATAATTTATATTCCATCGCTACACTTAAACTGTTAATTTGTGTTGCTTGGTTTAAAGTAAAAACCAATTTATTATAAACATCTTGAGGTGTTGAGTTGTATACACATTCTAATGATTTTTCAAAATCTAATTTGTTGTATACAGTATTTTCTACAATAGCCCCACAAAAAAATAAATGTGGTATAGAATTGATGCTTTTCCAAAGCAATGGTAATTTTTCTAAATCATTGCCCGCTATTAATAAGTTTGGTCCTTGAAATATAGCATTTAGATTGACATTATAAGATAATGTCATAGCATTTATTTTTTCTCTTTTACCGTCAATATCTGAAATACACTTCTTTATGATTGTGTTTTTATATCTAAAGAGTTGTAATTTTGTTTTTTTATCTACCTCTTGATTTAGTAATGTTAAACTATTAGCTTTAACAGTTTGATGTTTTTCAATTACTTTTTCTAAAAGAGATATGTTAGTTTGTTGAGGTTGTTGTAGAAATAAAACAAAAGAATAATCTTCTAAAATACTTAAAGTTTTAGAATTTTGTATAAGTTTTTTTTTATTTGCCATAATTTTTATCTAAAGATTTATTTATAGGTTTCATTTTTTTTCTATTTTTTACCTTTCATATAAATTAAATTTATAACAGATATTATTAGAATAATATTAATAATTAAGTAAGAATAAAAATATTATTTTCTTTAAAGATAAAATAAAAATAGAAATTTTTTTATAAAGATGAATTATAAAAAAGTGATATTTTCATTTGTACCCCAATTACATGTAATTCTTTACACATATTTAAAAAAAGCTTTCCAACTTTATAATTATCAATAACTAGATTTATAGATCTTTGATGTGTTACTGATTGAAATTGTTCTCTAGATTTTTTATCAATATGCGGAGATCTAATAACTGTAAGTTTTCTAACTTTATTTGGAAGAAAAACTTCACTATATTCTTTAATTTCTAAAGTATTTACAATATTTTTTATTAAAGAAACACATTTATTTAGATAATTTGGGTCAAAAGATTTAATTTTTAATTGTATTTCTAACATAAAAATGAATTATTTAGTTTTTTTAGTTTAAATTAATACGATTATAAAATTTAGTAAATTATAAAAAAATCTTTCTAATAATCGTTACTATATAATCGTGTTCATTATTTTTTTTGAATTATTAATTCTTTTTTAATTTGTATTAAGGTACTCTTAATGTAATTAAGGAAAATTAATAAGTCCATCAAGTTTATTATAAATGAATTTTAATAACTAAAATTCATTTATAATAAAATTAATTCTTCATGAATGAAGAAACCTACTTATATTATATACAAAGAGCTATAGCTACTTTATGAGTAATACAATATAAAGGTGAAGGATAAGCCATGCAAAATACTAAGAAGAAAAGAGAAATAGCTAAAGCATAAGCATTTGTTCTTGGTATACGAGCAGGACTAGCCCAAGTTTTAGGAGTACTAAAGTACATTATTCTTATTAATCTTAAATAATAAAAACAACTAATAACACTTGTACAAACACCAACAACAGCTAAAACACCTAGATTACTTCCAAGAGCAGCAAAGAAAATATAAGCTTTACTATAGAATCCAGCTAATGGTGGAATTCCAGCCATTGAGAACATAGCAACACTAAAAGTGAAAGCTAATAAAGGATTAGTTTTCGCTAAAAATGCTAAATCTGTTATGTATTTTATTCTTGGTAATCCATTTATATTAGTATGTCTTAAATCACATAATATTATACTAAATACAATAATATTCATGAAAATATAAACTACTAAATAAATAGCTAAAGCTTGTATTCCTTCAAGACTAGCACAAGCAAAACCTGCTAATAAATATCCTACATGATTAATACTACTAAAAGCCATTAATCGTTTTATATGACTTTGCGAAAGTGCAGCTAAAGCACCTACAAGCATACTTGCTAAACTAGCAAAAATTATTACAGTTTGCCAAATAGGAAATAAATCATAAAAACTTTGTAAAAATACACGAAGAAATACTGCAAATAATGCAATTTTAGGTGTAATTACGAAAAATGCTGTAATTGGAGTTGGAGCTCCTTGATATACATCAGGAGACCACATATGGAAAGGTGCAGCTGCGATTTTGAATAAAAATCCTGCTAATATGAATACCATCCCTAAAGAAAGTAAAGCTGATTCACTTGCACTAGCATTCGCTACAGCAGAAATAGAACCAGTAGCAAAAATTTTAGCACATTCTGAAAAAGATAATACACCAGTATATCCATATATTAACGACATACCAAAAAGAAGTAAACCAGAAGAAAATGCTCCTAATAAAAAATATTTCAATCCAGCTTCTGTTGAAAATTCAGAATTTCGTTTTAATGCAGCTAGTACATAAAAACTTAAACTTTGAAGTTCTATAGCTAAATATAATGAAATAAAATCTGCTGAAGATGTTAAGAATAACATACTTGAAACGGCAAATATGATTAAAATTAAGGCTTCAAATGCGTTTAATCTTTCTGTTTTGATATATTGTAAAGACATTGCTACAACACACGCACTTGATAATAAAGCTACAATTTTTACAAATTGTGTCCAATCATCAACCACTAAAGTGTTATAAAATATCACTGCATTGTTTATTGGACTATTCCAAACTAAAAATGCAGTATATAATAAAGTTAATATTGTAAACCAACTAATATTATAAGATAATAATGGATAATTTAATGATTTTGATGTACTAGTAATTACTCCATAAATTAATAAAAAAATACCAGTAGATACTAAAAAGATCTCTGGGAACAACGCTAGAAAATCATTGTCAAATAAGAAACTTGAAAATGATATCTGTTTATAAAAAGATTGTTCAAGATACATATTTTTAGATTTGTTTTTATATTTGGTTTTTAATATTCTATAATTCTAACTTAATTTCATTAAGTTTTATATGATTAACTATTTAAATAAAATAGTTAATCATATAAAACTAGGGTTAAAATTTTAATAAAATTAAAATAGTATTATAATTTTTTTAATTATAAAAATCATTATGAAATAATTAAATAATTATAATACGAAAAAGAGTAATAAATTATTTATATACTCTTTTATTTAAAGACTATTTGTTTTTATTTTATAAATTTAATAAAAATTTTATTAAATTTATAATTAATTTTTCTTTTATAATAAATAGGTACTCTTAATGTAATTAAGGGTATTTTTATATATTTAGTATTATTAAAATTTTAATAATACTAAATATATAAAAATGAGAAAATAAAAAGTATTATTACCACCAACGGAAACGAATATTCGCACGATTATTTGTTGCCACAGTATGTAATTCTTCACGTTTTTGTCTAGCTTTTCCTTGTTTTGAGTAAGCTTGATAAAGTTCATCTGCTAAACATTCAGCAAAACTTAAATTAATATTAAAATTAGTTTTATTATATTCAACAGGAGAATATTTAAAAGAAGCTTCTTGTTTTTTTCTTGCTGATTCAATAATCCAGCGTATAGCTAAATTATTTGCTTTTGAATCTGAAAGTATAGCGGGTACTAATAAAGTATTTGCACCTCTTCGTACTTTACGTACTTCTACACTAGGTGCTACATTTTCTACTGCTTTAGACATTAAATCTAAAACTGATATATTTTCTTTTATAGTTTCTTTTCTTAATGAATTTAAGAATCTATTTGAATTACTTTTATTTGAATTTTTTGACAAAGATTCTGTTATTGATTTATCTAAAGAATTATTTAAATTTTCTACTATTTCTTTCTGCTTATTAGAAAGCTTAGTCTTAATAATAGAAGAAAGTGTTGATTCTTTATTCTTTGATACTTTAATTATAGCTTCATTATGAAAATCTTTTAAATATTTTTGTTTTAATATTAATAATGAAGCAAAAAATACTCTTGTTGCAACTGATTTTTTACCATCAAACATTAATAAATTAATAAATTTATCTTTCAGTAAATTTTGTTTATAAAACGTTAATTTATCAACTGTATCGTTACTTTCTTTAGTATTTAAGATACTTGGTTTTTTTGCTAAAGTATTATTTTCAATCTGAATTGATTTATTATTTTCTAAAGTTTTAGTAGTCTTCATAAAATTTTATGATATATTTTTAATTAATTTTATTATAACTTGTAACGAAGTTAGTAACGTAGTAATTACATTATTTTTAATAGTGTAAAACAACTTCTTAACTTAATTGCATTAAGTTAGTTACTTTGTTATAATTAATTAACTTCTATTAAATTATTAAATAATGTACTAACTTTTTCTATAATTTGTTATATAACATGTTATAAATTTAATTTATAGAAGTTTGTTACTTAATAAAATTAAGTTTTTACTTAATGAAATTATAACAAAGTTAAAAGTTTGACATTATGAAATAATATTAAAAGCGTATTAACTAGGTTTACGCGTTCCATATAAAGATCTAGATTGTTTTCTATTTACAACTCCTTGTAAATCTAATCTTCCACGAACAACTTTATATTTTACTCCTGGTAAGTCTTTAACACGGCCACCACGTATACATACAACGCTATGTTCTTGTAAATTATGACCTTCTCCAGGTATCGAAGCAATTACTACCATACCATTACATAAACGTATTTTAGCTACTTTTCTTAAGGCAGAATTGGGCTTTTTAGGGGTTCTAGTATATACACGAAAACATACACCTCTTTTTTGTGGTGATCCCGCTAAAGCTGGTTTTTTACTTTTAAGTTTGCTTGGATTTAATTTACGAGAACTTTTATTTCTTAATAATTGATTAATTGTAGGCATAGGTTTTTAATTTATTTAATTTTATGTTTTATTGGTTTACTTAATAAAAAACAAGTAAACCAATAAAACAATTAAAAGCATTATTTTACTTAATTTCTTAACTTAATGAAATTAAGTTATAACTTCGTTAAACTTCGTTATATTAGTTTTATTACAATTTCATTAATATAATATCAATATCAAAATGAAATGGTAATACAACTTTTTGTGGTGAATATAAAAAAATTATATTATTTGTAATTGGTGAAATTTCTAAATGAGTTACTAAGTTTGTTGGTTTTTTATAAGTTTTAGGTTTATTTTTAAGAAACTTATTAAATTGATTAAAAACAATTTTTTTAAGATCTTCACTTGTTAAATTCTTTAACTTATTAAACACTTTTCCATTTGATTTTTTTGATGATCCATCATTATCTAAATTTTCATTATTAACAAATTTTTCATTATTAACTAATGAAAGAGCTGAATTCAAGTTTTTTAAAGAATATGATACATATTTTTGAAGTTGTAAACTTAAAAATGGTGAATAATATCCTAATCTTTTTGAAAGGTCAGCTAAGTTATGAAACATTAAATTACTTGGAAAATCAATATCCATTTTAATATTTAATTTATTTTTTAATGTATTATTTAATGGATAAATCAATGAATTAAACTCTTTACTAGCAAATTTTCTAATAATAAGTTTATTATTATCTTGTTGTTTTTTTAATAATTTTAATTTATTAGAAGCTAATTTAGTTAATTTTCCTGATTTTAATACTGCACCTAAATTATTTAAATTTGTAATGAAACCTGTATTAGTATTTTCATTATTACATAATGTCAACACTAATAATTTTTTAGTTGATTTATTAATAGGTATTAAATGTTTAGTATTATTATTTTCTCTAAATAAATTAGATTTAATATTTAAATTAGAGTCATCAATAAATTCACTTATAGGTTTTGCTAAAATAAAAGCAACTAATTTTAATTCTTTAACTGATAAACCACGTAAGATTTTTTTATCTATTGCATTTTCATCATTTGTTTTATTTTCTTCTATATGATTAGATGATGTAGCTAAATTTTTATCTAGGTTTTTATCAGATATGTTTTCAGAATCATTCCCAGATATTTTAGTAGACTCTACTATGAAATTAGAAGAAAAAGATATAATATCTCCAGGATTTAATTGAGTACTTGGAATATTACAAACTTTAGAATTTATTAATACTTTATAATGCAAACATGCTTGTCTTGCAGCTATTATGTTTTTTGCATAACCACTACGATAAAGTACTACATCTAGTCTTCTTTCGATTAAAGAAAAGAAATTTTTTGAAAAATAACCTGGTGCTTTTTTAGCATTAACAAAAATTTTATTTAATTGTTTTAATGGAATATATCCATAAAATGCTTTTAACTTTCTTAAACAAATAAGGATCTCTGCAAAAACTTTAGATTTTCTTTCAACAGTATTTGCTAAATTGCCTTCTTTTCTAGATGTGCTTGCTCTAGACAGAATTAAATGTCGCTTCATTTGAGTATTCATTGATAAAAAATCTTGAATTGAATATAATAATCTTATATTTTTTCTAAGATTTAATCTTGTCAAAGTAGAAAATATTATTTGTTTCGGTGATAAAGAATAAAAAAATTTCTTTTTTTTTATAAATCCTCTTCTAAATGAATTTTGTTTCATTACTTCAGAATCATAATTCCCTTGATTTTTAGTTGCTTTTAATACTATTTCATAAGGATTTAAATTTGCTGTAGTAATTGGTTGTTGATTTATTTGTTTATCTATAGCTCGAAAGTCTAAAAAGCTTTTTTGAGAATTTTTATTAATTTCATTAGGAAACATAAAGTTCTCATTTGAATTATTTTTTTTAGAATTTAAAGAAATAAGCAAACATTGATCATAAATTTCTTTTAATTTTTTAGTTTTTTCCATATTAATGGTTTTAATGTTAATATCTTTAGTCTTACTTAATATAATTAATTTACTTAATTATATTAAGTTATAGTTTTACTAATAAGTTATATAATAATAACTTATGTTTTTTTTTCTTTATAAAACTATTGTAAAATTAATAATGACGGAAGAGAGATTCGAACTCTCGACTTATGGGTTATGATTCCATTGTTCTACCGCTAAACTATCCCGTCTTTATATTTTGATTTATCTTAATAAATTATCTTTATAACAATTTTATTGTAATAAAGTTATAACATTATTATGTAATGTTAGAAATTCATTATTTAATATTGTATTAGCTTATAACGAAGTCTAACGAAGTAACTAACTTCTTAACTTAATTTTATTAAGTAATAACTTCGTTAAGAAATAAGGTTGATATGTATTTAATTATACATATCAACCTTATTTATTTTTAAATTAAAATAGAATTCTTTTTAATCTAATAAAAAATTATTAGAATACGAAAAGAATTAAGAATGCCATCATTAATGCGAATAACGCAATAGCTTCAGTTAAAGCGAATCCTAAAATAGCATAACCAAATAATTGTTTAGTTAAGCTTGGGTTTCTAGCTACTGAGTTAATTAATGATCCAAATACAATTCCGATTCCTGCTGCAGCTCCTGCTAATGCAATAGTTGCACAACCAGCACCGATTAATTTTGCTCCGTCTAACATAAAATATTTTTTTTATATTACTTATAATTTTAAATGGCCAGTTAAATACATTTTTTATTTTCTTAATAAAATTATTAAGTATGTATATAACCCAGATAATTTTTTATCTATAAAAGATAAAAAAATCAAATAATTTTTCTATAATAGTAAATCAATTTTCTAGATTTTCTTAATAAAAATAAATCTATATAATATAACATTATTTTATAATGTTAGTATCACAAATGAATTTAAGCGCTTTTTTTAGATATAATAAGTTATTTATAATTACACTTTTTAATGGTACTCTTATTGTAATTAAATAAATTATTATTTTAAATTTTATTATATTATTAAATAAAAATAATATAATAAAATTTAAAATATATAAAACTTTAGTTAAATCCTTAGTTGTTGTTCTTAATAAAATCTAATAATGTTGTAATATAATTAAGCTAACCAGTCGAAACCTAATAAAATACCAGAAACAAAAACAACCCAAGCTAAAGATAAAGGTAATAAAGCTTTCCAACCTAAACGCATTAATTGATCATAACGATATCTAGGAAAAGCTGCACGTACCCAAATAAAAGCAAATAAGAAGAAAACTACTTTTAAACTAAACCAGACTACACCTGGAATCCAGTAAAATAAGGCAAAATCAAAAGGTGGTAACCATCCTCCTAAGAAGAAAATACAAGATAAGCTGCTCATTATAATCATATTAGCATATTCACCTAAAAAGAATAAAGCAAATCCCATTGCTGAGTATTCAACGTTATACCCTGCAACTAATTCTGCTTCAGCTTCAGGTAAATCAAAAGGAGCTCTATTCGTCTCAGCTAAACATGAAATAAAGAACATAATTAATAGTGGAAATAATGGTATACAATACCAAATCTCTTTTTGAGCTAATACAATATCAGTTAAATTTAAAGATCCAGCACAAATACATACTGTAATTAAAATTAATCCAATTGATACTTCATAAGATACCATTTGAGCTGCAGATCTACAACTTCCTAAGAAAGCATATTTAGAGTTACTAGACCATCCTGCTGTAATAATACCATAAACACCTAAAGATGAAATGGCAAATACATATAATAAACCTACATGTATGTCAGCTATTACAACACCTTCACTAAAAGGTATAGATGCCCATGCTACTTGACTTAATAAGAAAGTTAAAACTGGAGCAAAAACAAAAATTACTAAATTAGCACTACTTGGTAATACCGGCTCTTTTACTATTAATTTTAAACCATCTGCTATTGGTTGAAGAACACCATAAATACCTACTACATTTGGACCTTTACGACGTTGCATAGATCCTAAGACCTTTCTTTCAGCTAATACTAAAAATGCAACACTTAATACTAATGGTACTGTTAATCCTAAGATTTTTAATATTATGCTAAATATTAAAGTATTCATAATTTTTTATTTATATATATATAAATTCTTTACTAAAATTAATTACTTAATAAAATTAAATAATCTCTTTAAATAAAGAATGTTTTTCTTAATATCATTAAGAATCTACTAATTATTAATAAATATTATTTTTTTTATTTTATAATTAGTATATAAATTTTTTTATAATAAATTTTCTATGAAATTTGACATTACTAAATGAAATTAAGTAACATGAAATAATCATAATAAAAAAATATTCAAAAATTTTTCTTTAATAGAAACTATAATTTAAAACTGTTATAAATTAAATTTATAAACAAATGTTTAAAACCGATGTTTAAAACCGATGTTTAAAACCGATGTTTAAAACAGATGTTTAATCTTTTATTTATTTGGGTTTTTATCTTTTTTATAAAAAGAATTAAATTGTTATAAATTTAAATTATTATCTTTTAATATATTATTTTATAATATATTAAAAGACAATAATTTAAATAAATTTCTAAATAATTTTCTAAATAAATTTCAGTATATAATCTATCTCTTTTTTATTAAAATTTTAATAAAAAATTGATTTATTATTAACGAACAGAAATGAATCTATCAGTAAAGCCATCAAAGAAAGTTTTTAAGTTATTTAATAACTCATCAGATAAAGCTTTTTTATCTTTGATTGTAGCTAAAATTTCAGGACTGATTTCTTTTAATAATGCTTGTTCATATTTTTCAATATCAGAAACATTTAATCTATCTAAATACCCTCTAGTAGCTGCGTATAAAACAACAACTTGTTTTTCGATAGGCATTGGTGAGTATTGTCCTTGTTTTAAAACTTCAGTTAATCTCGCTCCACGGTTTAGTAAGTATTGAGTAGAAGCATCTAAGTCACTTCCGAATTGAGCGAAAGCAGCAACTTCTCTATATTGAGCAAGTTCTAATTTCATAGTACCAGCTACTTGTTTCATAGCTTTTACTTGAGCAGCAGAACCTACACGACTTACAGATAACCCTACGTTAATAGCAGGACGGATACCTTTGTAAAATAATTCAGTTTCTAAGAAGATTTGTCCATCAGTAATAGAAATTACGTTTGTAGGAATATAAGCAGATACGTCTCCAGCTTGTGTTTCAATTACAGGAAGTGCAGTTAAAGAACCTCCACCTACAGCTTTTGACATTTTAGCTGCTCTTTCAAGTAATCTTGAGTGTAAATAGAATACATCTCCAGGGAAAGCTTCACGACCAGGAGGTCTACGTAATAATAAAGACATTTGACGATAAGCTACAGATTGTTTACTTAAATCATCATAGATTATTAATGCGTGCATTCCATTATCACGGAAGTATTCACCCATTGCACATCCTGAATAAGGAGCTAAATATTGTAATGGTGCTGGGTCTGATGCTGTAGCTGCTACGATTACAGTGTAATCTAATGCTCCTGCATCTTCTAAAGTTTTTACAATTTGTGCAACTGTTGATCTTTTTTGACCTACTGCTACGTATACACAATATAATTTAGCTGATTCATCATTTGATACGTTTATAAATTTTTGGTTAATAATTGTATCAAGTGCAATAGCTGTTTTTCCTGTTTGACGGTCTCCGATAATTAATTCACGTTGACCACGACCAATTGGTACAAGACTATCTACGGCTTTTAGACCTGTTTGCATTGGTTGATTTACTGATTCACGAGTAATAATTCCTGGTGCTTTTAATTCTGCACGTACACGAACTACATCTTTTAATGGACCTTTTCCATCAATTGGGTTTCCTAAACCGTCTAATACACGACCTAATACACCTTTTCCTGAAGGAACGTCTACAATGTTACCTGTACGTTTTACTAAGTCACCTTCGCTAATTGAACTGTCGCTACCGAATAATACAACTCCTACGTTGTCATTTTCTAAGTTTAACGCCATTCCTTTAACTCCACTCGCAAATTCAACCATTTCACCTGCTTGAATTTTTTTTAATCCGTAAATACGAGCAATCCCGTCTCCTACAGATAATACTCGACCTACTTCATCAATATTAATTTTAGAGTAAGTATTTGATATTTTTTGTTCTAATAAAACTGATATTTCGCTTAAAGATAATGCCATAAGTTTTTTTAAATTTTATATTTATAGTAGATAATATAAATAAATTAAATCTGTTATAATTATATTAATAAATATAAGT
Organism: Prototheca wickerhamii; assembly: GCA_031763795.1. Lineage (NCBI taxonomy): Eukaryota > Viridiplantae > Chlorophyta > Trebouxiophyceae > Chlorellales > Chlorellaceae > Prototheca > Prototheca wickerhamii. The sequence continues at coordinate 21,104 of JASFZW010000015.1, forward strand.
AACTAAAGAATTTTATTTATAATTAATCAGTATTCTTTAATAATATTATTAAAAAATAACTGAATTTATCTATTTTCTCTTATTTTTTTCTTTTAAAAGAAAAAAGATTAACATTTTTCATAATATTAATTATAGGTTTTATAATTTATATTTTCTTAAAAAAAAAAAACTATTATGATTTGTAATAATCTTATTTAATTTTAATTATTTCTAGTATTAAACAGCAGAAATAATAACAGGAGAAAAGGGACTCGAACCCTTAACCTTTGGTTTTGGAAACCATTATTCTACCATTGCAACTATTCTCCTTAATTGCATTAAGAGTACCTTAATTATATTAAGAGTAAATTTCCTTATTGAAATAAGTAACAATGTTACCTTAATTACATTAAGAGTTATACATTTTTTAAAAATGTATTTGAACTATATATTTTCATATAGTAAAGCCAACTATCGGACTCGAACCGATAACCGTCGGTTTACAAAACCGATACTCTACCAATTGAGTTAAGTAGGCTGATTTTTAATATTTTTCACAATACTAAAAATTATATGATTTTATCGTGATAAAAAAAGATTTTATTTCTATTTTAAAAAACAATTCTATAATTTTATTAAAATTAAATAAAATATGGTTCTAACTTAATAGAATTAAGTTACGTGCTTGGAAAGGATCGAACTCTCAACCTTCAAATCCGTAGTTTGACGCTCTATCCAATTGAGCTACAAGCACTTTTTTTTTTAGATATAATAAGTTATTTATACATTATTACACAATGTAAAAATAAGTACTATAAAGAAAATTTTTATCTTTTTTTATTATTTTATTTGTTTAAAAATAAAATAATAAAAAAAGTAAGATCAACATTTTTGACTTTTTATACAAAATAAGTAAACAGAAGTTGTTATTAAAAGAATTTATTAATTTAACCTTTCATTAAATTAATAAATTCTACAGCAATAGTTCCACGAATTCGATAATATACTACAAGTAAAGCTAGTCCTATAGCAGACTCAGCGGCTGCAACTGTTAATATTAATAGAGCAAATAATTGACCTATACAATCATCAATGTATACAGAGAATAATAAAAAGTTTAAATTCACTGCTAATAACATTAATTCGATTGACATTAACATTACAATAATATTTTTTCTATTTAAGAAAATACCCCAAATACCTAGTAGAAATAATATCATGGAAACTGTAAGATATTTAGATAAGTCCATAGGTAATAATTTTTATTTTTTAAATTTTTATTTTAATAATTTTTTAGAAATGTCTAAAAAATTTTATATTTGATATTATTATTAAAATTTTTAATAATAATATATTTATTTATATATTTTTTATATAATTATAAGATTAATCTTAATGAATTTAATTTCTTAAATTCATTATAATAAAAAAAATTATATCTAATATTAAGCAACTTTACGTATAGTTTTAGCAAAATCACGTGTATTTTGTAGAAAAACTTGTTGTCTTTTAACACGAATACCTTTTTGCATAGTTAATACAATAGCTCCAATCATAGCAACTAATAAAATTAAACTAGCTACTAAGAAAAAATAGAAGTAATAAGTGTAAATTAAATTTCCTAAAGCTTCTATTGTATGAGAAGATGTAATATAAGTTTGCCAATCAGTAAAAGCTAATTCACCATAATTTTGAATTAATCCAATTTTTTGAGCTTTTTCTACATCGTAATATAATAAAGGAATTAAATCGTTATCAATAAGTATACAAATTTCAAATAAGAATAATACACCTAATACACCACCAACTGGTAAATAACGTAATCTTTTTTCACTAATTTCAGCAATTCGGATGTTTAACATCATTACAACGAATAAAAATAATACTGCAATGGCTCCAACATAAACTACTAAAAATATTAATGCAAAAAAATCTAATCCTAATAAAACTAATAATCCAGATGCATTGAAAAATACTAATATTAAAAATAATACTGAATGCACAGGGTTTCTAGCTTGAATTACTAATGCGCCTGACACTAAAGTTAAACTAGAAAATAAATAAAATAGAAAATCCATAATTCGTTTTTTATTTTTTTAATTTTAAATCAATTAAAAAGATATTTATTTTAGTTATAATAATAAAATATCTTTAATTATATATTATCTTTTATGATTAAATAAAAATAATATAATATTTTTAATTATATAAGATTCTTTAAAAAGAATATAATATAAAACTAGATAAAACATTATGTTTTCTTTTATCATCTTAACAAATTAATAACTTAATGAAATTATTTATTAAAAATATATAGAAGTAAAATAATGTATGTCTAGATAGAAAACTCTTTTGTTTTTCAAAAAGTTCTTATTTTTTTTTTCTTTAATTATTAACATTCTTATATACTTTATTTAATCTTATTTTTTAAATAAAATATACATCCAAGCCACAAGGAAAATTCAAAAAGAATAGATAATAGAGTTAAGCAAGCAATTTGACTAAGAAATTCTGGTGGAGAAATCAAAGATGAAAAACAAATTAAAAAGAAATAAACTATTTTTCGATTTTTACAAATTGAAAAACAATTAATCCAATTCCATGAAAATAATAAAACAAATACTAAAGGTACTTGAAATAATAAACTTAAAATAATGTATATTCGAATAGTTGATGATAAAATAGATCCTATTCTAGGTGACATTTCTATAATTTTATAAGTATCATTTATATTCATTTTTTCATCAAAATTATCAACATAAACTTGAAAACTAGAGAATATTTCACATATTAATGGAAAAATTATAAAATAGATTAATAAACTTTCTAATGAAACAAGTATTAATATAGTTAATAAAATCAAAGATGTTTTTATTCTTTCAAATTTATATTGACTAGGTACTAAGAAACTCCAATATTGATATAGAAAATAAAAAAAACATACTATTAAAGAAGAAAGTATACATAATTTTATTATACTTGATAAAGCTTCTGATACATCTGTTGATTGTAATATTTGATTTAATTGTAAGAAAGGTCTAGATAAAAGATATAATAATTCAAGTCTATAATTATAACTTGTAATTAATGCAAAACTTAAAGAAATTATCAAATAAGTAATACGATATTTTAATTCATTATAATGTTTATATATTGGTATATATAAATTTTCTTGTTTATTCTTATTGGAATTAACAAAATCATTAATTAATTCTTTATTCATTGTTTTATGTTCTTTATAATCTTTATTTAAAGATTGTTAGTTAAATAAAATTAATAAAACCAATTTCATTTAAAAAAGATTTTATTAAGTTATTTATATTAATAATATAATAAGATTAACTTTTATAAAGAATAAAATTATATTTATTAATATATTAAGTTAATTATTTCATAATAATAATATTATTATTTTATATTTATATTAATTTATTTATTATTATTATATTTATATTTATTTATTATTATTATCTTTATTTCTTTTACTTCATTTAGTTTATAAATTAAATTTATAACATATTTTCTTTTATTTCCCCCTGTGTCTACATGATAGGAATTATTGTTTTCAAAAAATTTCTTATTAAATTTTTATAATATTTGAATTGTCTCTTATATAGACAAATCATCATTTTATTAAAATTAAGAGTTTTAATTTATATTATTAATATTTTAAAATATAGTCTTTTTAGAATAAATGGGGTGTAGCCAAGCGGTAAGGCACTAGTTTTTGGATCTAGCATTCAAAGGTTCGAATCCTTTCACTCCAGAATAAACTTATTACTTAATTATTAACTTAAGTAATAAATTTATAAAAATAATATGAAAACTTAATTTTATTAAGCCAAAACAGTATTAAATTTATTATTTTTAATATTATTAATATTAAAGTATAAATTTTTAATAAAATATAGTTTTTATATTTAATTTATAAAAGTTTTAATCTTTTTATAAATACAAAATTTTTAATTAAAAAAAAGATGTACGAATATTTAGGAATACTAATTTATTTTTTCATTGCAATTGCATTATCAGTATTATTAGTAGGATTACCTTTTGTAGTATCAACTAGAAAATCAGATCCTGAAAAGATCTCAGCATACGAATGTGGTTTTGATCCTTTCGATGATGCTCGAGGAAGATTTGATATACAATTCTATTTAGTTGCAATCCTATTTATTATTTTTGATCTTGAAGTAGCATTTTTATTTCCTTGGGCTTTAACTTTAAACAATATCGGATTCTTTGGTTTCTGGACTATGATGGTATTTTTAATAATATTAACAGTAGGCTTTGTTTATGAGTGGCGTAAAGGAGCTCTTGATTGGAGTTAATTTATATTCTTAATAAATTTAATTAATTTTATTACAACTTGTAACTTAATGAAATTAAGTTATTAAGAACATAAATTGACTTTAATTTAAAACAACTTAAATTAAAATTAATTTAAATTCATTATTTATTAAAATTTTAATAAATAATAAAAAAACAATATATTATAAAAAATATTTTTTCAATTAATAAATATTTTTTTTATAGATTCACTAGAAAAACACATATGACTTATTCTAATTTTATTTATTCACCATTAGAACAATTTACAATTTCAAGTATAATTCCATTTCACATTGGTAATTATTATTTATCATTTACAAATTCATCATTATATATTTTCTTAGGTATTGGAACAGCTGCTTTATTATTTTCATTTACAACAGCTAAAGGAGGATATTTAGTACCTAGCCGTTGGCAATCACTAGTTGAAATGATTTATGAATTTGTTAGAAGTTTAATCCAAGAACAAATTGGTGCAAAAGGTAGAACATATTTCCCTTTAGTATTTACTTTATTTGTATTCTTATTATTTACAAATTTAATAGGTATGATTCCTTATAGTTTTACTGCTACATCACATTTAGCTGTAACTTTTGGATTATCATTATCTTTATTTATTGCAATTACTATAATTGGTTTTCAAATTCATGGATTACATTTCTTTAGCTTTCTTTTACCTAAAGGAGCTCCATTAATTTTAGCACCATTATTAGTAGTTTTAGAATTAGTATCTTATTGCTTCAGAGCAGTTAGTTTAGGAGTTCGTCTTTTCGCTAACATGATGGCAGGACATACTTTAGTTAAAATTTTAAGTGGATTTGCTTGGACTATGCTTTCAGTAGGTGGTTTATTATCTGTAGCTTCAGTAATCCCATTTGCTGTAGTATTTGCTCTAACTGGACTAGAAATTGGAGTTGCTTGTTTACAAGCTTATGTATTTACAATTCTTATTTGTATTTACTTAAATGATGCTATTAATTTACACTAATCTTATTTTTATTACTTAATCTCATTAAGTAATAACTATTATTAAAATATATAGATTAAATTAGTTTATATTAATTTTTCTTTTTTATTTATTATTATTAATTTTTTTAATAATAATAAATAAAAAAGAAAATATTCATTAGTTTACTTCTTTAATAAAATCTTTCTTTAAATTCTTTCTTCAATAGCTCAGGGGTAGAGCAGATGGCTGTTAACCATCGGGTCGTTGGTTCAAATCCAACTTGGGGAGTTTTCTTTACTTATAATTTTTAATAAAATGTAATATTATTATAAATTTAATTTATTACAAAGTTATAATTATATTATTTTTTATAAAATAAATATAATAATGTTTATATATTTTAAGAAAATATTTGAGCTTATAGTTCAATTGGCAGAACACGTTGCTCATAACAACGCAGTTGTAGGTTCGAGTCCTACTTGGCTCAAATTTAATTTCATTAAATAAAAACATTACTTTTAACATTATTTCATAATGACTATTTCATAATGACTATTTCATAATGACATAATGTTATGATATGTTTATTAATTTTGATTATAATAAATAAGTTATAAGTTAATTACTTAATATAATTATTTAATTATGTTAAGTAAAGTACATTATCTATACTAATAAATAATGTATAACATGAAAATAAATAAAAAAATTCTAAAAAATGAAAAAAAGACTTTCAATTTTAAAACAACCAGCGCTAGAGCTATTAAATGCTCATATTATAGACTATCCAACACCGAGTAATATTAACTACTTTTGGGGTTTTGGTGTTCTTGCGGGACTTTGCTTAGTAGTTCAATTAGCTACAGGTATATTTTTAGCAATGCACTATACACCACATGTAGACTTAGCTTTCATGAGTGTAGAACATATTATGAGAGACGTAGAAGGAGGTTGGTTTCTAAGATATATGCATGCAAATGGAGCAAGTATGTTCTTTATTGTAGTATATATTCACATGTTCCGTGGTCTGTACTATGGAAGTTATACAAGTCCTCGTGAATTATTATGGATCGTAGGAGTTGCTATATTATTATTAATGATTATTACAGCATTTATTGGTTACGTATTACCTTGGGGTCAAATGAGTTTCTGGGGAGCTACAGTAATTACAAGTTTAGCTAGTGCTATTCCTGTAGTTGGAAATAGTATTGTAACTTGGCTTTGGGGAGGTTTCTCTGTAGATAATGCAACTTTAAATAGATTTTTCAGTTTACATTACCTATTACCATTTGTTATTGCTGGATTATCAATAGTTCACCTTGCTGCTTTACACCAATATGGTTCAAATAACCCACTTGGAACTTCTGCAGCAGTTGATAAACTTGGATTTTATCCTTATTTCTATGTGAAAGACTTATTAGGGACAGTAGCTTTCGCTATTTTCTTTTCTGTATTTGTTTACTTTTATCCTAATTTATTAGGACACCCGGACAACTACATTCCTGCAAACCCTATGTCTACACCTGCTCACATCGTACCTGAATGGTATTTCTTATGGGTATATGCTATTCTTCGTAGTATTCCAAACAAATTAGCTGGAGTAGCTGCAATTGCTTTAGTATTTATTTGTTTATTTGCTTTACCTTTCTTAAATACATCACCAATTCGTAGTAATAATTTTAGACCAATTCATAGAAAACTTTTCTGGGCTATTTTCGCAGATTGTGTTTTATTAAGTTGGATTGGACAAAAACCTGTTGAAGATCCATATATTTTAGTTGGACAACTTGCTTCTGTTTTCTTCTTCTTCTACTTCTTAGTAGCAGTACCTTTAACTGGAAAACTAGAACATTATTTAATTAAATATAAATCATAATACAGTTTTTAATAAATTAATTTTATTAACTAATTCTTATAAAACCAGATTGTTTTATTACTTTATAATAATTTATTATAAAGTAATAAAACAATTTAACTGGTTTTAATTTGATTTCATTAAGAAAACTATATAAATCTAACAAAGTTGTATTATATTATTTTTAAGAATGTAACGAAGTCAAACGAATTCTATAATAAAGGTGTGTATCACGTAGAATAAATAGTATTTTAAATGAAATTAATAATTTAATAATGAGGACGTAGCTCAGTTGGTTAGAGTATTGGCTTGTCACGCCAAGGGTCGCGGGTTCGACTCCCGTCGTCCTCGGTTAACATTATTTTATAATGTATAAACTTAATAAGATTAAGTTAAAAAAAAATACACATGTTTAGGTAGCTCAGGGGTAGAGCGGAGGACTGAAAATCCTTGTGTCGGTGGTTCAAATCCACCTCTAGACAAAGTCTAAGACAAAGTCTAAGACAAAGTCTAAGACAAAATTAAGACAAAAAAGTTATATATAAAAAATTAAAATTATTTTAATTTTTAAGGATAAATGACTGAGTGGCTGAAAGTACCGGTTTTGAAAACCGGCATACTCGAAAGAGTATCGGGGGTTCGAATCCTCCTTTATCCGTATATAATAGTAATTTTGTACTTTTATTACTTATTCTTCTAACTTAATTTCATTAAGAAAAACAAGGGTGATTAGCTCAATTGGTAGAGCGCCTCGCTTACAACGAGATGGTTAATGGTTCGAGTCCGTTATGACCCATATATTTTACTAATTTTTTTATTAATTCAAAAAAAAAGATGAAAAATAAACCAAATCTAGTTAGTAATATTATATAGATTTCATAAGATATTTCATAATATTGCATTTGTTATAAATTAAATTTATAACAAACAAGAAAAGCGGGCATGGTGGAATTGGTATACACACTAGATTTAGGCTCTAGGACTTTTGGTCGTGCGGGTTCAAATCCTGCTGCCCGTATCTTAATAAATAGTATTCTTAATTATGGAAGAATGGCTGAGTGGCTTAAGGCACTGGTTTGCTAAATCAGCGTACATTCATTTGTACCATGGGTTCGAATCCCTTTTCTTCCGTAAGGTTATATCTTAATAAAAATACCTTTTCTTTATTTTAATATAAATATTTTTTATTTAGTAATAAACGCCATTCTTAACAAAGTTAAGATTCTTTTATATAAGGTATTAAATTACATTAAGGTACTCTTAATTACATTAAGGGGATGTAGTTCAGTTGGTAGAACGTATGCTTTGCACGCATAAGGTCATCGGTTCGACTCCGTTCATCTCCATTTAATAATTTTGGTAAAACAAAGTTATTATTATATAATATTTTTTTTATAGTTTTATTTATTATTTATAACTATAATAGAAATATTTTAATTTTATGATATGTCTCTTTATTAATTAGTATATAATTTATAATAAAAAGATATATTTTTTCATTAAATTCTAATTTACTATATATTATTTAATATATAATATAGAATAAAATAGTAAATGATGAAAAAAATAAAAAAAGTAACATTTATATTATTATATGAACAATAATTTTGCAAAATCTATACACTTAATGGTTCCTAAATGGATTCAATATCAAGTATCTCATAGAGATGAGACTACTTTTTATGTATATCCGCAATATTTAGTACCATTTCTTACTTTTTTACGTGATCACATGTCAACTCAATACAAAATTTGTATAGATATAACAGCAGCTGATTATCCTTCTAGAACATCTCGTTTTGAATGTGTTTATATGTTACTAAGTGTAGAATTCAATAGTAGAATACGTATTAAAACATGTGTAGATGAATTAACTCCTCTAGAATCAGCAACATCTGTTTATTCTAGTGCAGCTTGGTTTGAACGTGAAGTTTGGGATATGTTTGGAATATTCTTCCACAATCACCCAGATTTACGTCGTATCTTAACAGATTATGGATTTCAAGGACACCCTCTACGTAAGGATTTCCCTTTAAGTGGATATGTTGAAGTTCGTTATGATGATTCAGAAAAACGAGTATGTATAGAGTCTTTAGAGTGTACTCAAGAGTTCAGATATTTTGATTTTGAAAGTCCTTGGGAACAAATTGAAAAAACTACTATACTAAAAGAATAAGAAAAAGAATAAAGCTATTTTATTTATAAAATATAATTTTATTATGTTTTAGAAATTTTAATTAATATTTTTTTAAAACATAATGAAATTATTTATTATTCACTAATTTTTATTAAAAAATAAAAATAATAACCGAATAATACATATATTAATATAATTAATTTTCTTAATCATATTAAGAATAAAAATCTAAAACTTTAATAATTATGAAAAACATTCAAACTAATGAAAATTTTTCAATTTGTTATACAGATACAGCTTTAGAAAGATATTATAAAGATATTGTAAGTCAAGATTTATGTCTTAAGCAAAATTATAGAAATATAATGGAATGTGCAGTTTTAGATAAAATTGTATGTAATACAAGTTCGAAATTATATGCAAGTGATAAAGAATTAATATTACCTGCATTAACAGCACTTGAGTTAATTACAGGACAAAAACCTAAATACACTTGTGCTAGAAAATCAATATCAACTTTTAAGCTTAGACAATTCCAAATATTAGGATGTAAAAATAGTTTAAGAAAAAATAAAATGTATCAATTCCTTGAAAAATACATTGCTATGGTTTCAGTACGTAGTAAAGATTGGAATGAAAAAACTAGCAAATCTGGTTCTTTTAAAACTAAAATTAATAGATCAAGTAAAGATTATGTAGTTTTAAATTCAAACTTTTTTCCTGAATTACAACAACATGATGAATTATTTCAAACTATTACTGGAATACAATTATCTTTATCAAGTAACTCTTTAGCTAAAAACTCGAAGAATTTTAAAAAGATAAATAAACAAATTGTTAACAAGGACCTTGATAACTTAATTTCATTAAGTAACAACAAGAATCTTGGTAAAGAAAAAGATGGTATGCTTTTATATAGCGCTTTTCAATTAATTGTTTAATCTTTTTTTAATAATTATATGATTTTTTTAATATTTTTTTCTTTCTTAATAAAATAATTATTTTATTAAGAAAATTTAATAAATATTTAAAATTATAAAAAATAAAAATTAAAAATATATGAAAACTGAAACTATTATAAAAATACCAGAAAATGTAGAAGTATCATTATCTGATAAATATAATAATGATGTAAATTCTAATCAATCTAATCAAGAACTTATATATGCAATTAAAGGACCATTAGGTTCTACATCTATAAATTTCAAAAAATTAGATAAAAATGGTATAGCTTCTATACGTTTTGATCAATCTAAAAGAGAAATTATTATACGTTCATTAGATTCAAAATATAATGGATTATATAAAAAATTACTTGAAAATAAATTTATTGGTGTTTCACGTGGATTTTGTGTATATCTTGAAATTGTTGGAGTAGGTTATCGTGCTTCTTTAGATACAACATTATTATCTAATGATACACTTTTATTAAAATTAGGTTATAGTCATGATGTACAATATAAAGTTCCTAAAGGAGTTCGTGTATTTTTACAAAGTCCTTCTGAAATTTGTATATTTGGTGTAGATTTAAATCAAGTAACACAAGTTGCTCATTCTATTCGTGCTATTAGACCACCTAGTGTTTATAAAGGTAAAGGTATTCGTTTATCTACTGAAAAAATAATAACAAAAGCTGGAAAATAAACTAGTTTTATTTTTTAATATTTCATTATTTTTTCAGTACTTATATTTACTTTATTTATAATTACATTACTTAATTTCATTAAGTAATAAACAACTAATCTTGATATATTAAATTATTATTAGGATAAAACTATTTTATAACTTAACATTATATGGCATATATACAAAATACACATTTAAATGATAAAAAAAAAATTTATCAAGCATGTACACAAATTTATGGTTTAGGACACCACCATAGTTTACAAATTTGTGATGTTTTAGGTGTTAGTCCAGAAACACGTTTAGGTCTTTTATCTCCAGGTCAACAAACTTTACTTGCGCAAATAATTGCACAAGATTATGATACAGGAAATGATGTGAGACGCTTTGTAAAACAAAATATACAAAGATTAGTTTCTATACATAGTTATAGAGGTTATAGACACACTCAAGGATTACCTGTTCGAGGTCAAAGAACACATGGAAATGCTAAAACAGCACGTAAATTAGTTAGAAATTAATTAAGTTTTTATATAAAAACTATTAATTTGTTACTTGTTATAAATTTAATTTATAATATAAAACTCTATTTATTGTTAATAAAAATAAATAGAATTTATAAAAATTTTTAAGAATTATTTATGATTACAAAAAATACTAAAATATCTAAAAAATTTATAGAAAAAAAAGATGGAATTATCCATATTCAAACTACAAGCAATAATACTATTGCTACGCTTACAGATATGCAAGGTAATACAATATATTTTGTATCAGCAGGTAGTTTAGGGTTTAAGAATTCACGTAAATCAACAACTTATGCTTCAGGAGTAGTTGCAGAAGACTTAGCAATGAAAGCTTATAAAAGTGGCTACAGAAATGTAATTGTGAAAGTTAAAGGTTTAGGTTTTGGAAAAAGAACTGCAGTTCGTAGTCTTCAAAAATCTAATTTAATTGTAACACAACTTCAAGAAGTTACACCTATTGTTTATAATGGATGCCGTCCCCCTAAAAAACGTCGTACTTAATAATACTTAATTTAGTATTTCTTAACAAAAATTAAGAAAAAAAAATGAGTATAATTTTTATGAATGGACGGTATTCATTTTAAATATTTTCTATAATGAAAAAAGGGTCTTAATAAAATTAAGCTTTCTTAATGAAATTAAGGTAACATTATTACTTATTTCAATAAGGGCAAATAGCTCAGCTGGTTAGAGTACACGTCTGATAAACGTGAGGTCATGGGTTCGAGTCCCGTTTTGCCCATTATTTTTAATTTTAATGAAAATTTCATTATTATTAAAAAAATTACTGGGTATTTTATATAGATTGAAAAACTTTTATTAGCATTAAAATATTAAATTTCTTAATATAATAAATTAAGGTAATATTATTACTTATAATAATAAGGTATCAAATTTCTTAATGAAATTAAGGTAACATTGTTACTTATACTAATAAGGGCGAGTGGCTGAGTGGTTAAAAGCGGCAGATTGTAAATCTGTTGAAGTTATTTCTACGTAGGTTCGAATCCTGCCTCTCCCAATTTTTTCATTTATTTTCTCAATTTCTATTTATTATTGTTAAACATTATGTAATAATATCAAAATTTTTAATAATAATAAAAATTAAAATAATGAAAATAAATTATTACAAATCTATTATAAACTTTTTTAAAAAAGTTTATAAATTTTAATTTAGTAATTTTTATTTATGACATTTAGTTATGAATAAAAAAAGAATTAATAAAAATTTTTAATAACTATGCCACAATTAGATTTAGTTTCATTTCTATCACAGTATTTTTGGACTTTAGTAGGATTTCTTGTTTTTTATTTATATTTATATAAAAACTTCCTTCCAAAAATGTATCGTATATATAGTGTTCGTGAAAGATTAAGTCACAAATCACTAGACTCTAAAGCGAATCAATCAAAATTCCAAACTTCTTTTACTGAAGCATCTAAAACAAAACAAAGCTTATTTGCTAACGTAATGGGATATACACAACAAACTTTACAAACTGCTCAAGTTTCAGCTGATGAATGGAAAAAAAATCATTCAAAACAATTACTTGATAGCTCTTTAGTAAAATTTACAAATACTTTTAAAAAAGCTGTTGGTCTACAAGCCTTATCACAATTCATTGTTTTAAAATATGCAGCTCCATTAAAACCATCTACATCTATAACTGCTAGTTTAATACCAAAACCAGCAATAATTAAGCAAAAATTAGCTTCTGCTAAAATTTCTAAATTAGATGATTCAAAAAACTGGGAATCTAGCTTATTAAAAACTAAAAATGCTTATGTTCCTGTAGTTCGTTTAAAATCTTTTACTACTAGTTTATTATCATCTAATAGTATTAATTTAAATAGAACAAAAACAACTAATGCTGCTATTGCAAACACTAATGTTACTGGTGTAGAAATAGCAGACAATGCAACAGCTGCGAAAAAAACAAATAAAAAATCAACAGCTAAAGCAAAAACATCTTCAAAAAAAAAAGCTTAAATAATTTTTAATAACTTTATTAAGAATTATTATAAAGATATTTTATAATTTATAAATTAATTTTTATTATCTGATTAAAAAGAAATAAAAAGAATTTCACATAAATAAAATTTCATTATTAATTTCATTATGACAACATCATTTAAATTAAACATAAACCCATATGTATTATTATATATAACTTTAGCTTTTATTGTAGCAAGTTCAAAACATTTAATTATATATAATGAAGAAACATTAGTAGTAATTTGTTTTTTTGGTTTTATTTATTCAATTAAACACTATTTTGGGGATACACTTACAGCATCTATTCAAGAAAGAGGTGATGCTATTCATGAGCAATTAGAACAATCTTATGTTTTACAAATTGAACAAGATTTAGCAATTCGTCAATATTATCAACAAATAATACCTGTTTCTCGTGTTTTAGATGTATTATCAACAAGTTTAGTTGAACAAGCTGGATCTACACAAAAATTAGCAGAATCTGGTTTAAGACAACAAGTAGATTACCAAGTTTATAAAATGTATACATTTTTATATAAACTGCAACAATCTTTTCCTCAAAAATTACAACAAAAAATACAAGAAAATGTATTAGCTAATATTCAAGAAAGTCTAGCAGCTAGCAAAAACCCAATTGATTCTATTAAAGACGCTAAGCTTAAATTAAAACAAGGGCTTTAATAAAAAAAGTGCTTTAATAAAAAAGGGCTTTAATAAAAAAAATCTTTTTATAGAATAATATATTTAGTTAATGTTTATGTTAAATATTTAACATAAACATTAACTAAATCATAAAATTATATAATAAAAACCTTTTAAAGTTAAAGAAAATCTTTATAATTTCTTAAAAAATATCTAAGAAATTTAAATATATACTAATTTTTATTTTATTTTTATTAAAATATTAAAAAAATAAAATAAAAGCTTTAATTAGTATAAAAACATTAAACAAACATTCTTTATGAGATTAGTATTATTAGCATACGCGTGTTTTCCAATTCTTGCATTAGCTGATGCTCCGGAAGCATGGCAACTTGGTTTTCAAGACCCAGCAACTCCAATTATGCAAGGTTTAATTGATTTACACCATGATATTATGTTTTTCTTAATAGCGATTTTAGTTTTCGTTTTATGGATGATCTCTAGAGCGTTATATTTATTTCATTATACACGCAATCCTATTCCTGAAAAAATCATTCATGGTACAGTAATTGAAATTGTATGGACAATTACACCAAGTTTAATTTTAGTATTAATTGCAATTCCATCTTTCGCTTTATTATATAGTCTTGATGAAATCGTAGATCCTGCTGTTACTATTAAAGTAATAGGCCACCAATGGTATTGGAGCTATGAATATTCTGATTATAGTTTAGCTGATGATCAAAGTATTGCATTTGATAGTTATATGATACCTGATGACGACTTAGAATTAGGACAATTTAGATTACTAGAAGTAGATAATCGTGTAGTTGTACCTGTAGAAACTCATCTTAGATTTATTATTACAGCAGCAGACGTTTTACACAGTTGGGCTATTCCTTCATTAGGCGTTAAATGTGATGCAGTACCTGGAAGATTAAACCAAGTACCTGTTTTCATTAAACGTGAAGGTGTCTTCTACGGACAATGTAGTGAACTTTGTGGAGCAAACCACGGTTTCATGCCTATTGTTATAGAGGCTGTATCTCTAGAAAATTATATTTCTTGGGTATCAAATAAATTAGAAGAATTATAATAAATTATTTATAATTTTATTATAAAAATATTTCTTTTAGTAAACAATAAATTGATTCATTATTAATATAAAATTTAATAATGTAATTTTCATTATTTTATAATGAAAAACATAGAATATTAACTTTTATACATTATTTACATTATGTAATAATGTCAAACATTATTAAATAATGTAATACTATTATAATTAAGTTAATATATTAATTTATTTTATTTAAAATTTTAAATAAAATAAAAAAAAAAATAAAAAAATCTTTTTAATTATGAGAAAACATCCTTTTCATTTAGTTGATCCAAGTCCATGGCCAATTTTCGCTAGTTTTGCAGCTCTTCTTTCAACAACTGGTGGTGTAATGTATATGCATGCATATGCTGGTGGAAGCTTTGTATTATTTTTTGGACAAATTGCATTATTTTATGTAATGTATGTATGGTGGAGAGATATCGTTAGAGAATCTACATATCAAGGACATCATACTACTCCAGTACAAACAGGACTTCGTTATGGAGTATTAATCTTCATTCTTTCTGAAGTTATGTTATTTTTTGCTCTATTTTGGGCATTCTTCCATTCAAGTTTAGCGCCAACTGTAGAAATAGGTGCTGTATGGCCTCCTAAAGGAATACAAGTTTTAAATCCTTGGGAAATTCCATTCTTAAACACTATTATTCTTTTAACTTCTGGAGCTTCAGTAACATGGGCTCACCACGCAATTTTAGCAGGAAACCGTCAACAAGGAATTATTGCTTTAACTGTTACTGTTGTTTTAGCTTTAATCTTTACTGGATTCCAAGCTTACGAATATCTTGAAGCACCTTTTACTATTTCTGATGGTATTTATGGTTCTACTTTCTTCTTAGCTACTGGATTCCATGGTTTCCACGTTATTATTGGTACTATATTTTTAGCTGTATGTTTAGCTCGCTTATATTTATACCACTTTTCTAAAATTCACCATTTTGGATTTGAAGCAGCTGCTTGGTATTGGCATATGGTTGACGTTGTTTGGTTATTCTTATTCGTTTGTATTTATTACTGGGGAGGTGCTTAATAATATTAATATTATTAAATATTTTAACCAGTTTATTTAAATAAATAAATTAACAATAAACTATAAAGTATCAAAGTTTTAACCAAAACAATAATATAATTTTTCTTACTTAATGAAATTTCATTAAGTAAGAAAAATTATATCTAAATACTTGTAATTACAAGTAACAAATTTACTATTAAAGAAAAAAATTCATTAGAATTAATGATTTTAATTTATTTAAATCAGAATTTTATTATGACATTATTTTATAATTTCATAAAATAAAGAATCTTCTTTTTATTAATAAGAAGGTACTAATTAATGAAAAATTCTATTTAAATAATAAAAGATAAAAATAAAAAACTATGGCTATAGAAAAAGCAATTACAGCTCCAAAATATAAAAATTTTACTATAAATTTTGGTCCTCAACATCCAGCGGCTCATGGTGTATTACGTCTAGTTTTAGAAATGAACGGAGAGGTTGTACAACGTGCAGATCCACATATTGGATTATTACATAGAGGTACTGAAAAATTAATAGAATATAAAAATTATTTACAAGCTTTACCTTATTTCGATCGTTTAGATTATGTATCTATGATGTGCCAAGAACACGCTTATTCCTTAGCAGTAGAAAAGCTTTTAAATTGTAAAGTACCTTTACGTGCTCAATATATTCGTGTTTTATTTAGTGAAATTACACGTTTATTAAACCATTTATTAGCAGTAACATGTCATGCTATGGATGTAGGTGCATTAACTCCATTTCTTTGGGGATTTGAAGAACGTGAAAAACTTATGGAATTCTATGAAAGAGTTTCTGGGGCACGTATGCATGCAGCTTATGTTCGTCCTGGTGGCGTTAGTGTAGATTTACCATTAGGTTTATGCGAAGATATCTATAAATTTGCTAGACAATTTGCATCACGTATTGACGAAATCGAAGAAATGTTAACATCAAATAGAATTTGGAAACAAAGACTTGTAGATGTTGGTGTTGTTTCAGCAGAACAAGCAATGGATTGGAGTTTCTCAGGTGTTTTATTACGTGGTTCTGGGGTAGCTTGGGACTTAAGAAAAACACAACCTTATGAAGTTTACGACCGTATGAATTTTAATATTCCTGTAGGAACTCGTGGAGATTGTTATGATCGTTACTTAATTCGTGTTCAAGAAATGCGTGAAAGTTTACGTATTATTATGCAATCTATTAATGAAATGCCTCAAGGAGTAGTACGTCTAGATGATAAGAAAATTACTCCACCTACTCGTGATCAAATGAAACAATCAATGGAGTCTTTAATTCATCACTTTAAATTTTATACTGGAGGAATCGTTGTTCCTGCTGGTGAAACTTATACTGCTGTTGAAGCTCCAAAAGGAGAATTCGGTGTTTACTTAGTAAGTAACGGAACTTCTAGACCTTATAGATGTAAAATTAGAGCTCCAGGCTTTGCACATTTACAAGGACTTGACTTCATGGCTCGAAATCATATGCTAGCTGATGTAGTAACTATCATCGGTACTCAGGATATTGTATTTGGAGAAGTGGATAGATAATATGTGAAATTATATTTAATTTCATTAAGCTATAATTTATATATCAATTTATTATTTTTATAAACATTATTATATGATGTAATAAATAAATTGATATATAAATTATATATCATTATAAAAAAATAAATAAAATATTATACATTTTATTAATAAAACTATTATGTTTAATTCTATAAAACGAGATTTAAAAAGAAGAAAATTATATAAAAAATATGAATCTAAAAGACTTTTATATAAAGCTTTAATAAACGATTCTAATTTAGATACAAATTTACGATTTGTTTTAGCAAATAAACTTAATGAGTTACCAAGAAATAGTAGTAAAGTACGCATTATGAATAGATGTATTTTAACAGGTCGTAGTCATGCAGTTTATAAATTCTGTAGAATATCACGTATCAAATTTCGTGATTTAGCTAATCAAGGACTTATACAAGGATATACAAAATCTAGTTGGTAATATTATAAAAATTTTTCATTTAACTTTACAAAATTATTAATTTCATTTAAAATTAATATAATTAAGAAGAATGAACAAATAATCATGTATATCATATAGTATATTATGAAATAATATATTACATTATTAAAAATAATGTAACATAAGTTAAGTAAAAGTATACTTACAATGTAAAATAACATTTACTCTTTATAATATTATCATAAATATTTATTATTCTTGTTTTAACTTAATTTAATTAAGTAAAAATAATAAATATTACATTAAAATTTAATTTAACTAAAAGAAAATAATATGTTACAACCAAAAAATACAAAATTTCGAAAGTTTCAAAAATCTAGAGTAAAAGGGATAGAATCTAATACAAATCAATTAAGATTTGGTCAATTTGGTATTAAAACTACTGCAGCTGCTAGAATTCCAGCAAGAACTATTGAAGCTGTAAGACGCGTTATTACTAGAAAATTTAGAAGATTAGGTGTTATTTGGATTAGAGTATTTCCTGATATTTCTGTAACAGAAAAACCTGCTGAAGTACGTATGGGGAAAGGTAAAGGTTCTCCTCAATATTGGGTTTGTAAAGTAAAACGTGGCACAATCTTATTCGAATTTGATGGTGTAACACCACAACTAGCAAAACAAGCTGCTAGATTAGCAGATTCTAAACTACCCGTGAAAACTCGATTTATTACATATTCTTAGTTATTATAAATATATTTCTTAATAAAAATTGTAATTTCTTTACATGAACTTATAACAAAGTTATAATTTCGTTAAGAAAACATATAATTAATTTAAATCATAATAATTAAGAATTTGTATAAAGGTTTATGCTTAATATTATTAAGCAAACACTTTTTTAAAAAAATATATATATACAATATCAAAGAAAAACTTATGGCAAGATCAATAACAAAACCTCCATATTCTGAAATTATCTTATCAACAGACCAAAATAATAAAAAAAATACGCATTTAGCTATAAAAATATGGTCTCGTCGTTCTACAATATTACCACAATTTGTAGGTAAAAATGTAACTATTCATAATGGACGAATTTTTATTCCTTGCAAAATTACTCCTGAAATGATTGGTCATAAATTTGGAGAATTTGCAGTAACTCGTAAAAAACCTGTACATAAAAAGAAAAAATAATATTTTTTTCTTATTTCTATGAATTTTTATTTTTAGAAATAATTATTAGTTAAAGTATTATTTTTTCAATAACTTTTATGTATTTTTTTATTAGTATTCTATTATTTAATAAAATTAAGTAATTAGAAATATTTAGTTAGAAATTTTTAAAAGAAGGCTCACTTGGTGAAATTGGTATACACGACAGACTTAAAATCTGTTCCTTCTGGGGTATCGGTTCGACTCCGATAGTGAGCATTAAATATAATTTTGCAACGAAGTCATAACGAAGTCATAACTTCGTTATAACTTCGTTATAAAATTATATTTATAAAGATATATTTTAATGGGAATAAAGAATATATTATAATTAATAAAAATTAATTTTATTAAATTTTTTTAATTAATAATAGCATTCTTAGCTCAGTTGGATAGAGCAGCAACCTTCTAAGTTGACGGTCGCAGGTTCAATTCCTGCAGAGTGCAATAATATTCTTACATTTTTTGCTTAAGATTATTAAGTAACATGTTATTTACATTATTTACATTATATACATTATTTACATTATAAGATAATGTATATAATGTAAATAATGTATATAATGTAAAAAATGTATATCATTAAAAGAATATCATTTAATTTTTGATTTATTTAAAATAATGTTAATAGATTTTATAACTCCGTTATAACGACATTAATCAATAAAGTTAAAAATTAATTTACTAAAAAATAAAACAATAAAATTAAAAAATTATGTATTTATTGGTACTATTATTACCGCTACTTGCAAGTATATCTGCAGGGTTATTTGGTCGTTTTCTAGGTTATAGAGGTGCGGCATTAGTAACAACAAGTAGTATATTCCTTTGCTTTGTTATTAGTTGCGTGTGTTTTTATGAGGTTGCATTATCAGGTGTAACGTGTAGTATTGAATTCATGCCTTGGTTTTTTTCAGAAATGTTTGACGCAAGCTGGGGATTTTATTTCGATAGCTTGACAGTAGTTATGTTACTTGTAATTACAAGTATTAGTAGTTTAGTTCATTTGTATTCAATATCATATATGGAAGCAGATCCACATTTACCACGTTTCATGTCGTATCTATCAATTTTTACTTTTTTCATGTTAATGCTGGTAACTGCCGATAATTTTTTACAAATGTTTTTTGGATGGGAAGGCGTAGGTCTTGCATCATATTTACTAATTAATTTTTGGTTCACTAGACTTCAAGCATCAAAAGCTTCAATTAAAGCTATGTTAGTAAACCGTGTTGGTGATTTTGGTTTTGCATTAGGTATTATGGCATTGTTTACAGTGTTTAAGACAGTAGACTTTAGTACAGTATTTGCTCTTGCAGCTTATAAATCTGAAGCCGTATTAGTATTTTGTAATATGGAATTTCATGCATTAACAGTAATATGTATATTATTATTTGTTGGAGCTGTTGGTAAATCAGCACAATTAGGTCTTCATACTTGGTTACCAGATGCAATGGAAGGTCCTACACCCGTATCAGCTTTAATTCACGCAGCTACCATGGTAACTGCTGGTGTATTTATGGTTGCACGTTGTTCACCTTTATTTGAATATGCACCTAGAGCTCTTGTAGTAGTAGCTATTATTGGGGCTATGACATGTTTTTTTGCAGCAACTACTGGAGTTGTACAAAATGACTTAAAACGTGTTATTGCTTATTCAACTGCAAGTCAGTTAGGATACATGGTTTTTGCTTGTGGTATTTCACAATATAGTGTTGGTGTATTCCATTTAATGAACCATGCTTTCTTTAAAGCTTTATTATTCTTAAGTGCTGGAAGTGTAATTCACTCTCTTGCTGATCAACAAGATATGAGAAAAATGGGAGGAATGGCTCAAATTCTACCTTATACTTATGCTATGATGTGTATTGGAAGTTTTTCTCTTGTTGGCTTTCCTTTTTTAACAGGATTCTATAGTAAAGATGTAATCTTAGAAGTAGCTTTCGCTCGTTATACTTGGGATTCTAGCTTCGCTTATATAATTGGAAGTATTTGTGTTGCTTTTACTTCTTATTATTCTTTCCGTTTATTATTCCTTACTTTCATTGCACCAACTAATGCTTACAAAACTACTGTAAAAGCTGCTCATGATGCACCTTTTATTTTAGCTTTACCGCTATTCATTTTAGCTGTAGGAAGTATTTTTGTTGGATATTTAGCTAAAGATATGATGATCGGAATTGGAACTTCTTTTTGGAATAATGCTATTTTTGTTTTACCGCAAAATAATGTATTATTAGAATCTGAATTTATTCCACAATCTGTTAAATTTTTACCTTTAATCGCTACTTTTAGTGGTGCTGTAGTTGCTTATTTCTTTGCTGTTTATAGCCCAATTACAAGCTTTAAACTTAAAGAAATTCCTTTCTTCAGAAAATTATATAGTTTCTTAAATAAACGTTGGTACTTCGATAAAGTATATAATGATTATATTTCTCAAACTACTATGAATTTTGGCTATAACGTAAGTTTCAAAGCTCTTGATAAAGGATTCTTTGAAATTTGTGGACCAACTGGTATTGCTCAAACTTTCCCAGCTATGGCTCAATACTGGAGTAGACTGCAAAGTGGATTAATTTATCACTATGCTGTTGTTATGTTATTAGGATTAACAACTATTGTACTTTTAAGCAATGCTTGGGGGTATCTAGAAAATTTAGTAGATAGTCGTATTTTATTTATATACGCTATTGCATTCTTATTTTATAATTATTATTCTAATGATTCAACTAATCATGATGATATCAAACAAAAATAATAATTATCTTTATTAAGAATAAATAATCATGAATATTATTTTATTATTAATTTTATTAAAAAAAAAGAATGTAATAAAATAATATGGAATCATGCTATTAATTTATTGTATTATAATAAAAATTATAATACAATAAATTAATAATAAATTTAACTAAAAAAAAAATATATATATATGTCTTTATCACTATCATATATTGAAATGGTATTAATTACACCCTTATTAGGTGTAATTGCATTATTTTTTGTTCCTAGTTGGAAAACACAAACTATTAGAACTATTGCTTTAAATTCATCATTGTTAACTTTTTTAATATCTCTCTTACTATGGATTGAATTTGATAGTAGTACACCTTTATTTCAATTTACTAATGGTATTTGTTCTCCAAATGTTTCATCAATTGCTTTAAATGATATAAGTTCTGGTATTAACTTTACAACAAGTTTTTCATCTTTAAATTTTTCTTTTGGTGTTGATGGTATTTCTTTATTTTTTATCATTCTTACAACTTTATTAGTACCTATTTGTATTTTAGTAAGTTGGACTAATATTGAAAACTATGTAAAAGAATATTGCATAGCATTTTTAGTATTAGAAACATTAATGATAACTGTATTCTCTGTTTTAGATTTACTAGCATTCTATATTTTCTTTGAAAGTGTATTAATTCCAATGTTTATTATTATTGGAGTTTGGGGATCTCGTGAAAGAAAAATTAGAGCAGCATATCAATTCTTCTTATATACATTATTTGGATCTGTATTAATGTTATTAGCTGTATTATTAATATATTTTCAAACAGGAAGTTTAGATATTCAAATATTATATTTAACTGACTTTAGCGAAACTAGACAATGTATCTTATGGTTAGCTTTCTTTGCAAGTTTTGCAGTGAAAGTTCCTATGGTACCAGTTCATATTTGGTTACCTGAAGCTCACGTAGAAGCACCTACAGCTGGATCTGTTATTTTAGCAGGAATTCTTTTAAAATTAGGTACTTATGGATTTTTAAGATTTTCTATTCCATTATTTCCATATGCTTCTATTTATTTTACACCACTTATTTATACAATGAGTGTAATAGCTATTGTATATACAAGTTGTACAACTATTAGACAAATAGATCTGAAAAAAATTATTGCTTATTCATCTGTAGCACACATGAATTTCGTAACTATCGGATTATTTAGTCAAAATACTCAAGGTATTGAAGGAAGTATTTTATTAATGATTAGTCATGGTTTAATATCTCCAGCATTATTTTTATGTGTAGGTGTTTTATATGATAGACATAAAACTCGTTTATTAAGATATTATTCTGGTTGTGGACAAACTATGCCTTTATTTGCTCTTTTATTCGTATTCTTTACAATGGCAAATATCAGTTTACCTGGTACAAGTTCATTCCCTGGAGAATTTTTAGTTTTCATTGGAGCTTATCAAAATAATAGTTTTGTTGCTTTCTGTGCTGCAACTGGTATGGTATTAGGAGCTGCTTATGCTTTATGGTTATGTAATAGATTAGTTTATGGTGTATATAAAACTGATTTTATTACTAGTTGGAGTGATATTAATCGTAGAGAGTTCTTTATGTTTTTACCTTTAATCCTTGGAATTCTTTGGATAGGTATTTACCCTGAACCTTTCTTAGATGCTATTCATTGCTCTTGTATTAATTTATTATATTCTTATTAATTTAATTTAATAAATTATTATGATATACTTATAGTTTATAACAAAAATATATAAACTATAAGTATATATGCATTTGTAATAATAGTGTTTATATTAATTTTAAGTTTTTATATAATATTTTTTTTTAGCTCTTATACCCTTATTTTGGCCTTTTAATTACATAAAGAATTCTAACTCCTTATGTTATAAAAGAAAGGCACTCTTTATAAAATAAAGGGGTTATTTCAAGTTCTTTTTTAGTTTCCTTAATTACATTAAGAGTACCTTAATGAAATAAATTATAACATGCGTATTATTACAAATGCATAGATATAAGGCTTGATAATAATTCACGTCTCCCGCAAACAGTAGTACATATGATGTAGAATGATTTCACGAATCGAGTTCGAAATGGGTTCGGGTGGTTCACATTCCAGGGTATCAAGCCTATTTTCTTTAATGGTAAATATAAAAAATTTTAATAAAAATATAACTTCGTTATAACAAAGTTATTAACAAAGTTATTAACAAAGTTATTAACAAAGTTATTAACAAAGTTACAACTTATATTACATAACTAAATAATGTAATGTAACTAAGTTTAACTTCTTAACTTAATGAAATTAAGTTAGAAGAAAGGCGAATAATGGGATTTGAACCCATGTTTCAAGAGTCACAGTCTAGCACTTTAACCACCTAAGTTATATCCGCCATGTTTTATAAAAAATATAATATAAACTTAATTATTTTATTTAGTATAAATTAAAATTAATATCCCTTGCGAGATTTGAACTCGCGTCGCCACCGTGAAAAGGTGGAATCCTAACCCCTAGACGAAAAGGACAAAATATTTAGTATTTAATTATAATTTAATAAAAACTATTCTATTATTGTTATTTATTCTTTATCTATAAAGGTTACTTCATTATAATTGTAGTAAGAATATTAAATTATAGAAGATATTAGATCATATAATAATATAATGGTTGAATTTTTTCATTATTTTATATATTATATACATTATCTTATAATGTAAATAATGTTAGAATAATTTTTGTTTATATATTTTTAATTTTTTATAAAATATAAATATAATAAAAAAAAGATAATCCAACCGCAGGTTCCCCTACGGTTACCTTGTTACGACTTCACTCCAGTTACTAACCAAATTCTGGGTATATCTATTTCAAACCTATTAAATCTTAAAATCATTAAGATTCTCTGAACAATATTCAGATAAATAAGTAAGAAATAAGGATATACTCTTCCAACTTAATCAATTTCCAGAGTGTGACGGGCGGTGAGTACAAGACCTAGGTACTAATTCACCGTGGCGTGCTGATCCACGATTACTAGTGATTCCTTCTTAATGTTTTCGAATTGCAGAAAACAATCTGAACTAAGACGAATTTTATAGATTTGCTCCGACTTTCATCATTGCGTCTCTTTGTATTCGCCATTGTAACACACGTGTAGCCCAGCTCATAAGGGTCATGAAGACTTGACGTAATCCCTTCCTTCCTTCAGTTTATTACTGGCAGTATTATCAAAGTGCTGATATTATTAATAATAATAATACCATAGCAATAGATAACAGGGGTTTCGTTCGTTTAAGAAATTAATCTAACGCCTCACGGCACGAACCGACGACAGCCATGCAACGCCTGTAACACAAAGAATAGAAACTATAATATTTCCTCTATAAGTGTTATATCAAAAGCTGGTAAGGTTTTGCGCGTTGTTTCGCATTAAACCGCATGTTCCACCACTTGTGTAGGTCCCCGTCTATTCCTTTGAGTTTTAATCTTGCGATCGTACTCCTCAGGCGGATCTTTTAACGCGTTAGCTACTCCACTCCAATTCTTTCGAAAAGAAATAGAAAAAGATCATCGTTGACAGCGTGGACTACAAGGGTATCTAATCCTTTTCGATCCCCACGCTTTCGTGCCTCAATGTCAGTATTTTACTAGAGAGCTGCCTTCGCTTTCGGTATTCCTCCTGAGATCATTGAATTCTACCTCTCCTCCAGGAATTCTACTCTCTTAATAAGAACTCAAGTCCATTTTAATTAGTTAATATTCATTATATAATAATGATTGGATTTAAATATTAAAATTAAACAATCTACGCACGCTTTACGCCCAATCATTCCGAATAACGCTCGCCCCTCTCGTATTACCGCGGCTGCTGGCACGAGATTAGCCGGGACTTCTCATGATAACATGTCATAATCTTTTTATCATCGAAGAGCTTTACAACCAATACAGTTTTCTTCACTCTTGCCGTATAGCTGGATCAGACTTTCGTCCATTGTCCAATATTCCTCACTGCTGCTACTCTAAAGTATTTGGGCCGTGTCTCAGTCCCAATGTGGCTGATCATTCTCTCAAACCAGCTAAAGATCTTTGGCTTGGTAGGCCTTTACCCTACCAACTACCTAATCTTACGCAAGCTCATCTCTTAACCATAATATATGTTTATCAAAATTAATTTTCTTAATAAAATTAAAAAAATTAATTAGACTTATCCACGATTCTTCACCTTATGTTTCTATGTTTCCAGTTAAATTCCGCAGTTTAAGAGGTAGATTCTCACGCGTTACTCACCCGTTCGCTACTTTTTTTAAATAAATTAAAAAACGTTCAACTTGCATGTGTTAAGCTTACGGCTAGCGTTCATTCTGAGCTAGGATCAAACTCAATATAATTCTTTTTTCTTTAATTGAAATTTTGATAGTTTTTTAATAAATTAATTGTTTTTAATTAATTCCTGTATGATTGTCATTTCTGTTATTTAAAAATTTCTTAATAATTTAATTTAAACTTTTAATGCTATGAAATTAGTTATTAAAAAATTTGGGCCAAAACTTATCGTCAAAAACCAAAACGGTAAAGTTGTTGGTACTCTTAATGTAATTAAGGAATGTTCGTCGAGTACTGATTACCACCACGAGAATTCAAGATGCGCTATTTTAAAGATTATAAAGTATTCAAAGGTTATTTAAACTCTAGAACAAAACCTAGCATTCTCCTAGCAACGGAATGCACAATTTGAAAAATTAGAAATGCATCATGTTAAACACCTTCTTAGGTTGCCTACGAAGATAAAGTTAGAATTTCTAACTCGAATAATGTCTCAAATGAACCGTAAACAAATTTCCGTATGCCAAAAATGTCATATGATAATACACCAAGGAACATATGATGGTCCAAGGTTAATCAATATTCTTTCCTATAGATCAATAGCACTGTTTATGGAGAGTAAAAGTCGCACGTACGTCTCGGTAACCTTCGCAAGACGCATGAGTTGGTTTCTTATTCCACTAACACCACAGAAATTTGTGTTAATACCGGATATTTCCTAAAAATCATCAATAAAAGATAATTGTATGTAGATAATTTTAATTATCTACATACAATTATTAAATAAATTTCTTATTTTAAAAATCTTATAATAAAATTTAGTTAAAAATAAAAAATTAGTTTGATGATTTAATACTTGGAATTTCTTCGAAAGTATGGAATGCAGGTGGTGATGAAATTAACCACTCTAAAGTTGGTGAAACATTTGGTGTAGTTTCCCAAGGATTTTTAGGACATACTTCATTACCAGTAAGTGTTTTATAAACTACATAGAAGAAGAATAAAATTGAAATTACTGATAAGTAGCTTCCGTAACTTGCTACAGCATTCCAGCCAGCAAAAGCATCAGGATAATCAGGTATACGACGAGGCATTCCTGCTAATCCTAAGAAGTGCATAGGGAAGAATGTAATATTTACACCAGCGAACATTGTCCAGAAGTGGATTTGTCCTAAAGTTTCTGGATATTGTAATCCACTTATTTTACCAATCCAATAGTAAAAACCGGCAAATAAACCGAAAACTGCTCCCATTGACAGTACGTAATGAAAGTGTCCAACCACGTAATAAGTATCGTGGAAAGCAACATCCAGTCCAGAGTTTGATAACATAACTCCAGTTACGCCGCCAATAGTGAATAGGAATAAGAAGCCAATTGCAAATAGCATAGGTGTACGTAATTCAATACTTCCACCCCACATTGTAGCTACCCAACTGAAAATTTTAATTCCTGTTGGAACTGCAATAATCATTGTTGCTGCAGTAAAGTAAGCACGAGTATCAACGTCTAAACCTACCACATACATATGGTGAGCCCATACAATGAAACCTAAGATACCAATACTACACATAGCATAAACCATTCCTAAATAACCAAAAATAGGTTTTTTAGCAAAAGTTGAAATTACATGGCTAATTATACCAAAAGCAGGGATAATTAAAATATATACTTCAGGGTGCTTTTTTACTTAGTTTTTATTATATTTTTATAAATACTAAGTATATATAAACAAAATGGACTCTATCTTAATCATTCATTATGATATAATGAAAATATTGTATTTTATTATTAGATTTTAACTAATGTAATACAATTTTATTTAATAATTTAATATAATGAATTAATCTTTTTTTTTTTAAAGCATCTAAATGATAGTTATTTTTCTTAAAAAATAAAAATCTTTTAAAACCTCTAATTTTTGCCTGTTTATATGGGTTATATAGTAAATATTGATCTAAATATTCTAAAATATATTCACAATCAAAATCATTACATTGCCAAACCCATGATTGATTAAAAGATTTATCAAAATATATATTTCCTTTGAAAATAGATTGAATACTCTCAAGTATGGTTTTTTCTTTTTGACTTACTAAAAGTGTAGCCATGAAGTTATTATTATTTATATATAACCAACCTTTTCCTGAAAAGAAACCTGAAAACCAAGCATTATGATATGTTAAATTCTTAGGGTTCTTATATTCAATATTATAAAGTTGAGATATTTTTTGATATTGAATTTGTCTTTTTTTCACACGAATATTTCCAGAAAGATTATTTAATACTTTTATTAAAGAATCACGTTTATGTAAACGCCAACGAACAGCATTTACTCTTTTTCTATGTGATACTTGACCATGACAAATAGATTTAATTTTATATAAAGTTTGTATTTCATTGGAATGCATTGTAATTTCAATAGAACCACATCCAGCTTTAGTATTAGCCGAGCCTTCTAACGAAGTAACTAATGAAGTATCTAATGAAGTAGTAGATATATTAAACTCTCCATTGGCATCTATTAACCCACCAAGCCATTCATAAAAATTGATAGAATTCATTTATTATATTATTAAAAATGATTCGTTACGTATAGTCTCTGAGGATCCCTTATTTATAAAGAATATAAACATTCCTTAATTACATTAAGAGTTCCTTAATTACATTAAGAGTTTAAGAGTTCCTTATAATATAATAAAAATAAGGTTTCCTGCTGATTGAAACGAGCTTTTTAAATTTTCACTAACTTGGGTATTATTAAGATATATATATATACTTAATAGTTACACTTAAAAGTTGAGTATTAAAAAGTTTTTGAATGTTCCAGCAAATAGTAACGCGTGTTTTATTATTATCTGAACATTGTTCTTAATTAAAAACAGAATTCAAACATAATTATATTATTCTGGGAAAACAAATATAAAGATTACTCTTTATAATGGCCATCCTGACTGTTAACCGAAAAACCCTCTCTTTCATATCTAGAATTATTTCACTCAATTATAGATACATGTATCACCTCTACCGCAACATCCCCCTTACACTTAATTATATTAAGTTAGCCCAAAGATATTATATCTAAGAGCAATAAAGTTTCGTATTGGTTTCATAGATGACCTTGTGTTTGTTTTTAATCGATAAAAAAACAAAGAAAGATCCGACTGTACATTAAGCACCATTACAGGTACCCACCAGTGACCCAGTCTGTAGCGATTCCTTAGATAACCGACGGTCTTGTTGTGAGAAATTTTAACCGTTTTCACTAGTATTGCCATATCATGAATGATACTCAATCCCGGTAAGGACTGACTAATTCTACCTAAATTCCTTCTAAGAGTTAGCATTAGATATTAACATTATTACATAATGTTAGAATTAGGACTAGAGCAATGATACATTATTTTACTTAATATAATTAAGTAACACCCTCTTCTATCATTATTATATAATGATTAAATTATTATATAATGATTAAAGAACAGGTTACAATAAATGTTTATTATTTCAGGTCTTTAAAGGTATCATACATTTTTTTAAAGAAAAATGTATAATAAAACACTTGCCTTAATAATTTCATGACTTGCGTCAAATCATGCCCTTTATTCCAATTTTTTATTTATTACTTACTTTTTTCATTATTTTATGTTAATCTCATCGTTTTATATTATTTATAATCTTTAAATAAAGATTTTGACATTATGTAATAATGTAAAGTATATTATATATTAACGAAATAACATTAAAAAGAAATTTCAGTATCAAAAGGTACGTTTAGAATAAGTGTTGATATAAAATAGGATCTCCACCTCCAGCAGGGTCGAAGAAACTTGTATTAAAATTACGATCAGTTAATAACATCGTAATTCCCCCAGCTAATACTGGTAAAGATAATACTAATAACCATGATGTAATAAACACAGCCCAAACGAATAATGGTAATCTGTGCATACTTAAACCAGGAGCGCGCATGTTAATAATAGTACAAATAAAGTTAATTGAACTTAAAATACTACTTACACCAGCTAAGTGTAAACTAAAAATAGCTAAGTCAACACTTCCACCAGAGTGACTTGCTATACTTGATAACGGAGGATAACAATTTATTATATAAATAATATTAAAATTTATATTGATTTGTTGGTAATCTACAGTTATTTTTAAAAATAACCTCTCATTACACGCTTAATCTCTCGATTAAGTTCGGACTATTCCTTTAATTTCTCTCTTAAATTTTTTAATAATTTTTGAATCTTTAGTAATTTATCAAAATTACCTTTATATTTAACATAGGACCTTGCCCAGATTCTATATTCTAAAGATTTAAACCCTTTCATATTCGTTTTATTTTTATTTTTTCCTGAAAAATAATGAATAATATTTTCTATAGCTCGTGAATTTGTAGTTTCTAAACTATAATACTGATTTATTATAAATTCTAACTTTTCATTTTTCATAATATTATTAGAATACTGAAAACATTTAAATTGCAATTTAGTTGGTATATGAAAAATTGATTTAATTACCGCTAAAATAAGAGGATCTTCTTTTTTGAGTAATACCAAAACT
>JASFZW010000016.1:0-48141 GCA_031763795.1 Prototheca wickerhamii
TTAGTTGAAGAAAGCATATAACTGAAGTCTTTTGTTATAGAAGGGTTTAATGAATTATCAAAAGCTTCATCAAGAACTTCATTAAATGCTAAATCTGTTGAAATTGATTTTTTTCTTCCTGGAATAAAAGATAAAAATGATTCTAACATTTTTGTAAAAGAATTTTCATTCTCGATTATTGAACGTCTTAATAATTCTTCTTCAACTTTTGTTAAAGCAACACGTTCACGGAATTCAATAGATCCTATTTCTTTTGAAGGAGCTTGTTGAAATAAAATAACTGTTTCAGCTAATGCTTGTTTTAAAAAAAATCTTGAAATAATTAAATCAATTAATCCATGATGTAATAAATATTCAGCTGTTTGAAAATCTTTTGGTAATTGTTCTTGAAGTGTTTGAGAAATAACTCGTCGTCCAGCAAAACCAATAAGTGCACGAGGTTCTGCATAAATTAAATCTCCTAGCATTGCAAAACTTGCAGTAACTCCTCCTGTAGTAGGTGATGTTAAAACTGGGATATATAAAAGTTTTGCTATATTTTGATGACGATTTAATGCTGCAGAAATTTTAGCCATTTGCATTAAACTTAAAATACCTTCTTGCATACGAGCACCACCAGAAGCACAAAAAATTACTAAAGAAAGGCCTTTAATTGTTGCATATTCAATTAAACGAGTTAATTTTTCTCCAACAACAGAACCCATACTACCACCCATAAAATGGAAATCCATCATTCCGAGTGCTAAAGGAATACCTTCTATAACGCCAGTTCCTGTTTGAACTGCATCTTGTAATCCTGTTAATTCTTGAGACTCTATTAGTCTTTCTGTATATGATTTTTGATCACTAAATCCTAAAGGATTGCCTGAAGACATTGTTTCATTTAATGGAGTCCAACTTTCTATATCAAGAAAGCGAGCAATTCGTTCAAAACTGCTCATTAATATATGATAATTACATCCTATACAAACTTTTTTGTTTACTTGTAAATGTTTTATGTATATAATAACACCACAATTTTCACAACGAGTCCATAAACCTAAATCTTTTTCAGCTTTAACATCTCTCTTATATTTAAGTGCACTTAATTTGATTAGATTCGGTATTTGTTGCTCTATTTTATTTTCAATTTCTTTTTTTTTCTCAAGTCGTTTATCTTTTCCCCAATCTAACCAAGAAAAAAAAGGAAATTGAATTTTTGGAAGTTTTGGAAGTGATGGGAGTGGCGGAAGTGGAAGTGCCATAAATTTAAATTTATTTAAATTTTAGATATATATATATATTTCTTATATATTTTTTTTTTTTAAATTAATAAATTATGCATTCCTCGATGCATTATTTAGTTATTTATATTTATTTAAAAAATCATTAATCCTGTAAATTAAAAACGAATGTTTATAGATTTAAGTGCGTTCTTCTAGTTATTTTTTAAATGAAAAATAATATTTATAAAAATATATATTTTTGCATTAAATTAAAATGATTCTTAATAGGTTTTACCGGACTTGAACCGATGACCAACTGCTTGTAAGGCAGTCGCTCTACCAACTGAGCTAAAAACCTATAAAATATAATATATATATACGTATATATATATTATATTTTATTAAAAAGAAGTTCGTAAAAGACCTGAACCTGCAGGAATTACTTGGCCTATAATGAGATTTTCATGTAATCCTAATAAAAAATCAGTTTTTTTTTGTAAAGCACTTCGAACTAAAACACGAGAAACTTCTTGAAAACTTGCAGCTAATAAGAAACTCTCTGAATATAAAACACTTTTACTAATTCCTAAAACAATAGGATCAAAAAAAGCAGGATTTTTGTGCAGAACTTGAAATTTATTATTTAATTTTTGAACAGTGTCAAATTGAAGAATTTCACCGGGCAAAAATCCAGTAGAGCCACTATTTAGTATTCTTACACGAGTTGTCATTTCTCTAACAATAATTTCAACATGTTTTTCTGCTAAAAAAACACCTTGATTCCTATAAGCTTCAATAATATTTTCAACTAAAAAATGTTGAATTTTAAAATTTGCTGTTTTATAAGCAAAAATAATATTTTTTATTATAAAAGATTGTGGCGTAAAGTCAAAATTTATATTATTTTCAAATAAGAGACCTAATGCATTTGTATAAAACATTTCTAATTTGTTTTGAACTGTTAAATATGTATTCTCTGTAGGTATCTCTCGTGCTTCAAAAAGCCGCTCTATTTTAGGAATTCCTTGTACAATATCTTGTGTTTCTAATCTTTTTGTTTTTAATGTAAAAAGGATTTGATTTTTCATTATTAAATTTTTATGAAAAAGAAAAAAAGCACTATCTTCAGGAGCTAAAAAAGAAAATCCTGAACGAAAAGTTAATTGATTTTTATTTATTTTTATGAGTTTTCCATTAAAATCAATTAAAAATTTGTTAAATAATTTTTGATTATATCGATAAAAATTTCCAATTTTAAATTTTTTATTAAATTTAATTAAATTTTTAGGCAGTTCTAAAGTTATTATATCTTTATGATCTAAATTGCTCCAAATTGTTTGATTGTTTTGTGTTTGTAAAGAAATAAATTCACCAAAATTTTGTGAAAATTTCAATACTGTAAATAATTTAAAATTTGGAAAAACCCACTCATTTTTATATAATAAGAGCTTATAATTTAATTTATTAAAAATAAAATCTTCTTTAGGGATAAAACTATAACATATTACTTGAAAGCTTTGTAATCTTTTTATTTTCTTTTTATTCAAAAATTTTTGAGTAGTATTATTAATATTAAAAATATATCCATTATATAATAAAATATCGTTTTCTGATGAATTTAAATTTAATTGTATCTTAACCAAATTATTTGAAAAACTCCATCCTTCTTTTAAAGAAGATTGAATAATGAGTTCTTGTTCAGGAATATATCTATAAAAATTATAAAAAAGTTTTTGTTTTGTAAAGACAGGTGAGTTTGTCTTTATATAAGTTTGAAAATTATCTTGATTTTTATGTAAAGAATATAAATTTTTTTTAAGTTGTAAATAAAGATTGGGTTGAAATGTTTTTTTATTTAATTTTTGAATTGAAACAAAGACTAAGCTTTTATTTTTTTTTGTAGTAACTATTTGTTTAAAAGGAGAAAATTTTAATATTATAGAATTGTTATTTTTTTTTAGTTTAAAAAACGATAAATTTTTATCTATTTGTTTTATAATTTTAAAATTATTTAAAAATTTTTTTGTTAAAGAAAATTTAAATAAAAATTCTTTATTAATTTGTAATATCTTTAATTTACTATAAAACCTATTTTCTAAGAGTTTTGGAGTATTACTTAAATACTTTTTAGAATATTTAAAAATAAAAAATTCTTTAGGAAGAAAATAATCTAAAGATATATATTGATGTTCTATTGATAAATTAGAAAAAATTGTATTTTTTAATAATACAATTTTTTTTGTCGATTTATTAAAAGAGCCTGGAATTAAACTATTTTTTTCACCTATAATAATGAAAACCCATGTTTTTTTATAACCAAGCACTTTACTTTTTCTTATTTTAAAAAATTTAGATTTAATCTTATTTACTGTATTAAAAAAAAAGTGATAATTCTGTTTTTTATGTAAATTAAAAATCATTTTTTTATCTTTATATGAAAAAGCAAGAAGATTTTTTGAATTATCAAATGTTAAATTTTTGGTTTTTTCATTTAAAGAATTTTTAAATAATATATTAAAGTTTTTATAAAAATTTGCAGAATATTTAATAATATTTACCTTATTTGAAATTTTTGAAATATTTTTTGCAAAATATAAAAATTGCTTTTTATTAATTTTGGATTTTTTTTCTATATTTTTAAAGAAAAAAAATAATATATCTAAATAAAAACTAGAATTTATAGAGACACATGACAAAGTTTCTATAAATAAATCTCCAATTATTTCAGCATTATTATTTTCATTTGAAGTAAATATAAAAAAATTTTTAAAATAATAAAAAAAATTATAATTTTTTAAACTAAAATCTTTAAAATATAAATTGAATTGAATATTTTGTTGATTAGCTTCATAAAAGCTCAAATTATTTAAAAATAAAATTGTTTTATTCTTATTATACGATGAAAAAGAATAAACATTTTTGTGAAATCTTACTAAATTATTTGGTAAATTGAAATTAAAATAATTAAAAATAAATTGTGATTTTATCTGTTTTATTTTTAAGAAAGAACAAGCTTTTATATAATAATTTATTTCAGTTAAAGGCGTTTGTGTTGAAATTAAATCACCTATACGTAAAAATGTATCTAAATTTTTTATTTCTTTTTGATTTTGAGCAAAAAGTAACCAAAAATTACTTATTTCATTTATAATGGGAATAACTGGAAAGGTTTCAAATTTAATATCATTAGATTCATTATTTGTATCAGAAATAAAAAATTTATTTCTATTTTCTGGATCTTGATAAACTAAACTTTTATTTTTTTTACTATTTAAATCGAAATTATTTAAATTTAGTTTTGTAGTTTGTTCTGATTTTATAATATTAATATATTCAAAATAAACTTCCCCGTCTTTTTTTGCCAAAACAGGATATAAAAATTCAGGTAATACCGAAGATTTTTTAATAGTTTGAGAAATTTGAATCAAAGTATCATTTATTTTTACACTTTGGCCTTGAGAGACCATTAATAAACTTCCCGGAGGTACTTGATATTCTTGTAAATTAAAAACAGACGTTTTTGATTTAATTTCTACTAAAATTCGTGTTGGTTGTATAGGATTATATTTAAGCAAATAACCAATTTCACCGTGTGATGTTCGGATTAAGAGCCCCGGTAATTTTTCTGGAAGATTTATAATTCCGTTAAAAGGAGCTTTATAAGTTGTCACAATTTCATCTGCAAAAACTCCTACACCACCCGTATGAAATGTTCGCATAGTAAGCTGAGTTCCAGGCTCCCCAATTGATTGAGCTGCTATAATACCAATCGCTTCACCAATATTAACTAAATCTCCTTTAGCTAAATCCCAACCATAACATAATTGACATACAGATTTATAATTATTACATGTTAAAGGAGATCTTATATAAATTTCATCTAAAATTTCATTTAATTTATTCGCTACACTTAATGAAATTATTTTATTTTTTTTTTCTGTATTTAAAAATTTTTCATAATAAGTAAATTTATTATCACTAAAAAAAAATGGAATAAATGAATTAATTTTTTGTTTATCTTCAATTTTAATAAAAGGATTTTTTATTAAAACTCTTCCTACTAATGTATTCGTATTAAAAATTTTTTTTACTGAAATACCTAAATTCGTTTTACAATCAATTTTAGAAATGATCATGTATTCTACAGCGTCGACTAATCTCCTAGTAAGGTAACCAGAAGTTGCTGTACGTAAAGCTGTGTCTACTAACCCTTTTCTTGCCCCAAAACAAGAAATTAAATATTCTGTTAATGTAATACCTTCCTTAAAATTACTTTTAATTGGAACTTCAACAATAAGTCCTTGTGGATCGGCCATTAAACCACGCATACCAACTAATTGTTGAACTTGGGATATATTACCTCTAGCTCCAGAAAAAGCCATTAAACCCAAAGAATTAAGAGGAATATTATTTCTAAAATTAGCAATAACATTTTCTTTAATTTTTTCGTTAGTTTTGTTCCATAGAAAAATAGTGTGTTGACTCTTTTCAATAAGGCTTACATTACCAACTAGATTATCAAGATCTAATTTTTGTGTAAAAATATTTGTATTTATAATAAAATCCTCTTTATTTTGTGGAATAACTAAATCATCTAACCCTAAAGAAATTCCAGTTTTATTCGCTTGATAAAATCCAAATTTTTTTAATTTTTCTAAAAAATCAAGAGTATAAAACTCTCCATATTTTTGTAGAAACCATTTGATTAATTGTTGAAGTCCTTTTTTATCAAAAGGAGCGTTTAAAAAAAGAATATCTTTTTTTTCCATATATATATTTAATATATGATTATTATAATTATTGGTTTCAATTTTTTGTAATTTCATAATATTTCTGTTAATAATTTTAAATTTTTAGATTAGTTCATAAAAAAAAAGACGGCCAGGTGTAGTACGAACATATATATATGTTTTAGTTGTAATCAATTTATATCGATCAGTTTGTATTGAGAATGTATTTCCAAAACAATCAACTTGTAATTCAATAGGGACTTCTCTAAGTTTAGACTCTTTAATATTTCCTATAGTTTGGAAAGGTTTACACAAAAAAAGCCAAATAGGTGTATGAATTTCTATTTGGCCAAATTCATACGCTTTTTTTACGTCACCAGATGTCTTATATAGCATTTTATAATAATTAGAAAATAATTTATTTAAATTTTTTCTTAAAGTTTGAATTTTCTTTTTTTTTAAAATAATTTTATATTCTTTTAATTTAAAAAAAAATGGAGTAAATGTTGTTAAGGAAACTGATGACGTTAAAAAATAACAACCTAAAACCATATCTTGAGCAGGCACTAATAAAGGTTGTCCTGAAGCAGGAGATAAAATATTATTTCTAGACCAAATTAATTGAAGTGTTTCTGCTTGTGATGAGAAAGTCAATGGGATATGTACAGCCATTTGATCTCCATCAAAATCAGCATTAAAAGCAGAACATACAAGAGGATGAAGTCGAATAGTTTTTTCTAAAATAAGTTTTGGGAAAAAAGCTTGAATACCTAAACGATGTAATGTAGGAGCTCTATTTAAAATTATAGGAAGCCCGCTCATAATTTCTTTCAAAATATCCCAAATTTTAAATTTATTTTCTGCTATATAAACTTTTGCTTTTAATGTTGTGAGTCGCATACCCATTTCAGATAATTTTTGAATTATAAAAGGTTGAAATAACTCCAAAGCCATATCTAATGGAAGACCACATTCATAAATTTTTAAAGAAGGACCTACTACAATAACAGATCTACCAGAATAATCAACTCGCTTACCCAATAAATGTTGTCTAAATCTACCTTTTTTACCCTTTAATGAATCTAAAAGAGATTTTTTTTTATTTTCTTCATTCGATCCCTTAAAAAAAATATGTTCTGGTAATATTAGCTCTCCAGTTTGTATTAAAGCATTAACTGCTTTTTGAAGATATTGTATATTAGAACACAAGATCTCCCAATACATCGAAAAATTTGAACTATCAAATTTTATAAATTCTGTTATATTTAAAAATTGATTATTTTTAATAATTACAGCTTGATACAAATGATTACTATCTGACATAAAAGAATCATCTTCTATATTAATAACTGGACGTAAATCTGGTGGTAATACGGGTAAACAGCTAAGAACCATCCAAGCAGGTTGCATATTATTTAGATATAATCTGCGAAAGTATTCCAATTTACGTAAAGATTCTTTTCTCAATTGTTTTAAAAAATTCCATTCTATATGAAAAAATAGACGATCTTCCTCAATTTGATCTTTTTCCAAGCTTTTATAAAAATTAGAATTATAATTATTATTATTTTTAGATTTAAATAGAGAATCAATTTTATAAGTTAAAACATCATGACCTCCATCTGTATTAAAATATTGATTTTTTTCACTTTTTAAATCATAAAAAATATCAATATTTTCAGTATTTTGAAGAATGTCATAATAGTCATAGTTCAATTGTTCATCATTATCGTTAATATGAATTTTTTCGTCCAATTCTTCATCCAATTCTTCTTGCTTTTTTAATTCTTTTTCAATTTCATCATCAAAATTATTCTTAGATGGAATTAAATTTAAATTATCATTTAAGTCATTATCATACTCAAACTCATTTTGTTCTTGATTAGTTTGTATTTTATGAGATAAAACATGATTATAAGTATCCAAATCAAATTGTTTTTTTACTTGATTTAAAAGATAATTTATATGTTGATATTCAAATTCTAATTGTTTTATTATCATGTTTGAGTCGTAAAAAGCTAATATTTTTTCTATAGCAGCTCCACTAGTTTGGATTGGGTATAATTCCATTAAATTAGAAGAAGATTCGAATATAGAGTCATTTCGAACAGCATACGGCAAGTTATAATTTTTTAATTCTTTTAAAAAGGAATAATAAGGAATAAAAGCAGCAGGATAAGTAGGTACACTATTAAAAAAATAAAAAAAAGACGATAAATTTTTTGTTGTAGCCCAGCTCATATCATAATTAATCCCATACATTAAAAAATCTTGCGGAACCTCCACTAATTCATAATTTTGCATAACTTTTTCAAAAGAATCGGAAAAAAAAAGATCTGGTGGATTGGTTAAAGGTAAATTCTCGTTTGTTGTAGATTTATTTTCGTTTTTACCTTTTTCTTTTACTTGTTCTATACATGCTATATAAGATTCAGGCTTTTCAATCTTTTTTATAAAATCTGAATCAATAATTTCATACCAAGAACAAAAATTGAAAAAAGATAAAGACATATAACAAAATTCTGTAGCTGATATTATATGATCTATTCTAGTATTCTCCCAATCTAAAAAAAAAGTTAATGGCGATGGTTTTGATGTAGCATATAAAGGATGCAATATTGGATATTTTAGTTTAATATGACCAAAACGATGACGACGAACTCGAGAATGAGCACGCTCTACACCACAAACTTCACAAAATTGAAGCTCATCATTAATTTTTTTACCACAAGCACAAAAATAACTTTTTACAGGACCAAATATTTTTT
Organism: Prototheca wickerhamii; assembly: GCA_031763795.1. NCBI lineage: Eukaryota > Viridiplantae > Chlorophyta > Trebouxiophyceae > Chlorellales > Chlorellaceae > Prototheca > Prototheca wickerhamii. The sequence goes on from JASFZW010000016.1 coordinate 8,704, forward strand.
GGCAAAAAATTCCTCCAATTTCTGGTATTGATTCATTATTTTCTGTTTTAACTGTTTTTGCATTAGTCACCTCACCGACAATAGTACCATCTATTGAAGAATGTTCTCCCCATTCTTGAATTTCTCGAGGTGATATTAATCCAATTTGTACTTTATTTATTTCTTTAGTTATTTTTATAATCATTTTTAAAAAATTTTATATAATATAAATTAGAGAATATCATTATCTAAATCATTTAAATCTATTAAAGAAAATTTATTAATTTCTTTGTTGTAAGAAGGAGCATACATTTCAAGATTAAAGCATAAAGATTGAATTTCACGCAAAATTAATTTAAGACTTTCAGGATGTCGTCTTTCGATCGGTTTATTCAATACTATATTCGTAGTAGCTTCATTTCTTCCAATTGTATCATCTGATTTAATTGTTAATAACTCTTGTAATGTAAAAGCAGCTCCATATGCTTGAAAAGCCCAGACCTCCATTTCTCCAACGCGTTGACCTCCGTTTTGAGCTCTACCATGAGTTGGTTGTTGTGTTATAATAGAATAAGGGCCTGTAGCACGTGCATGGATTTTATCATCAACCATATGAATTAGTTTTAACATATAAGTATAACCAACGGTTACAGGTTGATTAAAAACTAATCCAGTACGCCCATCAAAAATTTGAAATTTACCTGGATGTTCTAATTCAAATAACCAAGGATTTTTTGTTTTAATAGAAGCTTCATATAATTTGGCATAAACAAAACTTCGAGACGCATGTTTTCCAAATTTTTCATCAAATAAATTTATATTATAAGATTCACATAAATATTTACCAGCTAGTCCTAATAAACACTCTAAAACCTGGCCAACATTCATTCTAGACGGAATACCTAATGGATTTAAAACTACATCAACAGGTGTTCCATCTGGCAAATAAGGCATATCTTCAACAGGTAAAATTTTAGATATTATACCTTTATTACCGTGACGACCAGCTACTTTATCGCCAACCTGTATTTTTCGACGTTGTAAAAGAGTTATTTTAACTCCTACTATCAAATTTTTAACAGGCTCCTTTCGCTCTAAACTTTGTTTTATAGAATTATCTTCTTCACTAAAAATCTCCATCCAGTCGTCTAGCCAATCATCTTCGAACCAATCGTCTGTAAAATCAATAAAATTTTTTCTACCTCTAGTAGCAGAAGTTAAAATTTCAACATCAAGAATTAAACCTTCAACTCCCTTAGGAACTCTAAAACTTGTATCTGTATACTCTTGTTTTTTTTTAGGGTTGTAAAAATTGTTATTAATCCTATTTGAGTCTATAAAATCATTAATATTTTTTTTATTATGCTGATTAGGTTCATACTTTTCATCATCTAAAAAATTATTTTCATCATCTAACAAAATATTTTCATTATTTAAGAAAATATTTTCATCATCTAAAAAAGTATTTTCATTATCTAAGAAAATATTTTCATTATCTAAAAAATTCATTTCATTTTCAGATAAATTATTTTGATCATCAATAAATTCATAATTTTTGTCTTTTTGTAAAAGAATATTAGGGTTAATTTTAAAAGCATGTTTTGACTTAACCTTTCCAACTAAAAAATCTCCCTCTTTTACCCATATGCCTTTTTGAATAATGCCCTTTGAGTCTAAATTTTTTAAGTGATCTATTTCTATCATAGATAAAAATGGAATATCCTTTGTTATAAATTCAAACCCTAAATCAGGATCTTCTATTTCAACAATATAATTTTCTATATGAAGTGATGTATAACAATCATGAGAAACTAACTGGTTACTTATTAAAACGGCATCTTCAAAATTATAGCCTTCCCAAGGTAAATAAGCAACAATTACATTTTTTCCAATTGCTAAATTTCCATTAACAGTAGCTCCATTATCTAATAAATTTGATGATGAAGTTACCCAATGAGTTTCAGAAATAATTGGTCGTTGTAATCCACAAGTGCCTTGATTTGTTTCTTTTAAAGAACTATATGACATTTTTAAAAATTGATTTGGTTCTTCTATACTGATTTCTGTATTTTTTTTTTTATTTAAAAACTCAATATTTTGTAAGCTCATAATGAAAAGTTGTAAATAATATAAAATATTTTTTAAATTTTTATTTTACAATAAAAATTTTTTATATTTTGATAAATAATTAATAGCTATAATACTATTATTTTTTAAATTATTATTTTTTAAATTTTTTAATAAATTTTCCATAAAAAAATTTTGATTTTGTGTTTTTTTAGGTTTATATATAATAATTTGATTTGAATTTACTTGAAAAACAAAACCACTTTTAGGTGTTTGAAGAATTTTATTTACATCTGAAGCAATTCGTGATTCTACTATAGTTTTAACTATAGATAGTTCAGGTTTCATTAAAATGACAGCCTGGCGTTGCATATTAGACCCCATTAAAGCTCTATTAGCATCATCATGTTCTAAAAAAGGAATAATACTAGTAGCTACTGAAATCATTTGTAAAACAGAAACTGATTGCATAGTAATTTCATATGCAGAAATAAAGTCAAAATTTAAATCTTGGCGTACAGGAAAAGTGCTTTGCGCTAAAACATTCAATTTTGAATAAGATATATCAGCCGATGACAAAATTTGCTTTTGTTCTAAATCCCTATTTAAATAAAAAAATCCTAGATTTTTTTGAATTTGTCCTTTAAATACTTTAAAATAAGGGCTTACAAGATTTCCAGTTGAAGATTTATTAGCTAATGTAGTAATAGAATGTACTAACCCAGCATTTTGGCCTTCTGGTGTTTCTATTGGACAAATTCTTCCATAATATGTAGGATGAATCCCTCTAATTTTAATGGTAGCTTGTTGATTTGTTATACCTCCAGTACCTAAAAAAGTAATACGGCGCTTATGAGTAATTTCGGTTAATGGATTTGTTTCATCTAAATATTGAGAAAGTGTTCCACTTACAAAAAATTTATGCCATGATTTTGTTACTGATGAATAAATTTTTTCTTTATTTTTTTTCCAAAACAATTCAAGATTATCATTTTTTTCTTTTTTAATAAACTTTTCAAACCTTCTATTTAATACTAATTTAGATGAATTCAATCCCGTTATTAATTCTTCATATAAAAAGTCTCCACAACCTCGAATTGTTTTATTAAATAAATCATCAATATCATCTACTATCTCTTCTTCATAAATTAAATTTATAATTGCTTGAGTTATATAGATAAAATCTTGATTTGTAAATTCTAAATTATTTAAAGGAACTGGTACTCCTAGTTTTTTAAATAATTGTTTTCGACAAAAAGGACCGACAAATTTATTTTTTGAATTCCAAAGAATATTTTGAAAAAAATTAATAGCTTCTTGATTTTGTATTTGTTTATGTATTTTTTCTTTTTTTTGTAAAGAACTATATTCTAAAAAATGAGCATATATGTATCTACAAGCTTCTATTTGATTAGAAGGATGTGAATCTAAACCAGCATTTATTAAAATATTATCATGCCTACTTTCTATAGACGTTAAAGATGGAACAATACTTGATAACAAAATTTCAGAATATGATATTTTTTTGAATAAAATATCTAAATCAAAACCTAATGCTTGTAAAAAAATTAAAAGAGATATTTTTTTTTTTAAGAGGTTTAACGATATCCACAATCTATTTTCTGTATCAGCATAAATTGTTATCCAACTACCCTTATCTGGAATAATTTGTATATAGGGAATTATTTGTATGCCTTGAATAGTTTCTTTATTATAATATAATTTATATATACCTGGAATGCGAACTAGTTGGTGTAAAACAACTCGTGATATACCATTAATTAAAAAATTACCAGATTTTAACATAAATGGTAAAGAGCCTAAATGAATCCATTCAAAAGAAACTTTTGAATTATTGTGAAATTTTATTAAAATAGGCAAAACTAAACGACAGTTATAAGTTTCATCTTGTTTTATGATTTCTGATATACTTTTTTCTGGTTTTATATATTGTATATACTTGCTAAAACAATGAATTTCCAAAAATTGTTCATTATATTCAATTATAATTGGATTTATACTTTCTAAGGCTAATGATAAATCATTATTTAAAAAATTTTTGAAACTTAACTGCTGTATACTTATAAAATTAGGTATTTTTGATAATATTGTAGATTTCTTTTTTTTTTTTTTTATTTTTAAATAAAAAAAAAGCAAGGAATTTAATGTTTTATTAATCATTTTGAAAATTTTTTGTTTTAAAGAGTAATTACTTTCTAAAATAACATAAAAAGGTTTTTTTTAATACCTTTTATTTTAATGAAATTTTTAAAAAGGCGGTACTCAGAATCGAACTGAGGCGTTAAAAGATTTGCAGTCAATTGCCTTACCACTTGGCTATACCGCCGGTGCAGTTTCGGTCAAAATAAAAGATAATTATCAGAAAGATTAATAAATCTTTTATCAAAATACAATCTAATTAATTATGAATGTCGTAATTAGATGAAATGCTTAAAAATCCAATAGGCTTAAATTAATTAAAAATTTCTTATTCATCATAAAGATTTTCGACAGTATAATGATAATAATAACCATCTAAAGTTATTGCAATCTTATCAATAATGCCATAAAATTGAGCAGCAATTGGTGCTAAAAACGTATCTCTATGTAGGTCTGTATAAACTTTATTTAAAGGTTGGTCAGTAGCTTCAGAAAATAATATGGCCACTTCTTCTTTAATGCGACGGACTTCTTTAAATTCTGCTTCAAGATCAAGTGATTGACCATCAAGTCCTGCTTTAGGTTGGCGAAGCATTACTCGAGCATGAGGCAATGCTAACCGAGTTCCGTATTGACCGTTAGCTAAAACTAAAGCTGCCATTGATGCAGCAACACCAGCACCTATAGTATTAACAGCAGCTCTGATGTAATTCATAGCATCATGAAGACCTATACCGCATACAGCTGAACCCCCAGGAGAATTAATGTACATAAAGGCCTCTTTAAATTCTATAGGAAGGTTTGCTTCTTTTGCCTCTTCTTCAGCTTCTTCATCCTCTTTATTTATAAAAAGTAAGATTCCAATTAATTGATTAGCTAATTCCTCTTCTAACTCTTGACAAAAAAAAAGAACTCTTTCCCGATAGAGTCTATTGTAGATATCTACCCAACGATCTTCTTCTTGATCGGGAAGGCCAAAAGGGACTTTTGGTACTCCAACAGGCATAATCTTTTATCAAGCACTTTTTCTAGAAAACTATGATATATTTGATAACATTTTTAAGAGATTAGGAGAGGAAAGTTTTTTTGGAATTAGAGAAGAATTACTGAAAAATATAAAGAATTTACCAACTAGATTTAACAACACCAGGTAACAACCCTTTTAGTGCTAATTCTCTCAAAGCATTACGAGATAAGCCAAAAAATCGATTAAAAGCTCTAGGTCGTCCAGTAAGACTACATCTATTATGTAATCTCGTTGGTGAACTATTTCGGGGTAATTTTTGTAATTTTAATTGTATTTTTAACTTATCTTCTGTTAATTTTGCTTTTTTTAACTCAGATTTTAAAAATTTTCGCTTTTCACTATATTTTTGTACTAAAAAATAACGACGTTTTTCACGTTCAATAAGACTTTTCTTAGCCATTTATAAATTAATAATGATGATTAAAAAAAAAGTAAGTTTATTATTGATTTTTTATTTCATAATAAAAAAAAACTTACTAATAATAATAAAAAAAACAATGAATTTTATTAAAATTCATTTATTCTATAAAATTTAAAAAATATTTTTTGGGAAAAAACCGCCTCTCCCTTCTTGTATAATTAAAATATAATAATTAAAAAAAAATAACCTTTGTGACGAAATTGGTAGACGTGTCAGTTTTAGAAACTGATGTTTTTAACATGTCGGTTCGAGTCCGGCCAAAGGTAATGCCAAAGGTGATTCTTTAAATCTATAGAATCTATTTAGAAGTTTACTGCATCCAATTGGATTCGAACCAATGCTGTCTAGATAAGAACCGCATTATGAGTGCGGTGCATTCGACCACTCTGCCATAGATGCTTGAATTCAAGGTGTAATATCATTTTTAATTATAAAAATAACGAGACTGACGGGGCTCGAACCCGCAACATCCGCCGTGACAGGGCGGTGCTCTAACCAATTGAACTACAGTCCCTTGACTTTTTTTATACCTATTATTGGATTTGAACCAATGACATTCCGCGTATGAGACGGATGCTCTAACCAGCTGAGCTAAATAGGCTCAAGAAATAGAAAATATGCATATATATATAAAGTTTTATTTTATAATAAAATAAAACTTTATATATACATTTCTAAAAATTTTAAATTTAAATTGAATATCAGAACCTAAATTATTCACAACTTTAAGGGTTTTTCATAAAGATATTTAACAAAATTTCATAAAAAAATATATTTTATTTTTTTATGAAAAATCCATGAATACTTAAAAATTATTTAATCATTGACCTTGACTGCATGGAGCTTGTACTTGTTTATTTAAATCTGAATAAAACTGTGCTTTAAAAAAATATAAAAAATTAACGATTTTTATTGTTAAATCTATTATATTTAAAATATTTTTTTTGTTGGTTATTGGGGTGTTTATGCTGATATTTATTAAACTTATTATATGATTTTTTATTTATAGTGGTATTATTAAATTTACGATAAGAATTATTAGATGCACTATTATAATTTTTTTTAGTTAAATCTTGAATTGGAGCCTTTTTAGCTTTAAAAAATTCAGTTTCTTCTCTAAAAATATTTTTTTTTAATAATTTGCTCTTTTCTATAAAATTTAAACTATCAACTTGTTTTTGGTCTTCAGAAATATTAACTTGTTCTTTTTGTCCAAAAAGTATAGAATCTTTTATAAAATTTAATATTAATTTATTAGAAAGATATGAATCATCATTTCCTGGAATATTCCAATCAGTTAAAACAGGATTGCAATTAGTATCTAAAAAAGTTATTGTTGTAATTCCTAATTTTTTACACTCATTAATAGCAGTTAAGACTCCCACTTGCCCTATTATTATGGCTATATGCGGTAAATTTTCCATACCATCTAATCCTATTAAGTTTTTTTCTAAATATAACAATTTTGCTTTTTTTTTTAGAACTTCTTTCTTTTTTAAAAATTTCCATTGACCTGAAATTTCAGCTTCTTTAAGACTTTTAAATTGTACAAGAGATTGTTGTATAGTTTTCCAATTAGTTAACATTCCCCCAAACCATCGATTATTTACATAAAAGCTTTTACACAAATTAGCAACTTCTTTAATCAAAGGAGCTATTACTTTATCCGTTCCAATAAATAAAAATTTTTTGTTTTGTTTAGCACTCTCTTGTATAAAAAGTAATACATCTTTAAGATTATAAAGTGTTTGAACAACATCTATAACATGGTATCCTTGCTTTTCACCTAAAATCAAATTCTGCATATGCGGATTCCACTCATTCGGGGTGTGTCCCATATACATTTTAGCCTTTACCATTTTGTTTAAAGATAATGGTTTTTTTTTTACTAGTATTTTTTTTTTTTTACGCATATTAATATATTAATAAATTTATTTGATAAAATTAGCCTACTATCGGAGTCGAACCGATAACTTTCGGTTTACAAAACCGATACTCTGCCTATTGAGTTAAGTAGGCAAACTTCATTTTTAACTTTTGAATGGGTTATGAATTCAGTAGGAATCGAACCTACATTAGAAACTTAGAAGGTTCCTGTCCTATCCATTAGACGATGAACTCTTAAATCTAAAATTTTAGCCTTTTTTGGAGAAATGACCGAGTGGCCGAAGGTAACGCATTGCTAATGCGTCGTATGTTTTTCATACCGAGGGTTCGAATCCCTCTTTCTCCGATATATTTTCTTTTTTTTCCAAGCTTGGCGGGATTTGAACCCACGACACCATGCTTCGGAAGCACGTACTCTTTTTCCACTGAGTTACAAGCTTTACATAGTATTTAAAATTTTTGATTTAATTTAAATCAAAAATTTTAAATACTAGTCTAATTTAACAGTACCTCCTGCTTTTTCTAATTGTTGTTTAGCAGCTTCTGCTTCTTCTTTTGAAATTTGTTGAAGTATAGTTTTCGGTAAATCTGTAATAGATTCTTTTGCTTGTTTTAAATCTAAAGATGTTAAACTACGTATTACTTTCAAGATAGGTACGCGTTTATCATTAGGAACTTGTTCTAAAATAACATCAAAAGTAGTTTTTTCTATCACTACTTCTTCTTGTTTTGGTGATTCTAATGTAACTGAATTTCCACCACTTATTATTGGCGTAGAAGCATCTACACCAAATGTTTGCTCTATTTGAGATACTAATTCACTAGCTTCTAATAAAGTAATTGTTTTTAATTTTTCTATAATTTCTGTAATTTTTGTTGACATATTTTTAAATAAATTTAATTAATAAAAAGAACTTAACGTTTAGAAAATTGAGGAGCTCTTCGAGCTTTTTTCAAACCATATTTTCGTCGTTCTTTAATACGAGCATCTCGCGTTAGTAGTTTTTGTGGCTTAAGTAAAGGTTTTAAATTAGGATTAATATCTACAAAAGCTTTAGCCATTCCTAACATAATTGCTTCAGCTTGCCCTTGAATACCACCCCCTTTCACTTCAATTGATATATAGTGATGATTCAAAACATTCCAATATTTTTCCAAAGATTCATTTATATAACCATCATTCAAATTTTTTAACATAAAAAATCTTTCGTAAATTTTTGCAATTAAAATATTATTATGATTAAAATATTCAGCAATTGGTTTTCGATTTATTAAAATAAAATCAGAACGATGAGGAGCCATAGAAACTAAGGCCTTAGCTGCTTTTCGACCACCAAATTGCGTACAAGTCAATTTTTTTGAACTATATTTAATTTTTTCTAATTTTGTTGAGACCATTATTTTTTTTTTATTTTAATAAAATTTTATATAATTTATTTTAGAAAATAAATTAGAAGATATAATGAGAAAAAAACTTTGTAAGTTTTAATATACTATATCGTAATGCTTGTTTTGGTGTAATACTTCCATCAGTTACAATTTCTAAATCAATAAATTCTAAATTTTGTTTTTTTTCTAATTGTTGAATAAAAAAAGTAACCTTTTTAACTGGATTTGGTACACAATTTAAATTTAAAACCTTTTGGTTTTTTATTTTTTTTTTTTTTTTTCTTAAAAGAACCTCAGATAATTTAAAATTATCTAATTGAGTAATACCATATTTATTAATCTGATTTACACTATTGGGGTCCATTAATATTATTTTAAGCCCCATAATAAGTTCACCATTATGACTAACTGTAGCTATATGCTGATCTGGTGTCACACAAAAAAAATCTGAAGGTAGTATAATATCATGTGCTTTAATTTCTCCCGGACCTTTAAAATTAATAAATCCTTTGATTTCTCCTGGATTTGAAAAAAAAAACTCAAGACCTTCAGAAATATGGGCAATTACTACTTTTTTTAAGTTTTCAATAAGGTCAAAAAAAGGTTCTTGAATTCCAGGTAGAGCTTCAAATTCATGCTCTACCCCAAAAACTATAATATCAGATATAACCAATGCTGGAATATCGGATAATAAACTTCGCCTTAAAGCAGTTGAAAAAGTTAAAGCTTTATTTTTAGGAAATAATCCTATATGTAATCGAGCATATAATTCACCATTTTGAGAACGTTCCGATTCTACTCGAAAAACATAATCTTTTTTAAATTTTAGTTGCATAGAAATGATTTTTTGTCAATAAATATATTAAAGTCTACGCCTTTTAGGTGGTCGACACCCATTATGAGCATATGATGACACATCAGAAATAGTTAGAAATTTAAGTTGAGGATTATAAAAACTTCTTATAGCAGCCTCCCTTCCAAATCCCATTCCTCTAACAAAAAGATGAAGTTTTTGAATACCTTTAGTAGAGCAAAGTTTTACCATACTTTGTGCAGCTCTTTGTGCACCTATAGGTGTTTCTTTGCGAGCACCTTTAAATCCACAAGCACCTGATGAAGACCAACCTAAAGTATTACCTTTTAAATCAGTAATTGTAATTATAGTATTATTCCGACTAGTTTGAATATAAGCATTACCTTCTAACTTTTTTGTTTTCTTCTTTTTACGAAAAAACATTTTTTTTTTTTTTTTTATATTTTCACTTTTCATAATTAAAATATGATATAAAATCAAAAACTTTTTAAATGATAATAAAGGATTTACCCTTGTTTTTGTTTATGTTTATCATTTTTTTTACATATAACGCGTAAAATTCCTTTACGTCGAATAATTCGACATTTATCACACATTTTTTTAACTACAGGGCGTACTTTCATAACGTTATTAAATTTCTTTAATTTTAGGTGATTTATATCGAAAAACTATACGTCCACGTGCAGTATCATAAGGAGATAATTCTACACGAACAGCATCACCCACTTTTACCATAATAGAATACTTACGCAATTTACCAGCAAGATGGCCCAATACTGAAAAATTATGAGGTTCTGTAATAATAATAAAAAACCCATGTGATAAGCATTCTTTTACAATTCCGTTAACTTCAAAACGTGGAACTGAACTTTTTTTTTTTTTATAATGGTTTTTTTGCATATTATTAAATATATTTTAAATTTTAAAAAACTAAAATAACTTTTTAATAAATATTTACCAAATACAACAAAGAATTTCTCCTCCAATTTCAAAAAATCGAGCATCATCATCAGTTATTAACCCTTTTGATGTTGAAATAATAAAAAAGCCTAACCCATCTAAAAGTTTTGGTATTTTTTTATAACTTGAATAAACTCGTAACCCAGGTTTACTTATTCGTTTTAAGTTTGTAATACAAGGTTTTTGAATTTTTGGTGACTCTTCTAATGAATAATATTTAAGAACAATAATTAAGTCAGTTTTTTTTGTGTTAGATTCGTAAAATCTAGTAATAAATCCTCGTTTTTTTAATATCTTACAAATTTGTATATTTGTTTGTGTTTTATTAACTCGTACGCTTTTTTTAAAAACTAAAATAGCATTTCGAATTCGAGTTAACATATCACTAATTGTATCATTAGACATATTTTGTATATAAAATATTTATATTAGAATTTAATGTTTAAAAGGCATACCAAATGCTTCTAACAAAGCTTTTGCCATATTATCTTTTTTTGTTGTAGTTATTATAGATATATCCATACCTCTTATTTGCTGAACATTATTATACTTAATTTCAGGAAACATTAATTGTTCTTTTAATCCAATATTAAGATTTCCACGACCATCAAAACTTTTTGAATCAATGCCTTTAAAATCTCGAATACGTGGTAATACTATATTAATTAATCTATCTAAAAATGAATACATAAAATCTCCTCGAAGTGTTACCATCACCCCAACAGGCATATTTTTACGAAGTTTAAAAGCAGCTATTGCTTTTTTAGAACGTGTGGTAACACTTTTTTGGCCACTTATAAGAGAAACTTCATTAATAAATGATTCTAAAAGTTTAGCATTTTGTGCACCATCACCTATACCTCGATTTATTATAATTTTTTCAATTTTAGGGATTTGATGTATATTTTTATAATTATATTTTTTAAAAATCTCTATTTTTAATTTTTCTTGATAAATTTTTTCTAATTGCTGTATCATAATTATATCATCTTATTTGATTATTTTTAAATATTTAGATTTTTCTAAAATATTTAAAAGTTTAATACTTAAAGCAAAAATCAAAAAAGTATTATAAAACCTCAGGGGCTAAAGAAATAATTTTAGTATAATTAGCTTCCCGTAACTCTCTAGCCACTGGCCCAAAAACTCGAGTGCCTCTAGGGTTTAACTCTTTAGTTATAATAACTGCAGCATTTTCTTCAAACCGAATGCTTGTCCCATTTTTACGTCGTATATTTTTTTTTGTACGTATAACTACAGCAAGAACAATATCTGATTTTTTCACAGCCATCCCCGGAAGAGCTTTTTTTACTACAGCAATAATACGATCTCCAACGCCAGCTGCTTTTTTTTTTGCACCACCTAATACTTGAATACACATGATTTCACGAGCCCCTGTATTATCAGCTACATTAAGATATGTTTGTGGTTGAATCATATTAATTTAATACTAATTTATTTTTTTTACAATAATTTGTGTTTTTATTGGTAATTTAGAGCCAGCTAATTTTAAAGCAATACGTGCATTAGACTCGGAAACACCTTTTAATTCATAAAGAATTTTCCCAGGCTTAATTACAGCAACCCAAAAAGCTGGAGCTCCTTTTCCTGAACCCATTCGTGTATCTGTTGGTCGTTTTGTAACTGGTTTATCTGGAAATATTCGAATCCAAAGTTTTCCTCCACGACGAACTTGTCGTGTAATAGCTCGACGAGCTGCTTCGATTTGTCTAGAAGTGATCCAAGAACATTCTAAAGCTTGTAGTCCATAATCACCAAAACTTAATATATTTCCGCGTAAAGCCTTGCCAGACATCGACCCACGATGATATTTTCGATATTTTGTTTTTTTAGGACTAAGCATAATTTAAAAATATTTTTATTTTTATAAATTGTTTAATTTATTTAAAGATTCACCATGAAAAACCCAAACTTTAACACCAAAAAGACCATAAATTGTTTTTGCTGACTTTTGCGAATAATCAATTTTTGCACGTAAAGTATGTAAAGGAACAGCACCCCATTGATAATTTATAATCCTTGCTTTATCTATACCATTTATTCGACCAGATAATTTGATTTTAATCCCTTTAATGCCTGCACTTTTTGCTTTTTCTACAACATCTGATAAAGCTTTTTTAAAATGTTTTCGTTTTTCTAAATCATTTACTAAAGTCTGAGCAATTATATTTGCTGATATAAATGAATTTGGTTCTGGTTGAAGTTTAATATTAAAAAAAATTTTTGGTGGAATTGGCAAGTATCGTTTTTTATAGTAATTTTGTAAGCGTACTATTAAATCATTTGTTAAAGCATTTAATTGACTTATTAAAGTTCTTTCTTTTTTTGGTGTATTAGCTAACGCTGGAAATTTAGAATATAATAACATATTTGGGTTAGCTAAATGAATTAAAATATCAATATTTGAGAACTCAAAATGAATGCGTCGTATTTCAATATTAATTAAACCCATTTCTATAAAAATATGTTCTAAATATTTTCGTATAAAAATAGCATCTTGTACCCAAATCGAAAAATAGTGTCGTCTTACATGCCAATAATTTTGATGCTTTTGGTTAATACCAAGACGAAATCCTAAAGGATGTACTTTTTGTCCCATAAATTAATTATTATTTCTTTCTTTTTGATTTTTTGTCTTTTTTTTTATGCCCTTTAAAAGTACGTGTAGGAGCAAATTCACCTAATTTATGTCCAATCATTAGATCTGTAATAAACACAGGAATATGATATCTTCCGTTGTGAACTCCAAAAGTAAACCCTATCATCGATGGAATTATAGTTGAAGCACGAGACCATGTTTTGATGATTTTTTTTTTGTTTTTATTTTTTAATTGTTCAATTTTTTTAGATAAATGAATTGCTACAAAAGGTGGTTTTTTTAAGGATCTTGACATATAATTTAATAATTTTATATTAGTTTTTAATAGAATAAAGCGATGGTTCTTTTCTTGACAATTAAAAAAAATCTTAAAATTTAATAATTAAATTATTACTAAATTTTTTACGTTTACGAGTTTTCATCCCTAATGTAGGTTTACCCCATAAAGTTAATGGTCGTTTAAGTCCAATAGGTGCTTTTCCTTCACCTCCTCCATGTGGATGATCTACAGGATTCATCGCAGAACCTCGTACATGTGGCCGTTTATTTAACCAACGATTTCTTCCCGCCTTCCCTAAAACCATATTAGAATTTTCTATATTTCCTACTCGACCAATAGTAGCCCAACATTTTAAAGAAACTAATCGAGTTTCACCTGAAGGTAAGCGCAAACTACACCAAGAATTATCTTTTGCTATAATTTTTGCTACAGTACCTGCGGATCTAGCCAATTGACCACCAGCTCCAGGATGAAGTTCAATATTATGAATAGAAGTGCCTAAAGGTATATGAAGTAATGGTAAACTATTTCCAACGGCTATAGGAGCGTGTGGTGATGAAATTATAGTATCACCGATTTTTAAACCATTAGGAGATAAAATATATCGTTTCTCGCCATCTTTATAATAAGCTAAAGCAACACGTGCTGTTCTATTAGGATCATACTCAATAGCTTTTATTGTAGCAGAAATTCCAATTTTATTTCGGCTAAAATCAATAAATCTATATATTCTTTTATGACCACCGCCACGATGTCTACTAGTAATAACTCCTCTATTATTTCGCCCTTGAGCTCGAGACCAGCCTTTAGTTAAATTTTTTTCTGGTTTTTTTTTTGAAATCTCTTTAAAATCAAATGTTGTAGCGTGTCGTCTACCAGGACTAGTTGGTTTATAATAACGAATAGACATATGTTTTATTTTCTTAAATTTTAAAAATTTTGTTGAGTTAATTTATTATGTTTATTAAATTAATTTCAGATTTTGATGTAATAATAACCCTCTTTAGTGATTTAGAAAACCCTGAATGTTTTTTTTTTCGTGGTAGACGATGTGTATTTATTGATACTATTTTAATTTTAAAATAATCTTCAAATAATTTTTTTAATTGAGGTTTTGTAATGTTTTTATTAACATCAAAAAAATATTGATTTTTTTTCATTAAATCAATAGTTTTAGAACTATAAGTTACAGGATATTGTATAAAATCGAACATAAGATTATAAATGTCATTTTTAATTTATAATTATATACAAAATAAAAGAATTTTATTTTAAAATTCTTTTATTTTGTATATAATAAGATAGATTTATATATATTTCTTTTTTTAATGTTGATTTCAAGCCATAAATAACGAGAAATCTATTTTGAAAGCTTTTGATTTTTTTTCAAGACTATTATGTTTGTAAGACAAGTAGCATTTATAGGAAATACACGTAAAACTTTATAACGTGTATTTTTAACTGTAACTGTTGTGTTAATTCCGTTTTTATGCAATGAAATAATTAATCCTTCAAAAAACTGGATACGCTCTTTTCCAGCTTCTTCCACTTTAATACCAAAGCGAACAAAATCACCAACTTGTATTACAGGCATTTTAGTCTTGATAAAACCTACTTCAGCTTTTTCTATAAGGACACGATTAAAATTTTTCATAATATTGTAAAAAAGAATTAAATAAAAAAAGTGAAATCAATGTTATAAATAAAGCCTATTTAAGGATTTTACTTACAACACCAGCTCCAACTGTTTTACCACCTTCACGAATAGCGAATCGCATATTTTGCTCAATAGCAATAGGTTGAATTAATTCCACTGTCATTTTAATACGGTCTCCAGGTAACACCATTTTAAGGTTTTCACCATCATCAGAAGTAAAATTTTCAATTTTTCCAGTAACATCAGTTGTTCTGACATAAAATTGAGGACGATATCCTCTAAAAAATGGTGTATCACGACCACCTTCATCTCCAGTTAATACATAAACTTGTGATTCAAAAACTGTATGTGGTGTAATACTTTTAGTTTTAGCTAAAACCATACCACGTTGAATTTCAGTTTTTTGAATACCACGAAGTAAAATACCAACATTATCACCAGCAATACCTTCATCGAGTGTTTTTTGAAACATTTCAATACCAGTTACAGTTGTAACTTTATTAGTACCAAATCCAATGATTTCAACAGTATCTCCAATTTTGACAACACCACGTTCTACACGGCCTGTAGCAACAGTACCTCGGCCTGTAATAGAAAATACATCTTCTATTGCCATTAAAAAAGGTTTATCGATATTACGTTTAGGTGTTGGAATATAGGAATCAACAATATCCATTAATTGATAAATTTTATCAACCCATTTATTATCTCCTGGTTTTATTTTTGGATTTTCAGTTAATGCAGTTAGCGCGAGAAGAGCTGAGCCTGTTACAACTGGAATATCATCACCAGGAAAATCAAATCGTTGAAGCGTTTCACGAATTTCTAAATCAACTAATTCAATTAATTCGTCATCATCCACTTGATCTTCCTTATTTATAAATACAACAATATTAGGAACACCTACTTGTTTTGCTAATAAAATATGTTCTTTTGTTTGCGGCATAGGGCCGTCTGCGCCAGATACTACAAGAATAGCACCATCCATTTGAGCAGCACCTGTAATCATATTTTTTACATAATCTGCATGCCCTGGACAATCTACATGAGCATAATGACGATTTTCTGTCTCATACTCTACATGAGCAGTATTGATAGTAATACCACGAGCTTTTTCTTCAGGTGCAGAATCAATATCTTCATATTTTTTTCCTTTTGCACCCCCTCGTGCAGCTAATGCCATAGTAATAGCAGCTGTTAATGTTGTTTTTCCGTGGTCAACGTGACCAATTGTACCAATATTTATATGTGGTTTTTTTCGTTCAAATTTTGCGCGTGCCATAAAATTGTATCTTGGTTTAATTAATTAAATATAAAATAATGAAAATTAATATTTTCGTTTTATAAATGTTTTATTAGCCTCAGCCATTTTGTGTGTTTCGTCTTTTTTTCTCACAGCATTACCTGTATTATTAGAAGCATTAATTAATTCATTGGCAAGAGCTAGAAACATAGGTTTTCCTTTGTTTTTTTGAGCAGCTATTTTGATCCAACGAATGGCTAAAAGGATTCCTCTTTCTGGTTTAACTTCTATTGGTATTTGTTTTACAGAGCCTCGTGATCGGCGAGCTCTCGTTTCAAGTAAAGGTTTTACATTTAAGATCGCCTGCTCTATTATAATAAGTGGCTCTTCTTTTGTAATTTCCCTAATTTTAAACATGCTTTTGTATATAATACTATAAGCTAAAGTTTTTTTACCTTTTCGCATAATTTGACGCACGAAAAGTTCTACTATAATACTTTTATATAAAGGATCAGCTGGTATATTGCGCCTTTTTTCTGTACGTCGACGGGACATAAATATTTAATAAAAAATTAAGATTTAAATAATTAAGAATTTTTTTAAATTCTAAATAGCCTGTTTTTAAAAAACTATTTAATTAACACGTTTTACACCGTATTTAGAACGACTCTTCTTTCGATTTTTCACACCTGCTGAATCTAAAGTACCTCTAACTATATGATAACGAACACCAGGTAAATCTTTTACACGACCTCCTCGTATTAAAACAACTGAATGCTCTTGTAAGTTATGACCAATACCAGGAATATAAGCAGTTACCTCAAATCGAGAAGATAATCGCACTCTAGCCACTTTACGCAAAGCAGAGTTTGGTTTTTTTGGGGTTGTTGTATAAACTCGAAGACAAACTCCACGTCGTTGAGGACATTTTTGTAAAGCTGGTGATTTTGTTTTTTTTATTAATTTTTTTCGTGCTGATTTTATTAATTGTTGAATCGTTGGCATAAATTAAAAAAAAAATATAAAGAAATAATAAAAAATGGAAAATATATTGTTTAAAATTTAAGAATTTATTATAATATTATTAAGAATGTTTTAAATTAATACGGGATATAGCGCAGCTTGGTAGCGCGCCTGTTTTGGGAACAGGAAGTCACAGGTTCAAATCCTGTTATCCCGATTTTTAAAAACGATAAAAAATAGACGCTTTTAGTTCAGTTGGTAGAACGTAGGTTTCCAAAACCTAATGTCGTAGGTTCAATTCCTACAAAGCGTGCTTTTTGCTTAATCTATTTGTTTTTTTTTCTTAAAAGTTAATCTTCTTCTATATTTATTTTTTTTATTTTGATTTTTATTAATAACAAAAGTTAAAGGTTTCTGAAAAGCACATAAAGCATTTATCCGACTTCTTTTGATAGCTTTTGCTATATGACGTTGTTGCTTTGCAGTTAATTTTGTAACAGTTTTAGGTAATATCTTGCCTGCTGCATTTACAAAATATTTTAAAAGTACAGTATTTTTATACTCAATAGTATGTACATTATATATAGGAATCAGATTATCATTTAAAATGAATGGAGCATTTTTTTTAAATAATAAATTTTTTCTAACTTGATTTATTGATTTCATAAATTATATCTTTTTTAAAAAATTAATTTTTTATTTGAAGGTTATTAAATAATTTTTCAAAAGAATTTATATCTTTAAGTGCTAGCTGCCCACAAACTTTTCTATTAAGAATAATTTGCGATTTTTTTAATTTATTTTGAAAAAGACTATAATTTAATCCTAAATTTCTAACTGTTGCATTTATACGTGAAATCCAAATTTGAACAAATTCTTGTTTTTTTTTTCTTCGATCTCTATATGAATAAATTAATGCTTTATTTATTCGTTGTTGAGCAATTCGATATAATTGTGATGATGAACCTCGAAATCCTTTTGTAGAAAAAATAACATGTTTTCGACGCTTTCGTGCAACAATTCCACGTTTGATTCTAGTCATAGATATATATATTCTATTTATCTTTAAATTATTATTTTACCATAAAAATTTAGTATATTTCGACTAAAATTTTTTATTTTTTTTTTTTGAAATCAAAACAAAAAAATATAGTTTTTTTAATTGTTTGTTTTTTTCTACCCCCAGGGGAATTCGAATCCCCGTTTTTTCCGTGAAAGGGAAATGTCCTGGGCCTCTAGACGATGGGGGCTATTTTTTAGCGGGAATAGGATTTGAACCTATGACCTTAAGATTATGAGCCTTACGAGCTACCCAGACTGCTCCATCCCACTTACATTTATATTTTTCTTTTTTTTATTTTAATAAAATACTATAACATCTAAATCATTTGCGGGTATAACTCAGTGGTAGAGTGACACCTTGCCAAGGTGTAAGACGCGCGTTCAAATCGCGTTGCCCGCTATTTTTATTCTATAATAGGAAAGGTGGCAGAGTTGGTCTATTGCATCGGTTTTGAAAACCGACGTAGTCTTAGAAGCTACCGGGGGTTCGAATCCCTCCCTTTCCGAAAACCATTAAAAATATAAAAAATGGGCCGAGCTGGATTCGAACCAGCGTAGATAAAATCAGCGGATTTACAATCCGCCCCCTTTAACCACTCGGGCATCGACCCAAAAAAAGCTTTTGAATTTCGGGGATATGACGAAATCGGTAGACGTAACGGACTTAAAATCCGTTGATTCATAGAATCGTGAGAGTTCAAGTCTCTCTATCCCTATCTTAATAAGAACAAAAGGCACCTATTTATATAATGATATAAGGTTATTTTATATCATTATATAAATATGCTTTTATTAATTAATAATTATTAATAATCTATCTCATTTTCATCTTCTTCTTTTTCAGGAAGATCAACTGTTCGTCTATCAGGCATTGGTCGTTTTTTACGACGTTTGATTCCGGGTACATAAATATCATCTATACCTGGCCAAACAAAACCACCTTTTTGTGGAATAAAAAGATCTAATAAATAGTGAGAATCTCGCGCACCATCAATTAACATATATTCCATAATCCATGGACGCGTAAAAGAAAGTCCATCTTCTTCTGAAAGTTCAAAGACATCATAAGTAAGCTCATCTTCTATAGTATATTCTACTTGCTCTTTATATTCTTTCATTATAAGATATGGTATACTTTCTTCATAAAATGGTTTTTCTATAATATGATCGTGAAGAGGCCAGCATGAAAAAAATACGAAATTATTTAAAAAGTCAAACATACCACCTCGATCAGGAGCTCCCCAATTACTTATATAAAAACTATTCATTCTTTCTTTTAATAGCTTATCTTTTTCTTTACTATAAATATAACCTAATTTTTTAAGTCTCTCATCTATTAAATTAACAGAATAATCAAATTCTCCTTCTGGTAAACAAGCATCATCTGGTAATAATAAAATAGAAGTACAGTCTGTCATTAACATTTTATTATTAATAGTTAAAAATTCATCAACATATAAAGGAGAACAATATTGATCAATCATTGAAAAACCTTTAAGCCCAGATTTATTAAAACTTTCCATAAAATTATGTAATTCTTCATGAGGTTCTGGTCCAATATCAAATTTAGAAAATTTATAAAGAGGTTGATCAAATTTTAAAGTAATATTAGTACGTTTTAATTTAGCTAACTCTTCATCTGAAACTGGTCTATGTACTAATTCAAGATCAATAAATGAAGAGCTTGGTTTATTTTTATCCATATCTTTATTTTCAGATACACTTATTTCGCCACTAGAATCATCATATTCAATTACATCTAAATCTCCTTCTTCTTCGTCTTCTAAATCTTCCTCGTCTTCTAAATTATCTTGATCGTTTTCTATATCATTTTCTTCTTCAATAAAATCATCATCATCTACTTCAGTTGAATGAAATTCTTCATCATTTGTATCAGTTGTAGGGGGAATTTCAGTTTTTATCTCATTTATATAATTTAAAATTTTATTTTTCGAAAAATCTTGTTCATCATCTAAGGTTAAACTGAAAAATCGAGTTAAATTTCTTAAAGTACCAGTAAATTGTTGATTATATACTTGGTTACTTGTATTAATCGCTCCTCCAAAAAAGTCATCAAAAATTTTAAAAAATTTAATTGGTATTTTTCGATAATTCCGTAATGAATCATAATATCGATTGTAAATTTGACGCTTTGCTTGTAAATCATATTCATGCTCTCCATTTAAACACCATTTACGAGGTTGTCTCCATAAAAACGTGCTAATATCTAATTTAAGTAATAATTTATATATAATAGATTGTTGGTATTGTTGCTTTGTACGTAAACCAATATCATAATGGCTATAACCAATATCACGTTGATTTTGTAAAAAACGTGCAACAAATAAAAAAGGACTTTGTACTAAATTTCTTACAAAAAAATAAATAATATTTTCGTCTGTTTCTTCAAGATTAATTTCAGTTGTTTCGATAATATTATCACTTAAACTTAATTCAAGATTCTCAAAATCATACCATTGAAAATAACGGTCTAATATTGGATCATGTGGTAATCTTTGCCAAATATCAATATCTTCTTTATTAATTTCTTTTTGACTATTTATTTCGTTATGTTCAACATCAAGGTTGGGTTTAACAATATCATCTGTTTTAAATCTATTATGTAAATCAAGTCGATAAGTCATTAATGGTGTTTGTCGTGGTAAAACTCGTTGAGCCATAGATTTCGACCCTTTTTGAAATCCAAGTTTTTGTGAAAGTTTTTTACCTTTACTATTTGTTGTTACAACATCAGTTGATAACTTTTCCATTCTTCTTACCCAAGCGTAATCAGAACGATAAATTAAGTCTTCCATACTTAAAGTTTGAAGCTCTTCTGGATAAATTAAATATTCTCCTGTATTAAATGGAAATAATTTTAATTCCATCAAATTTCCGCGAGTTAAAGAACTAATTTCATTTGAAACATCTTTTACATAGCTATCAGTAAATATAGTATTTCTAAAAACTCGATCTTCAGGCATAAATCCAAATGGCGCTAAAAATAAAAAATGGAATGAATAGTAAGGTATTGTTGCTATCGCAATAGTTACCATTAAAACACTAAGGACTGTATTCCAATGTGCAAAAAATCTATTTTTTGCAATTAAAATACGAGCATATAAAAATGATTTTAGTTTTAAGAAAAATAAAAACCATAAACCAGAAAATAAAATAGATCCTAAAACCATTCCAGTAATATAAAAGAACATTTGTATAAACATTATAAATAGATTTTGTGAAAAAGAAATTTGTAATATACTAGGGTTAGCTGATAATGTTAGGTTACTTAAAAAAGGAAAAATAGTTCCTTGTTCACAAAAAGATAATAATAAACTATTTATAAAATATTTTTTATAATTTGGGTGTTCCCATGTATCTAAATTAATAAAACTCTCGAAACGTATATTATAAATAATACGGCCAAGAAGAATTAACCCTAAAACATAATTTAAAGGTTCTAATGTAATTAATTGAGTAAGAATTCGTTGATTTCCAAAAACTACACAAGCAATCATAATGAGTTGGCCAGCAAGATAACCACCTAATGTATAAGTTGCAGCTGGAATTCCTTGAATAATTAATCGTCGAATGGCTACTAAATGTGCAACAGAATTAGGAAATACAAAAAAAATACTATTTAAAAATCCAGCAATTAAAGGATTTTCTCGTATATTTAAGATTTCATCATATTCAAAAAATTGATTAAAAAATGCGCTTTCTTCATCCATATGAACATATGGTATCATAACTGATGCATCATAATAAATTTTTTTAGTATTTAAGATATTATATAAAAAGCTAATTTTATGTCCTATTAAAGTAACTAAAAAAATTAAACTTTCTTTTACTATATTCAAATTATACTGAGGGCCCATTGCTCTAGTAAGTGTACTAATAACCTCTGTATAATCACGCATAATTTCACTTATTGGGATTGGTAACATATATATATATTTTTTTTTTTATTTTTTTTTTTTAACGAATTTTATGTCGTGTATAATAAGCTCTTATTCTATTTACGATATAAATAATTATTAAAGCAAAAATTAAAACTACAGCTGCTATAACACAAGCTTTAAAATAATCATATTGTTCTACAGCTTGGTGTATTAAAACAGAAGTTACTAAATCATCAAAAGGAGTATTAGATGAAACCATAACAACTGAACCAAATTCACCTAAAGAACGTGAAAAATTTAAAATAAAACCAGTTAATAATGCAGGAGCTACGGTAGGAAAAATTAAACGTTTTGCTGTTTCATATTCATTTGCTCCAAAAGTCCAAGCAGCTTCTTCTAATCCATGATCGTGTTTTTCTAATATAGGTTCTATTCCTCGTATTACAAAAGGAAATGATGCAAAAATCATAGCTAATAGTACACCGTATTTGGTATAAATAATTTTCATATTAAAAAAATTTAATATAGGCCCAAGCCAACTTTTTTTATTACCAAAAACAGCTGTTAATGTAATACCAGCTACAGATGTAGGCACACCTAAAGGTAAATCTACAACTATATCTAAACAGTCTTTACCTCTAAAATCAAAACGAACAAGAACCCATACAATAATATAGCCAAAAAAAGAATTTAAAAATGCAGCGATTAATGCTAACTTAAAAGTTAATAAATAAGCATGGACAGCTATAGGATTTAAAGCTACAGTTAAAATTTCTTGCCAACTATACTTAAAAATTAATTTAAACATCGCATAAAGCGGTAGATAAATAATAAAAGATGTTTGTATAATAAGATAAATAACAATACCTAATTTAATAAAAAATCTTCTTCTAGCTTCTCTTACTTTTTCTCTGTAACCTGCATGTAATTCTTCCATATTTTCGATCTCAAGCTCCGGCTCTTCACTTAAAATTTTTTTTGTATCAGAATCTATTTCCTCTGTTTTAAATTCATTACAATCAATAATTTGATTGATTGCATTTATATTTTGTTCCTCAGAGTTATTAGTTTCACTATTTCCAATAATATCTACTTTTTCCAAATTATTAAGATTTTTTATCTTTTCCGAACTTTTTTTATTTTCATTATCCATATAATATTTATTTTTATTTTATTTTTATAATTTTATTAATTTTTTTTAAATAAAATTAATGCTTTTTTCGCATAAATTAAAACTTTATTATGCCAATATAATTTTTTTAAATTTTTTTTTGATTTTGATTTTCGTTTTTTTGGAACTGCCATAATGTTTTACTAAAATTTAAAATTTTTTATTAATATATTAATAAAGTTGAACCCATGACCTTAAACCAAAAGGCATTAACATTTGAATGTAAGACTCAATTTAAATATATTATAATATTATTATAATAAATAATATAAAAAACATGTGCTTGTAGCTCAGTGGATTAGAGTATATGGCTACGAACCATAAAGTCGGGGGTTCAAATCCCTCCAAGCACAAAATAAAATACAAAGAATTTAACTTATGATGCAGGGGCTTTTCCTTTTTTTATTTAAGACTAATCATTTAATAGATTATATTCTATTATAATTCTAAAGATTGATCTTTCATCAATTATAATAAAAAAATTAATTATAAATCATATGGAACAAATAAAAGAATTACCAGAAATAGAAACAATCACTACTAAAAAAAATACTACATTATCAGACTCACGAGTTATTGTTATAACATCAGGAAAAGGTGGTGTAGGAAAAACAACAACAACAGCAAATCTAGGAATGTGTCTAGCTAAACTTGGATACCCAGTTGCATTAATCGATGCTGATATTGGATTAAGAAATTTAGATTTACTATTGGGATTAGAAAGTCGCCTTGCTTTTACTGCTATGGATATAATTGATGGTACTTGTAGTTTAGAACAAGCAATTATCTATGATAAACATTTAAAAAATTTAGCATTATTAGCTATATCAAAAAATAATCAAAAATATAATGTAACACAACAACATATGTGTCAACTTGTATCCGCTTTACAAAAATTAGGATATCAATTTGTATTAATTGATTGTCCTGCAGGTATTGATGTTGGATTTATACATGCTATAGCACCAGCGAATGAAGCTATTATTGTAACAACACCAGAAATTCCTGCTATTCGTGATGCAGATAGAGTTGTTGGATTATTAGAAGCAAATAAAATTGCTGATATTAAATTAATTGTAAATCGTGTTCGTATAGATATGATCCAAAACAATACTATGTTATCAGTTTCTGATGTATGCGAAATGTTAAGTTTACCTCTATTAGGAGCAATACCTGAAGATGAAAATGTGATTATCTCTACAAATAGAGGAAAACCTTTAGTTTTAGAAGATACGAGTACAGTTTCTAGTATTGCATATGATAATATTGCTAATAGATTAAGTGGAAATGAAGATGCTTTAATTGATTTGGAAATACCTTCTAATTCTACAGGAGTTCTTCAAAATTTAAAAAAATTTACAAATTTTTTTTTTAACTAAAATTTAAATATGAAAAATAGTAATCAATTACAAACTCAAATTAAAAATATTAATTATAAAATCAATACAATCTATATTAATTTTAAAGGTTTAAATAAATTAAACATAAGTAGTTTATTATTAGGATATTTTTATAGCTCTGCAACACAAATATTTTTATTTTTAGATAAAAAAGAGCAAAATTGGCTAACTATGCATTTAATGCCTATAAATTATTACTTAAGTAAACATTCATTATTTTCTTTTTTTTTATTTTTTCCAAAAAAATCTTTTATTTTCTTTCAACAATTGATAGAAAGTATTAACTTTATTAAAATTCTTTTTAATTGGAATTCTCTTATGAATAAAAAAGAAAAAAAAAACACAGCTATTTTAATTTATAAAATAATAATAAATTTTTATTTTACTTATAAATTATTTAAGCGTGGTATTCTTTTAGGAATTTTTATAGAAGCTTTTAAATTAGGAAGTTAAAAAACTATCTTATTTAATTCAAATTAAATAAGATAGTTTTTTAACTAAAAATCCCTAGCATTAAGTTATTTTCCCAAAAGGCCTCCCTTTCAGTATTTTCACCTTTTATAAGTTTCACTTCTTAGTTCGAGATGGTTTAAGGTTTTTTCTTATAAACGCGAATACTAGAACATTATTTTAAACGATTTTAAAATAATATGGTCAAAATCAATCGGTTTATTAGTACATATCAGCTGCACCTATTACTAAGCTTACACTTTATGCCTATCAAACGGTTAATCTTACCGTAACCGATATTTCATTTTATTTAAATGAAAAGAGAGCACTCATCTTGAGGTGAGCTTCCCACTTAGATGCTTTCAGCAGTTATCTTCTCCATACATAGCTACCCAGCGTCTCCTGTTGGCACAAGAACTGGTACACTAGAGGTATGTCCTTTCAGGTCCTCTCGTACTATGAAAGAATTCTCTCAATGCTCTAACGCCTACACCGGATATGGACCGAACTGTCTCACGACGTTCTGAACCCAGCTCACGTACCGCTTTCATGGGCGAACAGCCCAACCCTTGGGACGTACTACCGCCCCAGGTTGCGATGAGCCGACATCGAGGTGCCAAACCTTCCCGTCGATGTGAACTCTTGGGGAAGATCAGCCTGTTATCCCTAGAGTAACTTTTATCCGTTTAGCGACGGCCCTTCCACACGGTACCGTCGGATCACTAAGGCCGGCTTTCGCCTCTGTTTGACTTGTAAGTCTTACAGTCAAGCTCCCTTATGCCTTTACACTCTACAACTGATTTCCATCCAGCCTGAAGGAACCTTTGCACATCTCTGTTACCTTTTAAGAGATGACCGCCCCAGTCAAACTGCCCACCAAGAACTGTTAAGCGTCCTGTTTCAAGGAACGCTCTTAGAATTCTAGCTTTTTAAGGGTGGTATCTCACTAACGATTATAAATAAAATTATAATCTCCCACCTATACTGCACAAAAAAAACCCAAATTCAATTCCAGGTTGCAGTAAAGCTTCATAGGGTCTTTCTGTCCAGGTGCAGGTAGTCCGCATCTTCACGGACATGTCTATTTCACCGAGTCTCTCTCCGAGACAGCGCCCAGATCGTTACGCCTTTCGTGCGGGTCGGGACTTATCCGACAAGGAATTTCGCTACCTTAGGACCGTTATAGTTACGGCCGCCGTTCACCGGGGCTTCAGTCGCAAGCTTCTTTTTAACAAATAACCTACTTCTTTAACCTTCCGGCACTGGGCAGGCGTCAGCCCCCATATATTGTCTTACGACTTTGCGGAGACCTGTGTTTTTGATAAACAGTCGCCTGGGCCTTGCTACTGCGACCAAAAAAATTCAATTTTTGGTACCCTTTATTCCGAAGTTACAGGGTTATTTTGCCGAGTTCCTTAGAGAGAGTTATCTCGCGCCCCTTAGTATACTCTACTTACCCACCTGTGTCGGTTTACGGTACAGGTATTTTATTTTTCTTACAATTCATAATCAAAATTCATATAAAATGTAAACAATAGTACAGGCTTTTCTTGAGAATAATGTAAAAATTATAATTTGTTCAATTCTATTACATTTGAAAAGGTAATAAAATCTACTTAAATTTAAGATTTTTTTATTAAAAAAAGTTTTTTTTCTTTTTTTATAATTTTATAAAAATCTTTACTGAAATCCAATAACAGCTAATTTCTAATTACTCTGTCCCCTGGTATTGCATATATATATTATAAAAAATAAAATAGTACAGGAATATTAACCTGTTTTCCATCGACTACGCCTTTCGGCCTCGCCTTAGGTCCTGACTCACCCTTCATGGACGAACCTAGTAAAGGAACCCTTGGGTTTTCGGGGTATTGGATTCTCACCAATATTTACGTTACTCAAGCCGACATTCTCACTTCTGCTTAGTCCATTTTCATTTTCATTAAAACTTCTCCCAAAGCAGAACGCTCCCCTACCGATATTTTTAAAATATCCCACAGTTTCGGCAGATAATTGAGTCCCGGACATTTTCGGCGCAAAGACGCTATGACCAGTGGGCTATTACGCACTCTTTAAAGGATGGCTGCTTCTAAGCCAACCTCCTGGTTGTATTTGCATTTTCACCTCCTTTACCACTTCATTATCATTTTGGGGCCTTAACTGGTGGTCTGGGCTGTTTCCCTCTCGACTATGGAGCTTATCCCCCATAGTCTCACTAATATATCGTCATTTCTAGTATTCAGAGTTTGCCACGATTTGGTACCATTTTCATAGCCCGCACCGAAACAGTGCTTTACCCCTAGATAGACGAGATATATTGCTGCGCCTCAACGCATTTCGGGGAGAACCAGCTAGCTCTGAGTTCGACTGGTATTTCACCACTAACCACAGTTCATCCGCCGATTTTTCAACATCGGTCGGTTCGGACTTCCACTTGGTGTCACCCAAGTTTCATCCTGACCATGGTTAGATCACTCAGGTTCGGGTCTAAAATAAATGACTTTATAATTTATTTAAAGTTTTGTTAAATTGACGCCCTATTAAGACTTGCTTTCGCTTAGGTTTCGAGTTATTAAATCTCTTAGCCTGCCATTTATTTTAAGTCGCCGGCTCATTCTTCAACAGGCACGCGGTCAATTAAAATTTTTAATCTCCCACTGATTGTTAGCATAAAATTTCATGTTCTTTTTCACTTCCCTTCCGGGATTCTTTTCACCATTCCCTCACGGTACTTGTTCACTATCGGTCATCTAGGAGTATTTAGCCTTACGAGGTGGTCCTCGCTAATTCATACGGAATTTCACGTGTCCCGTATTACTTGGGGATATTTTATTATCAAAATTAAAAGCAATTACAGGACTTTCACCATCTATGGTACAGTATTCAATCTGTTTCATTTACTTAATTTATTAAGATTACGTTTGATTTTTCTATATATTTTTTGATGTATCCCTTCAACCCTGATAACTAATATTATCAGTTTAGGCTTTTTCCTGTTCGTTCGCCACTACTTGGGAAATCGCGATTGCTTTCTTTTCCTCTAGTTAATAAGATGTTTCAGTTCACTAGGTTATCTCTTTTTTATTCTATGAATTAAATAAAAAGTTTAAAAGGTTGCCCTATTCGGGAATCTTCGGATCATTACTTTTTTCCAGTTCCTCGAAGCTTATCGTTGGTTTCACGCCCTTCTTCGACTCTAGATGCCTAGGTATTCATTTTACGCCTTTAAGCATTTGACCATTTTTTATTGTATGTAAATAAAATAAAAATTTGGTGGAGATAAGCGGATTTGAACCGCTGACTTCTGCTGTGCAAGAGCAGTGCTCTACCAACTGAGCTATATCCCCAAATTTATGGGCTATACTAGATTTGAACTAGTGACCTCACCCTTATCAGGGGTGCGCTCTAACCAACTGAGCTAATAGCCCAGATTTAAAAAAGGTGATCCAGCCGCACCTTCCAGTACGGCTACCTTGTTACGACTTCACCCTAGTTACGAGTTCTGCCTTAGGTATCCCCTTCCAAAAAATGGTTAGGGTAATAACTTTGGGCATAACAAATTTCCAGGGTGTGACGGGCGGTGTGTACAAAACCCGGGAACGTATTCACCGCAGTGTGGCTGACCTGCGATTACTATTGATTCCAACTTCATGTAGGCGAGTTGCAGCCTACAATCCGAACTGAGACCGATTTTTTGGGATTAGCTTGTCCTCGCGGAGTTGCGTCTCTTTGTATCGGCCATTGTAGCACGTGTGTAGCCCAGGACATAAGGGGCATGATGACTTGACCTCATCCTTACCTTCCTCCGATTTGCACCGGCAGTCTTCTGAGTTTCCCTAAGCAACACAGAACAAGGGTTGCGCTCGTTACGGGACTTAACCCAACATCATACGACACGAGCTGACGACAGCCATGCACCACCTGTGTTCATTTTTTTAAAGTTTCTACTTAAAATAAATTAAAATTTTAAGCTACAGAAACAAATGACATGTCAAATCCTGGTAAGGTTCTTCGCGTTGCATCGAATTAAACCACGTGCCCCACCAATTGTGCGGGTTCCCGTCAATTCCTTTGAGTTTCACTCTTGCGAGCGTACTCCCCAGGCGGGATACTTAACGCGTTAGCTACAATACTGAATTTCTCCAACATTTAGTATCCATCGTTTACGGCAAGGACTACTGGGGTATCTAATCCCATTTGCTCCCCTTGCTTTCGTCTCTTAGTGTCAGTAATGGCCCAGCAAAGTGCTTTCGCCTTTGGTGTTCCTCCCGATCTCTCCGCATTTCACCGCTCCACCGGAAATTCCCTCTGCCTCTACCAAACTCTAGTTTAAAAGTTTACCTTGCTTTGCTAAGGTTAAGCCTTAAAATTTAACAATGTACTTTTTAAACCACCTACAGACGCTTTACGCCCAATCATTTCGGATAACGCTTGCATCCTCTGTCTTACCGCGGCTGCTGGCACAGAGTTAGCCGATGCTTATTCCTCAGATACCGTCATTTTTTTCTTTTCTGAGAAAAGAAGTTTACAACCCGTAAGCTGTCTTCCTTCACGCGGCATTGCTCCGTCAGGCTTTCGCCCATTGCGGAAAATTCCTCACTGCTGCCTCCCGTAGGAGTCTGGGCCGTGTCTCAGTCCCAGTGTGGCTGATCATCCTCTCAGAACAGCTACTGATCTTTGCCTTGGTATGCTATTATCATACCAACTAGCTAATCAGGCATAAGCCCATCTCTTGGCCCTTAATAGTTTCACTTCTCAGCAATATATGGTATTAGCTATCGTTTCCAATAGTTATCCCATACCAAAAGGTAGGTTCTTATGTATTACTCACCCGTCCGCTACTAAGTTTGTATAAAAATTATACATCTTCGTACAACTTGCATGTGTTACGCATGCCGCCAGCGTTTATCCTGAGCCAGGATCAAACTCTTCGTAGTATTTATTTATATTATATGAATTTTAGCAAAAAAAGTAAAGCAGTTCTATTCTATTTAACTTTATGCTTTTTATAAAAACTCTCCTTAGATAGGGATTGAACCTATGACCAATCGGTTAACAGCCGACCGCTCTACCACTGAGCTACTAAGGAATAGTAATTGTTTTTATAATATATTATATAATAAATGCGATTACTCGGACTTGAACCGAGACGGAATTTATTCCACAAACCCCTCAAATTTGCATGTCTACCGATTTCATCATAATCGCATTTTTATATATATTATTCGAGAAAATTATAATTTTCTCGAATAATATTCAATTACTAATAATTCATTTATATAAAGTTTTACTAAATCACGTGGTATTATTGTAAGAATACGGGCTTCTAATTTTTTATGATTAACAGTTAAATATGCAGATGTTGCATTTTTTCTAAGATAAATTGATTTTTTTTTTATAAAATTAAAAGATTTTTTAAAAACTGAAATAAAATCATCAGCTTTACAAATATAACTTGGAATATTTACTCTTTTTTTATTAACAAGAATATGGCCATGAGTAATAAATTGGCGTGCTGCTGGGATTGTTGGAGCAAAACCTGAACGGTAAATAATACAATCTAAGCGCATTTCTAAAAATTGTAATAATAATTCGCCTGTAGAACCTTTTTTTAATCGTGCTTGACGCACATAATTTAATAATTGACGTTCATTAACACCATAATTATATCTTAATTTTTGTTTTTCTTTTAATCGAATAGAATATTTTAAACTAGCAGAGTTTTTTTTTTGCCATTTACGTTTAATTCTATAATATTTAATTCTTTTTTTCGTAAAGCTTGGCAATGGGCCTAAGCGACGTATAATACGTAGTCGTGGACCTGTATAACGAGACATATAATAAAAATTTAATCTTTGTTTATTTGTTGAGATATTGATAACTGATAGTGAGCTTTTATAAACTTATAAAGCTTCGTTGCCGATCAGATTTTATAAATTTAAAATTATTATTTATTTATTAAAAAAATCTTCTATTTTTGCTTCATTCACTAAAAGAATAGTAATTGTATTAATTTCAATTAAAGCACATTCGCCTATGACTCTATAAGTAAAAAGAAAAAAAATTTTAATAAATACTAAAATAATACCTATTTTTAATGAAAGGTTGAAAAGGTATATGATTACATTTTATACATAATTTTTCTTGAGTTATTAGAAAAATTATTTTATCTACAAAACTATCCAAAAAAAAATTTTAAGCATTATATATTTTAACTAGATGACTTTTATGAAAAGTTTATACCTATTATTGGACCAATTATTTTTAAAATAACTCCAATATTTGATTAGATTTTATAAAATTAAAACTAATTTTAAAACCTAAAATACAATTACTAGTTATAAAAATTTATTATTAATATGGTATCTTAAATATAATAATATTATAAACATTTTAGGAAATGAGATGTCGCCAAGTGGTAAGGCATCGGGTTTTGATCCCGCCATTCGAAGGTTCGAATCCTTCCATCTCAGAATTTACTTCCCTAACATGCCTATATTTAATATACAAAGTATGTAAATCACAAACCATGAAATAGAAAGTATTAAAATAATATAAAATTTCGGTTCTTTGTAATTAGTGCGAATTGGCTGACAAATAAATTTCACAAATTTACTATTTTTAGTGTCATCAATTGGATCATAAATATGTAGTAAAATTGTAGAAAAAACTAATGGGAAAAATAAAACGGTTGTTATCACAAATTGTAAAAATTGTTTATTCATAATATATTATAGGTTTTTAATTTAATTATTAACACTAAAGAAACGCCGAGATAGCTCAGTCGGTAGAGCAAAAGACTGAAAATCTTTGTGTCACCAGTTCAAGTCTGGTTCTTGGCAATACCAAAATTTTTAAATATTTTCATTTATAAAAAAACGTCTACATTTCTCTAATTGAGAGTACGTACACGCTAAATTAAGATAAATTTTCAAAATACTAAAAAGATAGCGTCGTTGTAAAGCAATTGGTAATTTTTTAGTGTTAATTGAAGTTTTTTTTTTTATTAAATTTCTAACAAAAAATTCAATTAATTTTTGTTCTTCTATTAAAATATTTAAATATTGAAAAAATTTTAAATCAAATGTATTATTTAAATTTTGCCGAAAATAGCTAAAAATTTGAGTTCTAATGTAATTCCTTGAAAAACAATAATTTAAATTACTGAAATCAAAAATAATTGGAATTTTATAAATTTTCGATAAAATAATTATATCATTTCGATGTAATTTTAATAAAGGTCGATAAATTATATTGACTTTTTGTTTCTTTTTTTTATTTAAAAAAAGAGTTGAAGAATAAAAACTTTTATTTTTAATAAAAAAACTTTTTTTTTTAAGGAAAAAAGAATAAGAAAGAGCTTTATTCGCATTATACTTTTTATAACTTAAGTTATAAAAAGTATAATGCGAATAAAGCTTATTATCTAAATTTTTTTTAGAAAAAGAATATTTTGGAAAAAGATAAAATTTAGAAACAAAAATATTAATATAATTTGGAATCTTTGCTTTTTTAGAATATTTTAAATTAGAAATACCATGTGGGCTTGATCCCCTAATTATATTAAAAAAAGCTGTTTCTATCTGGTCTGTTGCTGTATGTCCTAAAAGAAGATGTTTACTCTTTTTCATAAGACAAAGCCTATTATAAGAGTCTTTACGCCAATTTCGCGCAATGCTTTCATTTTGTATTTCTTTTTCATTAATATATAGATAAATTGGAAGGTTAAAAATATACACTATTTTATAAATTTGTTTAAAAGAATAAAAATTTTGCTGTTGCCATAAATGATTACAATAAAAAATATTTAATTTAAACTTAAACGAAAATTGTAAATGTAAAAAAAACAAAAACAAAAACATTGAATCTTGGCCACTTGAAATAGCACAAAAAAAATTTAAATTCGAAGACTTTAGTAACTTAAAATCTTTATAAAAATTTAAATATTGAAAAAAATAGTTAGTATCCATAAAAATTCATGGGTTACCCGGGACTCGAACCCGGAACTTGTCGGTTAAAAGCCGAATACTCTACCATTGAGTTAGTAACCCAATTTAAATTCTTTTTAATTTTTATTATAAAAAAATTTAGTTTATCAAAAAATTAGCGCGGATATTGCATAAAGGTAGTGTCTTTGCCTTCCAAGCAAAAGGTACGGGTTCGATTCCCGTTATCCGCTAAAAAATGGCGGACGTAGCCAAGTGGCAAGGCAGTGGACTGTGACTCCATCATTCGCGGGTTCGATCCCCGTCGTTCGCCCAATAAAATAGGGTCTTAAGTTATGAACTTAAAAAAATTTACTGCTAATCGGATTCGAACCGATAGAGATTTCTCTGTAACTTTTTGAAAGTTATGTGTTTTCCAATTTCACCATAGCAGTAGAAAATTTTAAAAATATATCTTTAACTTTTTTATATACTTTAAAGATATATTTTTAAAATTTTCTAGAATAAAATCTTTTTCTTTAATCGAGATCGAGATCTTTAGCAATATTTTCATTATCTAAATTTTTTTTTTCTTTTTCATTAGATAATGTTGAAGTTGTACTATTCTTAACTGCTTCTATATCAATCCAGCGAATTGTAGGTTTTGCTGAATAAGGACCCCAAGAATGATAAAGTATTTTATAATTTGAAGGTAAATCAGTATTTAGTACAGCTGAACTTAAAGATTGATTTAACTCTTCTTTTAATTTTACGCAATCTATTCCAAAATTTTCAAAAATTTTGTAAATTTGATATTCACGTAAAATACCTTCATGCAATAATTCGTATGCAAGTTGATCAAGTATTTCTCTATACGTTGTTGTAATTAAAAAAGAGACATTGCATGCTTCTAATATTATAGAATTAATTCGATAATCGCGAATTAAAAAAGCCAAATCTTTATATTTTGTTCCAAAATATATATCTTCTTTTGTAGTATTTTGATGAAACGTTGAGTCAGGAGAAACCCATTGTGGATTAAATTTCCATTCTTCCGGATTTGAAAGCCATAATGAATACCATTTTTGAAGTTCTAATTCTAAATAATGTTCTTGTAGCTTCATTTGCCACCAAGTTAAAGAAAATAAAGTTTGTGGATTTTTATCTTCTTCAAAACCTAATAAATTAATTCCTTTTGGAGAGGCTTCAAAAGTTTGAGCAAATTCATATAAAAATTGCTCTTTAACATCTGTATATACAAATAAATTAAAATTAGATAACAAAGGTCTTTGTTCTTGTAATAAAAAAATATGTGGTGTATACATATGCCATTTATCCACCAGTAAATGAATTAAAGCTTGTGCTATTTTCCATTCTTGTGCACCCATATTAGAAATAAATGATTTATCTGCTATATCACGTAAATTTTCTAAAAAAACCCACTCTCCAGCTTTTCCACCAAAAGCTCCAATAATTCGATGTTCTAATTCACCTCGAAATACAAATCTTAACCATTCAACTAAAGTTGTAAGTTGAATTTGTTCATAGCGGACGCTATTTTCACGGTACCAAAGATGAAGTGCTATTATAGGAGGGTGGTATTTTAAAAGTGTTCCCACAAGAGCTTTCCCTGCTTGATAATAAGCCCCGCGAACAGTAGAATAATAATAATTAAACTCAATATTTTTTGATGTTCTTTCTTTTTCACTTAAAGTTGGTTTAATAATGGCATTAGTAGTTAATCGATCAATTCCATGTTCAATACTTTCCAAACTATGAATACTATTATCTAAAATTGCTTTCATACAAGATTCATTCATGATAGCGGCTATATCTGCTGCACTATACCCAAATGTCAATTTTGATAAATAATCCCAAGGAATATCAGGAGTACTACCTAAACCTTTTGTATAAAATTGAAAAAGTTGTAATCTTTTTTCCCGATTAGGTAAAGAAACTCGAATATGTCTATTAAAACGTCCCGGTCTTAATAAAGCAGAATCTAAAACATCAACTCTATTAGTCGCTCCAATAATAACAATTCCTTCTCTACTACTTATACCATCTAATTCAATTAATAACCGTGAAAGAATACCAACTCGATAATATTCATCATCATGTTTTTTAATTAAATGATTTTGAACATCTCGATTAACTGACGTATTAAATTCTTTTTTATTTCGTAAAAAATGTGGATTTAAATCATCTACCTGTCCAATAAGAGTCGACATTTCAGGAAATTCATCCTCTCTTATAGATTTTTTGATAAAATCATCATTAAGAACATCTTCGAAACCTAAAACTCCTTCACGCTTACGACCTATATTATCAATTTCATCAAAAAATACAATACATGGCGCTAATTTGCGTGCTTTTTTAAATAAACGATCTAAAGCGTCTGGTTCTTGTGCTCCTTGTGCTGTTAATGTAAGAACAGGAACGTTCGCCTCAAAAGCTAGAGCTTGAATTAATATAGTTTTTCCCGTTCCTGGAGGACCTACTAATAATACTGTTTGCGCATTTTTCGCAATATCTGGATTTTTAATTCCACCACGTAAATATAAAACAATTTCTACAAATTGATTTATATATTTTTCAATACCAACAATATGCCCAAATCCTTTTTTAAATTCTGTAGCAATACGAAATCCTGCATCTTTATAACCAAGTATAATATTTAGTTCATCACGAAGCTCTGGCGGTAAATATCCTGTATCTTTTAATTGATCAAGTAAAATATGTAAAAACTCATGACTATAAACTACAGCTACTTGCCTTACAAGTATTATACCTAAATAACCAAAAGCTAAATATGAAATATATAACCAAACTTGAAGCGTAACTGGCTCATATACATTAAAAAATAGTTTATTTTTATAGGTAGTAGAAGATGTAGTAATTACTGCTTGATGCCCAAAACCTAAACCACGTATTAATTCTGTAACATGAGGATTATTAACAGATTTATATATTTTATAAATAAATTGTAAAGCATACGGATTTGCTGTATAATCTATTTCAGGTGTAGCCCCAAAATAAAATTTAGGTCTTTCATCTTTTGTAGGTATCATTAACGGGCTTGAAGGTAAAGTCCCACTAATATAACCTTTTGTAGTAGCTAAAAGTCGTTTTCTTTCATAATGTGAGTTATCAAGCTCTTCATAATCGCCGAGTACTTCTTCACGCCAAATTGGAAAAATAAATTCTTTTACGACTTTAGTTCGATCAAACCAATCATCATCAGAATACCCAATTAAAATACCATTTGTTTGCGATGGAAGCTCAGAATTCCACAAAGTCGGTATATCTAAATCATTTCGACGAAATGGAAAAACACCCCATTTTTTCCAAAACCCTTTGCGTTTCACACGATACATATGGTGTCCAAATTGAGTAGTTATTAATCTTTGATAATCTGGGTTATTAGTTGCTCGACGAAGTAACGCTTCTCTCGTTATATTTTTTATATGATCAATATCATTAGTAAGAAGAGTTCCATGCTGTAATGGATTATCTGGAGTTAAATAACTAAATAACCATTCCCGAATAATATTATAATCTTTGCGTAATGGAATATCTTGATTATTTTTATTAGGGTCATCAGATGATCCTGTATAATAATCAAATGGAATTCGGCAAGAATATAAATAATATTTTGCATTCTTTGGATATTTATGTTTACAAGAAAGTACAATATCATTATTTTCCGTTACAACAACACCTGGGCCTCTATAATTAAATGGAAGTTTTTCACTTTCAATTACTTCAGTACCAAATATACCTAAATCTTCTTTTTCATACTGAGTCAAATATTCTTGAGGATCGAACTCAGATTCTAAAGCATTAGATAAAATCATATCATTAAATTTTTTTTTCCCTTTTTTTCTTTTTACAGTAGCAATTTTAATTTTGCTAGTATCTGGAGCTTCAGGAAAAGCTATAGGAATATAACTAGTAATTGAAAAATTTGGAGGTAATTCTATTTTAATTAACGTTGTTTTTTTAAATTGAGTTAGAAAATCATAAAATTTTAAAGCTCGTACTTCAGTTAATGTAGAATCAGGATAACTATAACCTGTCATTAATCGTGGTTTAATAAAAATTCTACGATCTTTACTAAAGAATCTGTTTTCTTCAAGATCCATCTTTTTTTGATATTCATTTATAAAGCTTGGATTTTTTTGATACAATTTTTTAATTGGTTCTAATTCAATTTTATTTAATCTCGATAATTTTCCAAATTTAGTTAATTTTTTTTTAGATCGTTTTGAAACCCTTTTAATTTTAAATTTAAAGTGTTCAACAGAGCTATTAACTTTTTTTTTCCCTTTATAGTTTTTTAAAAAATTTAATGAAATTTTTCTTTTATCAGAGATTGGCAATCTAGTATAAGAACTATTAGAATCATCATCACTAAAGATACGAAACTGAATAGTTTTCAAAATTTTTTTTTCGTTAATTTTATAAAGAAATGAAAACTCGTCAAGCCTTTCAGTTTCAGCTAATGCTAGTTCATTTTGTAAATCATTTTTGATTAAAAAAGGAATTTTTTTTACATTGCTTACATTTGTTAAATAAGTTCTATAGTATTCTATAGGCCAGTTAGGCTTATTAGAAATAATTTGATCCTCATTTGGCAAAATAGGGAAGTTAATTTTTTTTTCGGTTGAACGTATTAATCTAGGTGGAAGATCAACAGTAGTTTCAACTAAATAATCTTTACTATCCCATTGACTTTTATCTATTTGAGGTTTTTTTTTATTTAAAATTACAACAGGCTTTTCAACTTTTGATCTTGATCGAGCCTTTTCTAATTTAATATATTCAGCAAAAATAGCCCAAAGTGTCCGTGGGTTTTCAATGTTAATATAAATAGATCTAACAAGAAAATCAAAATACGCTACATTTTTTTCAAATGAAACTTTTTTTAGTATCCATTTTAATGCTTGATCAGATAAAGGTATTTTATTAATACGTTTTAAGCTAATTCTTGAAGGTCTTAGCTGTCTATTACTTGACATTTTAAGCGGAAAAACGTCTAAATCTTGCATCATTTCCCTTAAGCCTATAAATCTTTTTTTTCTTTTTGAAGTATTTGTATTTGTAAATATATAATTTTTGTAATAAAGATTTCCAAATAATTTCGGTTCTTTGTTTCTACGTATAAGCAAATGATCACCGCAATAAGTAATATTATTTTTTTCTAATCCTAATATATTTAAAGCATTATCTGACATTAAAAGAGTTTCCCACTTAATTGTTTGTATTGGAGGACTCAATAACGGAAGAGTATACCTAAAATAATGTGGTCTAAATTTTAAAATCATTACATGTATTGCTGACAAAAAAAAAGGAATTAAAGAAAGAATTACACCCTGATTTATTGGTATTGAACGAATAAATAAATGTAATAGTACTCTATGAGCATAAATTCTAAAAACTAATTTTCTTTTTAAAAAATTGCGTATTTCTTTTGATTTTAATATGTTAATATATGCAAGAATATACCAAAAAGGTTTGCATTTATAAATAATATTTATAATCCATTTTTTTCTAAAAATGTTCAAAATATAAGACCAGTATTGTCTAAATTTTTTACCTAACTTTAATATTAATTTTTTAATAATATTAGTAGGATAGTTAACTTCTATAGGAATTTCAACAACTTTTCTAGCTAAAGCCGCACTTTTAAAAAGGCAGCGGCATCTCCAAGCTTTTATAAATTCTCTTTTAATTAATAGAGAAACATGTTCTTTAATTTTTAGTTTATTTAAATCTTTTAACTCCTCAAACGGGTAAGGAGGGCGTAATTCCACATTTTCTTTTTTAAAAAGTTTTGATGTGTCCACAGTATATGAATCTACTCCCATACTGAATAATTAATAATAATTAAATTATTGACCGTAGTTTTAATATTAAAAAAAAAACTTATCGTGTTGAACCTTAATCTCTGGTCAGGAGTAGGTTGATGGTTTTGTCTAACGTAATTATAGTGTTTTAACATTTTTTTAGACATATTAATTATAATAAAATATGATGAAAATGGAATAAATTTTTAAGC
>JASFZW010000017.1:0-21269 GCA_031763795.1 Prototheca wickerhamii
TAGCGTTCATCATCCCCTACAAAATCTACCTACACTCCCTACCACCCACCACCCTCACCGCGCCCCCAACCCAACAACAAAACTCCACTCAACTTCCACCAAACACCAACAGACCCAGCATACTCCACATTTTCCTGGCTCACCACCATAGTAGTGAACATTTTCAACCAAAAGCCGACTGCTTGGCCGAGGCAGACACCACTTCACATGACCCAAATAGGTGAAAACGCTCCAGCTCACGATGACCTGCTTGACACGAATGGCCACTTGCATGCACAAATCCAACAACTTTCATCCACCCCATGCCCAACAATACACTTTGCTCAGCAACTTGCACCAACTACAATGCCAAACAGGTGCATCCCGACAAACTTGGTGTCGTTTTTAACCAAATGCTGCGGCAACCGTCGGCCTGCCAGGAGGCATGCTCTAGCTCACACTGACCTACTTGACACGAATTGCCACTTGCCATCACCCATATCCCAACTTGAACCTACCAAATAGCATACACTGTATATGGATCAACGATTTGCAACGACTGTGAAGCCAATCTGGCACATACTGACAAACTTATTGACATATGCGGCCCGATTCTGCCACAACCTTCGGCCTGCCAGGAGGCAATGCTCCACACTCACCTACTTGACACGAATGGCCACTTGCATGTACACATCTCCCAACTGGAATCCATTCCATATCCCACACTACACATCAATCGACAATGTGCAATAACTGTGACCCCAACCAGGCACATACTCATACACTTATTGACGTTTTCATCTAGATTTTGCAGCAACCCTTGGGCTTGCCAGGAGGCAATGCTCCACACTGAATCCTTGACACGAATGACCACATGCACTCACACACCTCACAACTTTAAACCTTGACATATCCAACAGTATACGTGGCTCAACAATTTGCGACACGTTTGGCGGCAATCAGACACGAACTGACAAACTTATTTACAACTTGGGCCCTATCAGCTGCCGTGGTAACCTTCGGCCTGCCAGGAGGCCTGCTCCAATTCTTAATCCTTGACACGAAATGCCACTTTCATCCACACACTCATCAACTTTCACCCATTACATATTCAACCATACACAACAAACAACAACTTGCAACAATTTTGACGCCAAACAGGCATATACGGACAGATTTACTACCACTTCTGGCCCTTTCTCGACTCTGCTCAAACTCTTCGGCCTGCCAAGGGGCATGCTCCAATTATTCCGACTCCATGACACGAATGACCACTTGCATTCACATACCTCACAACATTCACCCATTTGACAGCACACAATATACATCAATCAACAACTTGCAACACGTTTGACGCCAAACAGGTACATGCTGCCGAACTAATTGACAATTCTGACCCGGCCAGATGCTGCTACAACCTTCAACTTGCGCCAGGAGGCACGCTCCAATTTCGACACTACTACTTGACATGAATGGCCACCTCAACTCAAAAATCATCTCCCAACTGTCATCCATATCCAACACTCTACGTACATCAATATTTTGCAACAAGTCTCACCCCAAACAGAGACACACTGACCAAGTTAATGCCAATTATGACCCTTTCCCAGAATCTGCGCCAACCATCGGCACGCTCCAATTCTGACTTGTTCACATATTTTGCCACTTTCATCCACAAATTCATCCATTTGCTCCAACTAAATATCAAACAAGCAACTTGGATCAGCAATTTGCACCAGATCTGACGCCAGACAGGCGCATACTGACAAACCTACACGTATTCACGTTTCTAGTGACTTGACACGAATGTCCACTTTCATTCAGAATTCTATCAACTTTCAGCCATTACACATCAAATAATAATAATCAATCCACAACTTGCACCAACTCTCACGTCAAACAGGCATCTACAGAAAAACTTATCAACGTTTCAGCCAGATTCTGCGACACCTGTCTCAGCAACCCCATCAACCTTTCCT
This sequence comes from Prototheca wickerhamii, assembly GCA_031763795.1. Taxonomy (NCBI): domain Eukaryota; kingdom Viridiplantae; phylum Chlorophyta; class Trebouxiophyceae; order Chlorellales; family Chlorellaceae; genus Prototheca; species Prototheca wickerhamii. The sequence goes on from JASFZW010000017.1 coordinate 1,959, forward strand.
TAGGCAGCTAGTCAGACTGCAAATCCAATACACTAATCAACTACGTGATTACATCCCAACCAAAACAAAAGTCACTCAAGAATACCACCACTCAGACTTCATCCGGCCAAATTGGACATGAAAAAGTGATGCGGTCGTCGTCGGGCACCGGTGCATTCAGGCATACTACTCAAAAGTCCTGATGAAAGGCTCGCCATTGGGCTTCCTTTGTGCGAGGTTCGGCAACATCGCTTCTAAAGCGGAGAAAATAGGTCATGGGCACTCGCGGAACCGTATGCTACACTGTGCGGTCTGCGACATGCTCAACGGACCTGTTACCCCTCATCGTTGGGAATTGACCGGGGAGCGTGACAACCCTGACCAGTGATACGACTCGTGGACTGAATGTAGTTTACAAAGACAATGATTCATACCAGAAATGCAGCGCGGGGCCCGGAGAAAAAGAGACGTGAGCGAGACCACACAAGATACATACACGCGCAAATGGAACCGACGTGGACGTGAGTGCGAGCAATTGGATGCTTCCATACGTAGGAGCAGCACACCTTTACAAAAGTAAGAAAGCATAACCCCAGGGCTACTTCATTGCAGGTGGTGGACCGGCTATCCACAACAGCAACCCGGGCGTCGCCGTGGAAGAAAACGCATCACACATTCCGCCCTCTGCATCACCGTTCTCGCATACTCGACCGCAACAAAAACACCGACCCTATAACCCATGCGCCAAGGTTCTGCAACCCCGACGCTGCGCGCCGACGTGAGCGCGACCAGCAGGCCCGGCCAAGACTGAGCCGTCAAGGGGAGTACCAAGTCAGCCGCCGCCGCGCCCTGGCGGCGCTACCCAGAAGTCCGCGCTCCGTCACAAAGGAGCAGAGGATCGAGCGGCCCGCCAGGGTGTCAGCGCCAACGGAGCATGAAGCAGGATGCGGGGAACCAGGTGCACCTCGGCGAGAGCTTTGGCCAGCCGCACGACCAGCTGCCTACAGAACCAACAGCAGCCGCATCGAGCTTCAACAATAAACGGCATCGCCCGTCGCCAGATGCATCGTCTCCAGCAAGATGGAGCGAGCAAGACTCAGCTGAGAGGTTGTCGGCGTGTACCTGAGCCGTTGGCGTCCAGGCCACACCCAAGCGCTGCTGGAGGTTGAAGAGAGCCATGAAGATGACATGCGCCGGCTTTGGCTGCGCAGGGATGGGGAGGACATGCGTAAGGATGAGGCCCCCACACTTGGCAAACGACACACATGCACACGGAGCGGACCAGCCGCGCACCAGATCCCCGCGCCCAACCCCCCACCCCAACCTTGCTCACCTCCGCGCCTGTTCACCTTCACGGCCACCAGCAAGCTGGCCGAGTTGAGAGCTCAAACCCTGGCCAAGTGTAGGCCTTGGCACTACTCAGTTGCAGGGGGTTGTCCGTGTCCACAACACTGGCCGCCTGGACGCCCGGCTCACAACCTCAAGCAGCAGCTGTCCACACGAGCCAGCTCTGACTGCACAGGGTAAAAGAAGGAGTGCGTAAGGATGAGGCATCCCACACTCGACGACGACGTGTGCACACAGACTGGACATGCCGCACACCAAGACCGCAGAAGAACCCGCGCGCGCCCCGGCTCTCACCCCCCACCCCCTCTCACCTCCATGTCTGTCCGCCTTCACGGCCACCATCAAGTTGGCCGAGTTGAGGGCTGAAACCCTGACCAAGTCTAGGCCTTGGCACTAGTCAGCTGCATTGGACCGTTCCGTCCAAAAGCCTGGCAGCCTAGACGCCCGGCTCATGACCGCTAGCAGCAGTTGTCCACACGCGCCAGCTCTGACTGCATAGGGGTTAGGAGGGTGTGCGCATGGATGAGGCCTCCCACACTCGACAAACGGCACGCGTGCACAAAGAGCGGACGAGCCGCGTTTCCAGAATATCCGTCCACCCCCCACCCACGCCACTCACCTTCGAGTCCGTCGCCTTCACAGCCACCATCAGGTTGGCCGAGTTGAGGGCTGAAACTCTGGCCAACCGTAGGCCTTGGCAGTACTCAGCCGCACGGGACCACTCCGCCCACAACATTGTCCGCCTGGACGCCCGGCTCATGACCGCCAGCAGTTTCCACAAGCGCCGGCTCTGGCTGCGCAGGGGTAGAGAGGGAGTGCGTATGCATGAGGCCTCCCATACTCGACGACGCGTGTGCACACAGACTGGACATACCGCGCACCAGAACTGCAGAAAACCCCCCCCCCCCCACACAGGGGAGGGGGGGGGCCAGCCCTGATGCACAGGGAAAAGGGGGGAGGGGGACCCGCAGGGCCGCGCCGCGCCCCCCACTTTCACCCCACCCCACTCACCTCCGCGTCTGCCCGTCTTCATGGCCACCACCAAGTGGGCCGAGTTGAGGGCTGAGACCCTGACCCTTGGTACTCAGTTGCATGGAACCTCTCCGTCCACAACACTGGCCACCAGGGCACGCGGCTCATGACCACCAGCAATTGTCCATGCGCGCGCACCAAGGTGGCAGTCAACTAAAGGAAGAGGGAGTGCTCCCTTCCAAGGCCCACGCTGACTCTCAGCCACCTCGTCTTGCCCGGCCGGCCCATGGAGTCGCCGATGCTGAACGCCAAGGCTTCGGCCACGACCCCCCCTTGTCGACAAAGGGGGCCGGAGGTGGTCCAGCGGGGCCTGGGCTCCGCATCATCATCCTCCGCCTCAGAGCCGTGGGCGCCTCGAATAAAGAGATTTGACTTTTTCTTGGATCCAAGAAGACACTTTAACTTATAGAGCTCCCGGAGTGGCGCCAGGATACGACCACGGCTCGACTGCATGGCCCAGATCATCTGCGGCGGGAAAGGAAAGGAGGGATACCCGATCGTCGAGCACGGACCGACGGACTCGACATAACAAGGCACACGGCGGACGCGACCTCGAGCAACTGGCGATTTTGAAATATAATGAACCATTCATTTACGTGGGCCACACATGGCAGCAGCACCAACGATTTGGAGAGAGGCTGCTGGAGGGCCGGGCCACCCGAGTCCGCGCCACCCCAATCCCGAGAAGACAGCCCACCACCTCCCAAGCTCGGCGTGATCGATGATTGAAGCCTGCCTTGATCCATGCAGCATGCACTGTGACTCACAAGGCTGCTCCCCTGCCCAGGCCCTGGCTCCCCAATGGCCGCCCCAACACCCTACAGCAGCAGCACCCAGGGCCCCATATGACCAACCCCGGCACAGATTCCTTCTTCTTACCAGAGGCGCGAGGGTCTTGGCTGCTTGTTTTATCATCCCGCGTCACTCTGGTCTGCAGGCTTGATCCCAGCGCCTCGCCGTGAACTGGCCCAGTGCGGAGTCGGCGGCGTTCCGACACGTCAAGCCGCGCAGGCCAAGCAGCAGGCGGTGGTCCACAGAGGAAGGGTGGCTCGTCCTCCCTCGTCTCCCGGATGGTGGCCCGGCGCCACCCGACAAAACCAGGTCCGGGACGGGCATCCCTCCCTCGATATGTAGGACCAGACCGCCAAGGGCATGCCGACGACGTCCACGATCCGCAACGTCGCCGGCCGCGCTTGCAGCGCTCAGCTGCCTCTTGTGTCTGCCACGCCTCACATCGCACACATCACACCCTACCACCCACCACCTCCAAGAGGAAAAAGCCACCCCACACACAAAACACCCACCCCCCAATAAAACGATCAACTTCTCAACCTCACATGTCAGCCCAAAACTATTACGCGGATTGATGCCTGCTGCAAATATCAACCGGCCGTGCTGCACGACCCATGCCCCGAGTACTAGCCTCTGCGGTGCGGCTGACCAACATAGCACAAGCAGTCGAGAGGTGTCCTCAAACCTCGTGGATCCCAACGGGGTTACCATCGCCGTGGGTGTCCACGCCGTCACATCGCAAGCATCCTGGGCAGCGGACAAACGTCATTTTGAATCAGCAGCATCACGGCCCACCAACTGCTGCATCCCTTTCACTAAATCTGGGTGCGGCTGGTCATCTCCGTCTGTACATGAAGCTGCGGGTGGTGCGCGGGGAGCCGAGAGCAACAGGCAGCGACATACGGAAAACCACAATCTAGGTCCAAAACGCACTCAGCATGACAGCGCATCGACCAAAACTCAGACACCCTTGCACACACGTGCAATTGGTACTCCAACAGCCAGTCCAGGACCATCCAAAGATGCGTGCGGCGGGCGGCCGTCGTGGATGGATACACAAGCACGTCGCCGAGGTAGACGCTCACGCACTCATCCGTCAGGCCGCGCAGGGCATCGTACACCTGGTGCATGAGGATCGCCGGCGCACCGCGTAAGCCAAGGGAGAAAGCACGCGCAGAGCTGGAAGAGCCCGTGGCCCGCCGCAGACCTGGCCGTCTCCACAAAGCCTGAGCACATGAAACCGTACTTGCAGGCGCCGCGCAGCCCAGTGTTGGACAAGGCGTCCGCGCCGTAAAGACAGTCCAGCACTTCCGTATCCACCTTGGGCATTGAATATGCATGCCTGACAGCGGGGCTGTTCAGTGCCCTGGAATCCGCGCAAGGCCGCCGTGCTCCGTCCGTGCTCTTCGTGGACGCTACCCTGGCTGCAAAGGATGACACGCAGGAGAGTTCAATGAGTCCCTTGTACATGACCTGCGACGGAAACTCACCACAAAAATGACGCAACACGTCCGGGCGCACCTCTGTGTGGGACGGGCGGGGGCGGCATCGCTCCCGGCAACAACCCACACTGGCGCCGGGCGCGACTGGGCAGCAATGGCGCGACCGCCAAGTCCGCCAGGAGCACGTCATCGCACTCCTAGAGCAGTGCGTTCCAATGTGTAGCAGCGGCCATGGGCAGTACACAGGCAAGCGTCTTCGGCTCCAGGAGGTCCAGACTCGCCTCCTCGCAAGCGGCGGCTCTGGCAGTGGCGCTGCAGGTGGTGAGCTCGGCAGGCATGGAGGTGATGGGTGGCGCAGGACACTGCCGAGCAACAGAGTGGCATAAGTGGTTGGTATCGCCCTGCCAAAAACATGGGAAGAGTAAAAGTAGTGGGTTATCGGCATGCTACAATCACCGCAAGCAGGTCGTGTGGATCAGGCCACCTTCCCCGAGCACACCTGTGTCGAACAAGAGATCCGTGCTATTCAGCGAGATCCCATCCTCCGGTCGCAATGGATTTTCAACTGTAGCAGCCGGGTGGCCGGCAGGCGCAGCGCTCGCCTACCAAGCAGAGTGCGGCCGCGCGTCAGCCGGCGGGCCTGCCCTGGACGTTCATGGAACGAAGGCACCCGGCGCCACCATCCAGGACCAGGTCACTCCCCGCCATCGCTGGCAACAAGCCGTACCAGTGCTGAAGATTGGGCTGGGAGGCCATCCGCGTCCTCTGTCCTTGAATGCCGTCGCCGACGTCACGCGCACCCGGTCGCCGAGGCTGCGCTCTCTGTGTCGGTGAAGGTAGCCGCTGCCACAGCCTGCACAACCATAAGAGCATCCATCATACTGCCTGCCAAGCACCATTTCTACCGTGCAGGTAAGCCCCAAGACTGCCTCCGAGCACTCCGACGCCAGTGTCCCAAACCCCGCCGCGCACCACTTCAGATTGGAACACGTAACCCATGCGCGGCAGCCGGCAATGCTCCAGATTCCCAAGCAAGTCGTTTTCAGTTCTCCGAAGGATCGAACGGACGGGGGCAGGCTGCAGACTACCTCCAAAATGTAGCTTGCCGTGAGTTTAGAAAGCACGCCAGCCAAACCTTGCTGCCAGACCCTGCAGCTACGATCCTGCAGTGCGAAGCCGGGCACCAACGTCAGAAGCATGTGTCTGCAGATTTGCCACTTGTTGCACCCAGCGTCATGCTTCGCGATCCGCACCTTCAAGAGGGGGCCTTGAACACCGTTGGGGGGAACCCCCCACCACGGGAGCTGGGCACCCCTCGACCGCATGGTAGAGGCCGAGGCCTCCTCCAGCGTGGCTATGACCTGTTCATAATGCACATACACCATCCTTTGATGATCGCAGGTACCACGTGCCGATTCAAATCGACGCCAAAAGCTTGGCTCCCGGCAGGCGCTCTGGGCATCCGACCAAGATCGCGCACAGAATCGGCGCCCAAGGCCTTCGGGGCCAAGACTCGCGCTGCGAGAAGCGTGGCCACTTTTCCACTGATAATCAACGTATACGAAAGCGGTAGGCGACGTTAAAGGCTTCGAGTGCTTTCTTTCGAGGTTTTCGGCAACGGCATCGAGGCCCGATGAACCAGAATGGGAGGAGCCGGGTGTCGCCGACTTTCGCATTGGTGCTGGACTGCCAAGCCCCGAGCACACGGACGACCGAGAGTGGCCAGTAATACCTACGAGGGTACCAAATTGTAGCCATGGCCTGCAAGTGGGGACCATATCATTGAACGCTTTGGCAAACATCAACAGGCAGGTCCTGGGGTTCGATCTGGCCCTTGCTCCCTTGTCGCGCAACCCAGAAGCCTAGCTCCGACCTCAATATGCATTGGCAATAACCAGCATTTCCAGACACGACCACTTCTAAAAAGAATCAATGCGGTCTCGGGGACCAGTTTATGGGGAGCATGCGCATTTTTAACCCTCCTGTGTTCCACAACGGTGCACCTCCTGGCCTCCCTCCACATGCTACCCACTATTGGTCCCAAACGTGCCCCTTTCGCCCTCGGTCATGCTTTAGCTGCCATCTCGAGGCGCATCCACCCCGCTTCCAGGACATATTTATAATTAGTCGACCATCTTCTCTGAGTTCGGCAATTCCTTCGCCTTTGTTTTGCTGCCGTCGACCTGCACTAATGCCCCAGATGCCTATAGATGTAGTGCGCATGCATCTCGTGGGCTGGCCATCGCAGGCTGCGATCCTCACACACCTCGTGGCGATAGCTGCGCTCGCTACCATCTCAGGAGGGGCGGGATGACCTCCCCCCCCGGATACCCTTGGCTACGTCGGCGGCTGCGGTCAGGATGCCAGGGTGGGCCATAAGGCATCGATTCACTCTGGGCGCCGGAAAAGCGATGTTCCCCTGCAAGCACACAGCAAAGCATCGCTACCAGGGCGAGTAAAGAGCTGCTGGTCCCAAGCGTTTCAGGATGGTTCCGGAAGGGTACTCCTAGCACACAGCGGGCCGATCGAGGGGCAAGGTCGCGGTGTGGTTGCCCGTGCCTGCCACACATCAGTGGAAGCACCAAATCGCCGGATGCCGTCCGGAGGAGAAGCACCCCTCCGCAAGAGACACGTCCCGCCCTAAAACGCTGAATGAACACTCTGGGCCTCGTAGTCGAGTTGTCTTAGTATTGTTTTAGCTCGCAAGTGACACCAGGTTCTGCACCTCATTGGATTACGCTGGTCAAGGGGCGATGGCGCATATCGGCTCGGTACCGACATGCAGACGGCGAATAATCGCCCCGCTCGGCGCTGCGCTCTGTCTGTTCTTGAAGTTGCACACCATTCAGGTGTGTGTGTGCAGTGTTGCTTGGCGAAATACTTGGATTAGCAGGTCCCTTTGAGGCGCTTTGGCGAGCCATCTTCCCCCTCTCCCGCGCAGGCCGCTTGCGATTCGACTTTTTTCGACCTGCCAGCCGTCAAGACGGCCAGGTGTTGTAGCGAAGCGCCTTCGCGTCTGACAAGCGACCTGATTGTGAGTAAAGGTCTATCAGCGCTCATATTTCGTCCATCTCCTCACACCCTGCAGCGGCGTGCCCTACAGGATCCGGACGGAATCGGCAGATGCCTTTTGCAGGTGCGGCACTTTAGATGCCCACCGCACCACATGTCCCCGGATCAACCAGGTTGCACCCCCGACATCCACCCCAAATTTTTGCTCGCAGGCTGCAGGGACTCTCCAAGGCTGGTGGCTACAAGGAGGCGACCCTGGACGTGCTGGGAGACGACGTGGCTTCTGCCATTGATCTATCCACTGGTACCACGTGCTGGTGGCCATCGTGCTCCTGGCTGATCGCCGTGGAGTGCCTTCCCACCGGCGCTACCAAGTGCACCGCCGACAGCAAGGGTAACATCGGGCGCAAGATTGTCGGCTACCGCAACTTTGACGTAGGAAACAGTGGCATTGCCAACTCTGGCAACAGCAACAAGGGCAAAGACAACCGCGGAAGCAATAATTCCGGTTCGTTAACCTTAAAAGTTGGGCACTTAAGCACGGGAGGGAAGCTAACGGCAAGGAGCCTGGCTGAAAGCACAAATGCCAATTTGAAGGTGGCCCCCAAATCAAACCCCCCTCCACCCCGGAGCGCACCACCTGCACCCTCCCCAGTCCGTCGGCCCCCCTCCGCGGCGCCCGCCTTCCCCCCTCGCCGCGGCGCAAGCCTCCCCCTTCTTTGCGGCGCCCGCCTCCCCCCCGCCGCGGCGCCCGCCTTCCCCCTCGCCGCGGCGCAAGCCTCCCCCTTCTTTGCGGCGCCCGCCTCCCCCTCGCCGCGGCGCCCGCCTCCCCCCTCGCCGCGGGCGCCCGCCTCCCCCTCTGCGGCGCCCGCCCCCCCTCGCCGCGGCGCCCGCCTTCCCCCTCGCCGCGGCGCAGCCCCCCTTCTTTGCGGCCCCGCCCCCCCTCGCCGCGGCGCCCCGCCCCGCCCGGCGCAGCCTCCCCCTTGCGGCGCCCGCCGCCCCTCGCCGCGGCGCCCGCCTCCCCCTCGCCGCGGCGCCCGCCGCCCCCCTCGCCGCGGCGCCCGCCCCCCCCTCGCCGCGGCGCCCGCCGCCCCCTCGCCTGTTCAATCCCCGCCCCCCTCCCTCTGCTTTGGAATCCCCGCCGCCACCCTCACCCTTGGTCTCCCAACCCCCTCCCTCGCCTTTCATCACCACCCCGCCCCCTCGCCCTTGGTCTCTTCGCCGCCGCCCTCGCCCAACTTCCGGGCGCCGCCTTCACCTCCATCCCCGCCGCCTCCCTCACCGCCTTCTCCCCCCCGCCTCCCTCACCGCCTTCCCCCCGCCGTCCCCCCCGCCGCCTTCTCCCCCCGCCTTCTCCCCCCGCCGCCTTTTCCCCCGCCGTCACCCCCCGCCGCCTTCTCCCCCGCCGTCGCCCCCCGCCGCCCCCCCCCCCCACACCACCCCGACCCCCCTTCTCCTCCGCCGTCGCCCCCCGCCGCCGTCTCCTCCGCCGTCGCCCCCCCCGCCGCCCTCACCCCCCCCCACCACCCCAACCCCCCTTCTCCTCCACCACAGCGCTATTCTGGGGTTTGGAGCCTGCCCTACCCCGGGGATCTGGGCGCCAGATTAGTGCACGTTGCCTTGCTGACATACCCTTCAGAAGGGGGTGCTGTGAACTTCACAGTGGTGATGCGTGGCGTGAATATCACTAGAGAAACAGTGACCATTCCAGCAGGGACCTCCGCCTACGTCCACAACATTTCGTGCCCTATTTGCTACGCTGTGCAAACAACATTCAAGATATCTGTCGTCCCCATATCCGATCCCAGCTCCCAGGTGGCTTTGGTTCAGGACACCGATTTCGCAGTCACCGCCCTTAGGGTGACGGAAGCTTCGCTTGAGTCTCAACCAGCCTCCATCAACGCCGCATTCAGTGGACTCAGCGAGAACGCAGTCTATTCACTGGGTCTGTGGTGCTCGGATCCTGCAATGGACACGCACACCCTGTACACGGCCACCAGCAGCTCCCCCTCCGTCGTCTACAATTCTCTGCCTGGAAAATGTTCTAAGGACTGGTACCTGATCATTGCCAGCTCTGACGAAGCCCACGTAGCTGTGGGCATAGACACGCACGCATAGACGCTGGCGCGACAAGCTGTGTCCCCACCTCCCCTGTATTACTCTGTGCATCACTCTGGCACCCTCCCCCTGCATGCCCAAGCCTAGCCCCAGCGCATTCCCGCTTTCCCTACTTAATTCTAGCTCATTCTTTGATCATCATTCCATCCCTGGGCTCTTTTCCCCCTGTGCCAACGCACAGTGGCCCTGCATCCGTACGATAAACCCTGACACATGGACCTTTCCCGTCCTAGGCCATCTGGTAATCCAGGCCTTCTTTGCCCTGCCTGAGCCCTACTAAATCAACATCAACGATAGTGTTTGTAACCTACATCTAGTCCACAACCGACTTTACCTCAGGCATTGATACGATTCCCTGCAATCCGTCACATCTTGAGGGGTAGTCCTGGCCACACCCCGCATGCGCGGCACGGCGGGCCTTTGCGGCGATTTAGATCCTAGCGTAGAGCACCCAGGGCGGCTGCACCGCTCGGACCCCACGGTGTCCACGTGCAGTCCTTTGCAAACGCCGCCTGCACCACCTTGCAGCCGCCGCCGACGGGAACCAAATGCTTTGGCAATAAGGCTCCAGGACTCTACACTGCAGAGCGCGCATACCCTGCAACATACGAATCAAAGCACCCATTACGCAGTAGGTTCCCGAGCACGGGCATGCCAAGTGTTCCCGATAAGTGCCGTGCCGCACGGTGCGGGCGCCCGCACGACAGCCCCGCGCACCGCCACGCTGGCCTGGAAGCACGGCAAAACACTCCAGAGCTTCTTGGCACATTCAGCCGAGGGCATGCTACTTGGTGCTTGCCATTGCAGCGTAGCGGCCTGCACCATGCGGGGAATTCGTAAAACAAGTTTGACAGGGTACACCGTTGGCGGCAATATGTGCACGGCGCCGCTGCTTGCAGCGGCAAAGCGCGCTGCGCAATGCCATGCGCACCTCGCCTGCACATCCGTCTCCCCTCAAGCGCATGGGGCATTCTCGGACAGGCGACATCCTAGACCAAGACGCGGCACCATTCTCGGCGCCGCACGGATGACCATCGGCGCCGGCCTACACACCATGGCATCGCGGCTCGCAGCCCTCCTTTGCCAGAGACCAAGCTGCAGATGGAAGACACCGAGGCCATGAGCTCAGCAGGCAGGGCGGCAAAGCAGTGTGCCATGCCAACCGATGCGCACGACGATACCTGGTGTGAGGTCTCACCGCCGCATCCCGCACGCAGACTAGCTGCACCCGCGAGCATGCCCGCACAAGCTCAAAGTACGCCTCGCGTAAGCCACCCGGTCGCGCCCTCACCCTGCGCGCGGTGCGCGGTCGGACAGAGTCGGGACCAGGAAGCTCGTGCCGGCCGTCGCTCCGGCACTGCCCAGCGCATGTCCTCCATCACCTGCCTGTGGAAGACAAGGCCGGACATCAAGTCTCCTCCTCACAGGCAACACATGCCAGGTTTGCGCATTTTCGTCTCGCAAGCGTGCATGCGCTGGTCTCCAAGTCTCACCCGCGGGCCTGGTCATGCAGCTCGCTATCAAGCGCTCGTCCAGCGCCATGCCTGCTTCAGGATCCTCTTGCTCGCTGCTCCAGCAAAACATAGGGTGGTACCCATCCAATCATACTAGCGGCATCCAGGTCCCGAGTCAGCCTGCAACGGTCCCAGTATAAAGTCAGGCATGACCACCCATTGGCCTGTGCCCCCGGGTGATGGACACCCAGGCGCGCCCGCCGTCCCACTGCAGATACGAACGGCCCCTCCCCGAAGCATCGAAATATACAGTCGACAAGATCAACTCTACACGCAGAAGCCAAGGATTGAGAGCAACTTTCCGCCACGACCGCACATCCAGGTGCACCTCGTGCCCGCCAGGCTTCCGGGAGAAACCGCGGCGACGCCATGAACATCCCTTCGTGACCAAGCCTAGCTTCTCCTTTCAGGTCAGTGTAGCACCTGGACGGGATTGTGCGGCCTTGTATCTCTCCATACTGTCCATACACCGCTTCGCTGCGGAAACATGGATCCCACTTAGACGGGAGCGCCGATCGAGCCCGATCTCCGTCTTCAGCCAAGCCACTCGAATCCCCACCCCTTCGAACCGGAGACTCTTGCCATACCCACTGCTCATGCCGGCTATAATTTCAGTTGCTGAAACATACTATAGCGCTATATCGAAAGGATTGTAAAAGGGTGTGGGCCGAGGAGGGCCTCGTGGGGAACATGGTCGATGGCAAACGCTGCACTCTGCTCGGTCCCCCAGGCTGCATGCTCCAATATCAGGGAGCAACCGTCTACACTCATTCCTAGACATATAGCGCGCTCTTTCACGACCCCACGTGAGCACCGAGGTCGCACTGTGAGCGAGCTGTCCACGGAGTCCTGTCCAGCTCGGGTGCCTGCAGCCCTGGAGGGGAAGCCTCTCGCGGTATGCACACACCAGATGGTCTACAAAGCAATGATGCTTGTGAAAGTATACAAACATGTGACGCCATTCAGGTTCCGGATGGAAGCTTCTCTCCGTGCCACTTTGACCTTGCGAAAAGTTTCACCCGCCCCTACCGCATGCGGACAGGTGGATGCGCCTGCGGCGGTGAAGAAAGAACCGGACACTCGTCCCGTGTATCCGTGCGTGCCGCTGTGGGCACGAAAACGGAATTACGGACAGGCGTGTCCATAATCATGGCGACGCAATTGAGCATCTGCCAAGAACGAGTTTATCTGGATACTTCTATGTCCAACAACGATGGGAAGCCATGCCAGGACGCTCGTCCTGCTGTTTGCCTTGCTGGCGCTATCGACGGCTTCACTGGCCCGAACCGAGACGAGAGTGGTGCGAACAGTAGGCGGCCGGCGCCAGTTGCACACCCTTTGACAGAAATATGTACGTTCATATATTCCATGATCGGGCCGCAGGTCATGAGACCTGGACGTCGGAAGCAAAGGCACCGGCCTGGTGACCGGGTGTAAGGAATCGGCCGGAAGCGTGACTATCGGGCTGTACGGACTGCTCGGGGACTGTTTGTAGGTTACAAATATTGTATTGCATGCAGGTCATATAGGCAGAGGCAGGGCAGACGTCAGCATGGGCACGCAGCTATGCACAGGCAGATCCCACGAGGACGTGAGTAGGATAAATGGATGGCCTCATACACAGGACCATCACGTTTTAGAATCAGGAATAAACAACCTAGTATTCAGGCTGACGCATGCGGGAGGAGGGGTGACGTCAGGCAGGTTGGGGACAGGGGTGTCCACAACAGTGGTGGTGGTGCAAGCACCATGCGCGCTTGATCGGCAGCTCGTGGCGACCCTTGGGAATACTGGTCGAGATGCCTATGTAGTGGCCGCCAAGGCCACACAAAACCGCCTCTCGAGCCATAATTACCTTGCACAGGTACGCATCCCACCACACATCTTTACCGCATTTTAATTAGCGGAAACATTGTGCTGTGGTGCGGTGGAGGCCCAAGCAATGCCGAGGTGACACCTGTCCTGGTCTGGTTGTGCCACATACTGAGGGCGCATCAGAGATGGACCAAATCCGCTTGACTACAACTCAATAATTTAACAACTTTCTGCTTCTGAAAGGTCGGATATTCTGCTACTACTCGCAGCTTCCCACAAGGCTTGCTCCGCACCCGGGGCCGTCAGACAGGCAGCCGGTCGGCGACCCGGGGGCCTGTCCGGACATTGCCACACGCTCAGTGGCTGCACGGCAGTCGTACATAACTGGCGGCCCTGGTTCGTACTCCTTGTTTCGGTGGATGGGCGGCAGTCGCTCGCTTCCTGGAAAATGCTCTTTGCGAGCAAACTCGAGAGCCGGGCCTGGCGGGTCGTCTTTCTGGTGACCCTTTTGTCGCTGTCAACTGCGCCTTGTGCCAGTGCCAGAACCAAAACGGTGCGGTTTGGTCAGTTTGCGACCTGTGAGCCTCCTTTTATTGTGGATTCATCATAATCTAGTCGTTCAATCTGGGGTCGCAGGCCGTGAAGCCGCTTCCTCGGCGCCGCAAGGCAGAGCCGGGCAGCAAGGGCCTCTCGCCGATTGCGGAGATACTGGACAATGTCGACGGCAAGTCGAATCCCAGCATACCCGACGCAAAAACCCTGGTGACAACCCGGCCACCGACGACGAAGAGCTCGCCGCCGCCCTGGCCCCCCTCCACCATCGCCCCCCTCCCCCTCTACCACCCTCTCCACCCTCCCCCTCCACCACCATCGCCCCCCCTCCCCCTCCACCACCCTCTCCACCCTCCTCGCCTCCACCAACACCACCTCCTCCACCACCAGCGTGCTTGGGACTACCTATCGATGTATACTGCATCCCGATCAGGAGCGCCGTAGGCACTGGATGTCTGCTCAAGGTGGCCAAGGCGCAACCTTGGTCGCCGGTCTGGTTCAACCTGGAAAGCACCTCCGGGGAGCTGCTCACTGGAATAGTGGATCTGGAAAATGGTGCTACGTCCGGGCACAAATTTTCCTACCTGCGTGGGAGCAAGGCGTTCCAGGCCAACTTCACGGGGACGGCTGGGTACACAAACGATGAACAAGAGTGCGCGGCGCCGGTAAAGATGTACGACCCCAGCGCCACGTACACCTACGTGGGCACGTACGCCCCACCCTGGTATTGGACTGGCGAATACCGAAAGTTCAAGGTCGACGTGCCGGTGGAAAATGGCAAAATCCAGACGGTGTACTCATTCTATCCGAGTAGCTCATGAAGTGGCGCTGGATATCGCTGATACCAACCTCGCTGATTCAATCAGGGTTTGCAAACATAGATGACGACTCAGGGTCCTCCAGGAGGGCAGGGCAGCCTGGGTACCTTACCGATTTGCGCAGACCGCCAGCCAAAGTTGCTGTGGACAGCCGGTCGACAATATGCATGCACTGGCCTTGTTGTGTGCGCCTCTTTTCTGGCGCCCTCCCCTTACCTGCTGTGATGGAGACCCCTGGCCCCAACCTGCCTGACGTCACCCCTCCTCCTGCATGCGCCAGTCTGAATACTAGGTTGTTTACTCCTGATTCTAAAATGTGATGGCCCTGAGTATGAGGCCATCCATTTATCCTACTCATGTCCCCGTGGGATCTGCCTGTGCATGAGCTGCGCGCCCATGCTGACGTCTGCCCTGCCTCTACCTATATAAACTGCATGCAAAACAATATTTGTAACCTACCTTTCTGTCCACGGACCGAGTCTGTCACAGAGATCGTTACGCTTCCCCGCAATCCGGAACAATCGGCCCAGGGAGGGGGCGGCTCTTTGGAACAAGTGTAGAAATTTGGCCGGGAAGCGGACCGATCCCTGGTGTGACACGATTCGTGGGCTGTTTGTAGGTTACAATTACTGTTGTTCAGGTTCATTTAGTAGGTCTCAGGCAGGGGAAAGAAGGCTTGGTTGGCCATATAGTCTAGAATGGGGAAAACCCATGTGGCAGGGCTTACCATGCACATGCAGGGCCACTGTGCTGTAGCACAGGGGAAGAAAGGCCTAGGGCTGGATTGATAATATAGGAATTTGCAAGGGCTGGCTAGGGCCAAGGCAGGCAAGGTGAGGGCGCCAGAAAGGGGCGCACGCAACACGGCCTATATGACCTGCTTGCAAAACCATAATCGTAACCTACAATCAGCCTACAAGTCGTGTCAATTCAGGGATCGGTGCGCTTCCCGGCCAACTTCCAACATTGGCGGCGCGGCGGCGCGGTAACAAACCCCACATGTGAGCCTTGGGAATGGGTTCATGGAGGTCCGCTGGGGTAGGGAGCGCATCTGTATCCTGCCCACCACAACGGAGGAAGCTTGATGCCCAGACCCGACTCCTTGCAAGCAGGTGAGCCAGAGCGCGGCTTTTGCAGCCTACCGGCCAGCCTCCTGCCTTTGGCTGGGCTCAGAAAGACCGACACCATGATGCCTTCATTGACCGGGAGGAGTGCACACCCCGCCAGGACACGTCTGGAGGCTCGTTGCGGCGGACACACAGGTGAGGCGGACGTGCACGGGGCGGGATTATGTTGGACAACCGTCCTTCTCCTTGCTGCCCTGATAGCATGCTGGCCAGCAATACTGCGTACCAAACGCGCGGCCTTGCTCTTTTCATCTGCAGCTTGGCCCTTGGCCGGTGAGAGCATTTTACGGCACTTAGGCGGCTTGTGAGGGACAGCCGACGTTCCTCTCAAAGGATTCGGGATGCGACGTGCGCCGAGCACCAGCACCACTGACGCAGGCATGCCAACGGGCTCGAGGGCACCTGGTCAAAAAGGTAGGCTGCCAGGTATGCTTGCTAGCATTGGAGTGCCCTGAGTATCGTTGACGGGCATTTACATGATGTGGAGAGGTCTACGTTTGAGCAGCTGTTCGAATTCGCTGCAGGCCAGGGCACATGCAGCGATGATTGCTGGTGTCAACAACGAGGCCGGCGCCTCTGAGCCAGTCTTGGAGTGTAGCAGACACCGACGGCCCCCGTCCTGATCCTTTATCGGCTTGACGGTGTGTGAGGATTAAGCCAGTGGTGGCTGCAGGGCTTGCGATGAGATTGGCATGGTGCCGGGTGCGTCAACGTTGCTCGCCGGCTGGCGGCCGCAGGAGCAGCCGTGCTTGGACACTGGTGGCGCGGCAGCGACGAGCGCATGGCCAGTTCGCTTGAGCTGTGCCGTGAACCTCAGGCATCACCAATGCCCCTTGCTGCACATGTGATGTCTCGCTGGCTTCGTCATCAGCCATGGTCGGGTGTGCTGGGCGGCGGTTTGGTGTGTACCCGTGAACGCCAGTGGCAACCTGACTGAATCGTTGCCTGTAAACCATGGAGTGATCCCCATCCCTGCCCCATTGAGTTTTGTAACATCTGCTGGCAGGGCGGCGGAAAACGCCAAGCAAAGGCAGGTGTGAGCAGACGTGTCTGGGTGCAGGTTGATCACGTGGTGCCTACAGATAGTGGATTCAGCATCTGAAACAAAACGCAAAAACAGACGGCGTCGAGTATTACAAGGACATAACGAGCAGGCGGCTAACTCAGGCCGAGTGTTGGAATTTGGCCGGGAAGCGCCCGATCCCTGGCTGTGACACGACTCAGTGGGCTGTTTGTAGGTTACAATTATGGTATTTCAAGCAGATCATATAGGTGCAGGCAGGACAGACGTCAGCATGTGAACATGTGACGACGTGAGCAAGCATGCGCGGATCCCACGTGGACGTGGATCGGATCAACCGAATGCTCTCATGCATAGGAACAGCACGTTTCAGAGGAAGAAAAGCACAACCTAAAGACCAAGGCCAGTGCATGCGGGTTGTGATCAGCCAATTCCCAACGTCGAGTCGAAGTGTTCGTATATGTAGATGGTCACAAATTGGCCGTTGCCTACGGGGACCTTGGTCCGGTACTCATCGGCCGAGATTTCTGGCCCGCCCACGAAATGCCTGCCCGTCCAGGTGGTCTCGGCGCTGGGGTCGGTCGAAAGAACGGGCCAGCTGCAGTCGAACTCTTCCTTGTACACGGCCTTGCCCGTCACAAGTCTGGGTATGGCCTTTTTGGTGAAAAAAGATTCTTCCAGGTAGAAAAAGCTGTGCCCGTAAGTAGCGTTCTTCTCGAGCTTCACATACGATCGAATCCACGCACCAGAAGCGAATTGCAGTTTGAACCAGACCTCTGAACCGGGGTCGGCCTTGGCGACCTTGGCGAGGCATCCCGTGCGGCCGTCCTCCTTGATCCGAAAAGGGATGCAGTAGGCCTCGATAGGCGTGCGTGTACAGGATGGCGGCGAAGGGGGCGGCGGAGGGGACGAAAGGCCAGGGCTCGTTGGCGATTCTGCCACCAAGGCTTTCGCACCCAGTGGGCCGGCGCTGTCCTCCAGTTTCTCGGCAACGGCGATGGCCGAGCGGTCGGCGCTTGACAGCAACTGGCGCCCCCCACGGCTCGACCTCGAGATCTGCATTCAGGGAAATGAAAATATGGGCTCATCATTGATAAGGTCAGGGTACCCAGGCGTCGAGAGATCCAGAAAACATACCGGCGTTGTGCGGGCATGGGCCGTAGGAACAGCCGCCAGCGCCAGCAGGGCCACCAGAAAGACGAGACGCCAAGCGTTGGTCCTCATTGTGGAGGCCGTGAGTAGGATGTTCAATGTGGCGTTTTTCTTGAAGTGAGTGAAGGTGGATAAATATGGGGTTGGTAACCCTGGGCTCCGGCCTTTGTACGCGGTAAGGTGCGATCCGGCCGACCGGAAAGGAGATCCGGCAGACTGTCAGCGGGCTCCTGAATCGCTGCATCGACTTGCCCACCACTGTGTCGCCTGATACTCACAATGCCCGAGAGCATACACCAGCTTTCAGATAATCTAGTAGGACAACCCAGGATCTTGATACGACCTATTCTGGCAGCGAGGGACATGTGCTGACGCTCGCTGGACCACGTGTCGAAAGCGCACATTCGGACGCCTGAAATCTCCCATCCGGCTGAACATCCGCGCCGTGCTGGCCGATTGTCTTCCTCCGGAATATGCGAACATGTGAGTGACGTGAAGCTTGATCCCGGAAAGAAAGTGCTTGCTCGATCGTGAGCCCAGTGTTCGGGGTCTGCCGGCCGTAGTCTGGGGCGCATTGCAAAGCGACCCGTCACGTTCGTGCCGCAAGCGGGGCGGCGTCGCCACGGCGTCGAACTCGTGTGACTGGATGTAGGCTACAGCTGCAAGCTTGTAGGGCAGTGAACTAGGGCTCAGGCCGGAAGAACCTGCTCCCGGAACACGCGGCATCCGGAAGCTCATCGAGCACACAGATCAGACTGTTGCGGGTTCGCCCTGCCCGCAACCAGCATCCCTAGGCCTATCCTCCATAAACTGCTTATATCCCTGCAATTCCTTATTCCGAATCCCCTCTTGTGCCATTCCCTGTCCCCCGGGACACGTGTCATAACCATTTGTCTGAGCCCGTAGAGATGTGGCCGGGAAGCGCACCGATCCCTAGTTGTGACACGACTCGTGGGCTGTTTGTGGGTTGCAATTGTGGTTATTCAGGGTCTTCAAGTATGAATTCAAGCAGCCAGAGGTTGGCGCCAGGGAAGCTAGGCGCCAGAATGTGGTGAGCCCTGAGTTTGAATATCCTCATACTCGGGGCCATCACGTGGAGTTGGGAAGGAAAGGGCAATCAAGGGTTTGGTCAGGAGATGGAAGCTAAGAAGATACTAGGGCGAGAAGGGGTTAGGGCTAGGCTAGGGCATGCAAAGGGGTTGTGGACTGGGCTGTCCACAACAGATGAACTCTTTCTTGTGGCTCCGCAAAAATGGAAGAGTGGTAATGTTGTGGACACACCTGTCCCCAACCCCTTTGCATGCCCTAGCCTAGCCCTAGCACGTTCTAGCCCTAATATCTCTTTAGCTTCCAACCCCTGATCTAACCCTCGGTTGTCGTTTCCTTCCCAAGCCAACGTGCTGGCCCTGAGTATGAGGAGACTCAGCTCGAGGCACGCCACGTGCTTGACCCTAGCGCCCCTGGCGCCAACCGCTAGCTGCTTGAATCCATACTTAATGGCCCTGAATTACCATAATTGTAACCTACATTCAGCCTACGCAAAGCTCAATCACCTCGACAGCCGCCCTTCCGGGCCAAATCTCTACACCC
>JASFZW010000018.1:0-20856 GCA_031763795.1 Prototheca wickerhamii
GGCTGGGGCTGGGGGCTCGGGACCGGGCTGGGGCTGGGGGCTAGGGACCGGGCTCGGGCTGGGGGCTAGGCACAGGGCTCGGCACAGGGCTGGGGCTGGGGCTGGGGCTGGGGCTGGGGCTTGGGCTCGGGACCGGGCTCGGGCTGGGGCTGGGCTAGGACCGGGCTGGGGCTGGGGCTAGGGACCGGGCTGGGGCTGGGGCTAGGCACAGGGCTAGGCACAGGGCTGGGGCTGGGGCTAGGGATCGGGCTCGGGCTGGGGCTAGGCACAGGGCTCGGGCTGGGGCTCGGGACCGGGCTAGGAACCGGGCTGGGGCTCGGGCTAGGAACCGGGCTCGGGCTGGGGCTCGGGACCGGGCTGGGGCTGGGGGCTATGCACAGGGCTAGGCACAGGGCTGGGGCTGGGGCTAGGGATCGGGCTGGGGCTGGGGGTAGGCACAGGGCTCGGCACAGGGCTGGGGCTCGGGCTAGGGACCGGGCTCGGGCTGGGGCTAGGAACCGGGCTCGGGCTGGGGCTGGGGCTAGGCACGGGGCTTGGCACAGGGCTGGGGCTGGGGCTAGGGATCGGGCTGGGGCTGGGGCTAGGCACAGGGCTCGGGGCCGGACAGGGCTAGGCACAGGGCTGGGGCTGGGGCTAGGAATCGGGCTCGGGCTGGGGCTAGGCACAGGGCTCGGGCTGGGGCTAGGCACAGGGCTCGGCACAGGGCTGGGGCTGGGGCTAGGGATCGGGCTGGGGCTGGGGCTCGGGACCGGGCTAGGAACCGGGCTGGGGCTGGGGCTAGGGATCCGGGCTCGGGCTGGGGCTAGGCACAGGGCTCGGCACAGGGCTGGGGCTGGGGCTAGGGACCGGGCTAGGAACCGGGCTGGGGCTGGGGCTAGGGATCGGGCTGGGGCTGGGGCTAGGCACTGGGCTCGGGCTGGGGCTCGGGACCGGGGCTGGGGCTGGGGCTGGGGCTGGGGCTAGGAACCGGGCTGGGGCTGGGGCTCGGGACCGGGCTGGGGCTGGGGCTCGGCGGGCTGGACCGGGCTAGGAACCGGGCTGGGGCTGGGGCTAGGGATCGGGCTGGGGCTGGGGCTAGGGGCTAGGCACAGGGCTGGGGCTGGGGCTCGGGACCGGGCTGGGGCTGGGGCTCGGGACCGGGCTAGGAACCGGGCTGGGGCTGGGGCTTGGGACGGGACCGGGCTGGGGCTGGGGCTAGGCACAGGGCTCGGCCGGGCTGGGGCTGGGGCTCGGGACCGGGCTAGGAACCGGGCTGGGGCTGGGGCTGGGGATCGGGCTGGGGCTGGGGCTAGGCACAGGGCTGGGCACGGGGCTGGGGCTGGGGCTAGGGACCGGGCTGGGAACCGGGCTGGGGCTGGGGCTAGGGACCGGGCTGGGGCTGGGGCTAGGCACAGGGCTGGGGCTGGGGCTCGGGACCGGGCTGGGGCTGGGGCTAGGGATCCGGGCTCGGGCTGGGGCTAGGGACAGGGCTAGGAACAGGGGCTGGGGCTGGGGCTCGGGACCGGGCTGGGGCTGGGGCTCGGGACCGGGCTGGGAACCGGGCTGGGGCTGGGGCTAGGGACCGGGCTCGGGCTGGGGCTAGGCACAGGGCTCGGTACAGGGCTGGGGCTGGGGCTAGGCACAGGACTCGGGACTCGGGCTAGGCACAGGGCTGGGGCTGGGGCTCGGCACCGGGCTGGGGCTGGGGCTCGGGACCGGGCTGGGGGCCGGGGCTGGGGCTCGGGACCGGGCTGGGGCTGGGGCTCGGGACCGGGCTCGGGCTGGGGGCTGGGGCCGGGGCTAGGGACCGGGGCTGGGGCTGGGGCTCGGGATCGGGCTAGGAACCGGGCTGGGGCTGGGGCTAGGAACCGGGCTGGGGCTGGGGCTCGGGACCGGGCTGGGGCTGGGGCTCGGGACCGGGCTAGGAACCGGGCTGGGGCTGGGGCTCGGGACCGGGCTGGGGGCTGGGGCTTGGGACCGGGCTCGGGAACGGGGCTGGGGCTGGGGCTCGGGACCGGGCTCGGGCCGGGGCTGGGGCTCGGGCTAGGCACAGGGCTCGGGCTGGGGCTCGGGACAGGGCTGGGGCTGGGGCTCGGGACCGGGCTCGGCCCCGGGGCTGGGGGCTCGGGCTGGGGCACAGGGCTGGGGCTGGGGCTCGGGACAGGGCTGGGGCTGGGGCTCGGGACCGGGCTCGGGCCGGGGCACGGGACTGGGGCTCGGCACAGGGCTGGGGCTGGGGCTCGGGCTCGGGATCGGGCTCGGGCTGGGGCTGGGGACAGGGCTAGGCACGGGGCTGGGGCTGGGGCTCGGGATCGGGCTAGGAACCGGGCTGGGGCTCGGGCTAGGAACCGGGCTGGGGCTGGGGCTTGGGACGGGGCTAGGAACCGGGCTGGGGCTGGGGCTCGGGATCGGGCTCGGGCTGGGGCTCGGGACGGGGCTGGGGCTGGGGCTCGGGACCGGGCTCGGCACGGGGCTGGGGCTGGGGCTAGGCACAGGGCTCGGGCTGGGGCTCGGCATAGGGCTTGGGCTGGGGCTAGGCACCGGGCTGGGGCTGGGGCTGGGCACAGGACTCGGGCTCGGGCTAGGCACAGTGCTCGGGCTGGGGCTCGGCACCGGGCTCGGGCTGGGGCTCGGGACTGGGCTCGGCACGGGACTGGGGCTCGGCACAGGGCTTGGTCTGGGGCTCGGGCTCGGGATCGGGCTCGGGCTGGGGCTGGGCACAGGGCTAGGCACGGGGCTGGGGCTGGGGCTCGGGATCGGGCTAGGAACCGGGCTGGGGCTCGGGCTAGGAACCGGGCTGGGGCTCGGGCTAGGAACCGGGCTGGGGCTGGGGCTCGGGACGGGGCTAGGAACCGGGCTGGGGCTGGGGCTCGGGATCGGGCTGGGGCTGGGGCTAGGCACAGGGCTCGGCACGGGGCTGGGGCTGGGGCTAGGCACGGGACTCGGGCTCGGGCTAGGCACAGTGCTGGGGCTGGGGCTCAGCACCGGGCTGGGGCTGGGGCTCGGGATCGGGCTCGGCACGGGGCTGGGGCTGGGGCTAGGCACGGGACTCGGGCTCGGGCTAGGGGCACAGGGCTCGGGCTGGGGCTCGGCACCGGGCTGGGGCTGGGGCTCGGGATCGGGCTGGGGCTGGGGCTAGGCACAGGGCTCGGGCTGGGGCTCGGGCTCGGCGCAGGGGTCAGGCTGGGGCTCGGCACAGGGCTAGGCACCGGGCTGGGGTTGGGGCTTGGGCTCGGGCTAAGACTGTTGACCCCAGCAGTGCTTGGACTTGTTGATCCACTTCCAGGCAAGGTTGGTGAGGTGGCAGGGCTGCCTGTCGGTGTTGGGGGCCCGCTCTGCGGGGAGCCATTGGACGGCGGCGCACCCGGACTGCTGGTCGGGGAAGGCGTGGCGCCGGGCACCTGGTCCGAGGGGGGCTCGCCAGGGGTGGGTGCGAAGCCGCCATCTGTCGGGGATGGGGGTGCCGGCGCGGGGGTGGAGGGGTCCACTGGGGTGCTGGGGCTGGGATTCCAGCTGGGAACGCCAGGGCTGGAGGGTGTGGGTGGGCCGCTGGGCATTGGCGGAAGAGGGGGATTGGGCACCGGCCCGGGGGGTCTTGGCAGCGGTGGGTGGGTGTGGGATGGGGGCGAAGGTGGTTTCCCTCCGGAGGGCGTCGAGGGAGTGTGGCCACCGTTTGATCCTCCAGAAGGGGGCGACTTAGTGAACAGCTTGGTCAGAGGGCACTCCCATTGCGACCAGTCAGCGGGCCACTCCTCCTTCCAATTCTTCCAGCTCTCTGGCCAGGAATTGCAGTCCTTGGACCAGGAGCTGGGCCAGTCCGTGGGCCAGTCGTGATCTGACCACGGAGCTTCCAAAACACCGTCGTGGAAGGTTCGCACGGGGTTTGGGGAGCCCGTGCTGATGCTGGCCGTGGCGGCTGTCGAGGGCGTCCAGGCCGTCATAACTGGTGACTTATCCGTAGCCGTGACCGACGACAGCGCGTCCTGGGACCCCGCAGTTGCGGTACTCGACAGAGTAGACGCATCAATGCTAGCACCAGCAGAGCTGAAACCGGATGCGGAGGATGACGAAGCGCTCGCGCTCTCGCTAGCACTGTCGCCCGACAGGCTGCCGTAGGTCAGCAAAACCCGGCCGGCGGTCGACGTATTCGCGACATCTGTGCAATGGAGCAAGGGACCGTAAAGACAAGATTTTTATCATGGAATCTACATCCCTGCTCTATACAGAGCGCTACAGGGTCCTGGCAAGCAAGTCCGCTTTCCTAAGAGGTCCGACACCCACCGACTGTCTGAATTGGTGCCGGGTTCGCCTTCCCCCCCACTATAGAGAGCAGGGCTATCGTGCACAATATTGTGCACAATTTCATTTTTGTGATAATTTAAGGATATGCGGAATGATTTATCGTAGTTAATTGTGAGAGGGCGTCGCCGCCTGGCCTCCCCATGAGCTGGTTCACACAGTGGCCCCCGTGAATGGAAAAGACTATTCGCCAGGGTATATGGCCGCGTGCTCCCCAGACGTGGCACAAGGTTCCCTCATTACGGCACCATGGCTGTCTTGCATACCTTTTAAATGTTTAATTAGACATTACATAGATTTATGTATGTCTTCAAGGGTACGAAAATGTTCTGTGGAACAGATTGGCCACTCGTCGTACGAAGGCGTGTCGTGGCCCGCATGTCTGAGCCCTGCTGGCTCTCCTAGCAGTCGGCTTTCTGAACTTCGTGCTCACGCCCGCGTTCTCCCGACTGAGCCCTATATCCTCCCATGAAATACGGTATATGTAACCTATATTCAGCCCACGAGTCGTATCACCGTAGAGGTTGCCACGCCTCCCCGCCCTTCGCAACACCGCCTCGCTTCCCGCCACCGAGCCCGCCACCGTCTCCTCCGACAAGCCCACCGCCATAGTCTCCACCTTCACCCCAACCCCAACCCCCAACCCCGACCCCAACCCCACTCCCTACCAGCAGCAGCTTGTCCCCCCCGCCTCCAACCGTGACCATAGCGCCCGTTTCTTCGTTTTCTCCAAGCCCCACTGCAAGTCCGGACTCTTCGCCGGGCGTGAGTCTTCCCTCGAGCCCAGCCCCAAGCCCCGCGACACCACCGCCACCCAGCTCTTCCGCTGCTAAGTCGATCACATCCGAGGATGTGTGTGAGGGAGGAGTGAGCGTCATCAACGTTGGATCGTGGACCTACAGCAACACCCAGAGCAATGTCTGGGAGGTGAAGGTCATCTCGTACAACCCCGATCGCCAGACTGGCCAGCAGATCCTCTGCGGTCAAAACTACGGCAAGCCGTGCACGGCTGGGAGTTGGACCACGCCCAAGGCATACGGCCCAACCGGCTCCATGATGATCCAGATCGACTACCAGGGCCAAAGTTTCACCTCCAAGGACCCTGTCTTCTGTTTCAATCAGAAATACACTAAATCCACCACACACTGTGATGGAGATTTCTGTCCGTGCTTTGCCGCCCTGGTTCACTGCTGAGGCCGGTAGTCATTCTGTTGACCAATGCTTTATGGCCATGGCTCCAAGACCTTATCGCGCCCCAATGCTTTGCTTCACTGGTCCTTGAATACCATGCACAAACTCGACATTTTGACGCCCAAACCAGACATTTTTCTGCTTGAGCTCCTCAATACTGCACATGACCCTTATTCCACTTGCTCAAATAATGACTGCCAATGAAACTCTGTCTATCATTGACACACAGCAATTTGCCTGCCCAGCAAAGTGGCCCCAAGCCCGAATCTGTGCCCCGGCTGGCATATCTGAGCGAACCCCCGCGACACCGACAACAGTCCATGTGCTCCGGATTGCGGGGAAGCGTATCGATATCTGAGGTAGCCCGGTTCGAGGACTAAATGTAGCTTATAATTACTGTAGTTCATCTTAGGAATATGGGCCTCAGGCAGGCGAAAGAAGGCCTGGAACACCAGATAATTCCAGGATGGGAAAGCCCATGTGGCAGGCAGGGCGGCTGTGCGTTAGCACAGGGGGAAACAAGAACCTAGGACTGTATGAATAAATATGCAACGTGCGAGGGTTGGCTAGGGCAAAAGGGACTAGGACTAGACTAGGGCAAGAGCAGGGGTTGGGAACATAACACCATACCCCGCGAGTCCGGCACTTCGCACGGCAACACTGATGCTGAGCTTTATCGAGCCCACACCGTCTCAATGAACTCTACGTTCTACCGAAACAGTAACGTAATATAAATAAATCTGACGTGTCAGTGCGTTTTTCTGGGAATTGTCCGTCACTGGGGGTTTCTTGGAGATGGCGACGTGACTTGCTGGTGTGGCTTTGTCCGTCCTTCCACCTGCAGGACAGAATGTGGCGGGCAGGCAATCCAGCTCTTCAAAGGGGTTTGAGAGCGCATATTCGATCAGCATATTCCTCCAGAGCGTAATTTGACTAGGGCATGCGCGTGTGGAGGGCCGTAGTTTGCGTGTGGAGCCTTAAAGCTCCGCCCAATGACCTAGCGGCATCCTCGCAGGCCGCCGGGGCCGCATGGTTCGTACGTCCATTCCCCCGATAGAAAACTGGCCCGTGTAAAATTTTCCCCTCAAATCTGGCCCGGAGAATGATTTCCCCAGCCGACCACACTCATTTCTATTCCATGGCAATGGCATGGCTTCAAAGCGCTTTGATTGTGCTGAAATTATTCCATCAACGGTTGACGAAGTGATATCGCGGACAGCATCTCCGACCCCAGCGTTCCCGAAATGAATTCGGAACTTCAGTATGGCGTCTGCGCTCGGAAGGACCAGCCGGAGGCAGCACCCTCTGGCTGTGCGGAGAATACGCTGCAAACGTCCCTGTGCCAGAGCCAAATTATGAATCAATATGTCCGGTGGCCTTACGCGGCTGATCGTTCCATGCTGAGCTGCGGCAACGCAGGCCAATAATGAACACCTGGGCTCGAGTGAGTGTGCCACTTTCGATGACCTGGGTCCACAGCGGGGCCACGGTGCCTGCATAGCCCTAAACTGCATGAAATGTGCATACTTGCTTGTCAAGGGTCACGTAGCCTCCAAATGGGCAGGATCTGCCTGGGGAAAAGGTCGTTGGGTGCTGCAGCTGGAGTGGCACAGCTCGGAGGCGTCTACCATCGGATTGTCAGAAACTTCCGATGCTGTGCCTGACACGTTCACCCCTGGTCTCTGGGTCACCAAAGCCGATGCGTTATCATCTTTTAAAGCCATAAAAATATTGGCCCCGGCATCGTCGCCCGCAGAATCTGCCGCTGCGGCGCAGTCTGCCGCTTCTTGGGAGCCCGGCCTTGGCCGACCGATACTTGGCCAGCCTGCTTGGCGCAAATGCCGATGCTGCGGGCTCAGCCGGCAGATGGAGCTCTCACATCCCATCGTCTAGGGCACCGCCACCGACGCCTCCTAGCCCGCCTCCAAGCCCGCCTCCCAGCCCGCCGCCGAGACCGACACCGAGCCCGCCTCCTAGGCCGCCTCCTAGGCCGCCACCGTCACCTCCTTCTCCGCCTCCCAGCCCGCCTCCCAGCCCGCCTCCCAGCCCGCCGCTGAGTCCACCGCCGTCTCCTCCGTCAAGCCTACCGCCACGGCCTCCGCCTGCTCCCCCCTCCACCGCCACCACCGCCGCCACCACCGCCGCCGCCCCCCATCGCCGCCCCCCGCCTCCTCCTCCGCCGCCTCCGCCGCCCCGCCCCCCCCATCGCCGCCCCCGCCTCCTCCCCCGCCCCGCCCCCCCCATCGCCGCCCCCGCCTCCTCCTCCCCGCCGCCGCCGCCTCCTCCTCCGCCGCCGCCGCCTCCGCCGCCGCCGCCGCCCCCGTCCCCCCCCTCGGCCGCCTCCGCCCCCCCTCCTCCACCACCCCCCACGTCCTCCGCCGCCGTCCCCACCCCCACCACCACCCTCGCCCCCGACCAGCAGCGACTTGCCCCCCCCCCCCGCCAACCGTGACCATTGCGTACGTTTCTCCGTCTCCTCCAAGCCCAACCGCCAGTCCAACTCTTCGCCCGGTGTCAGCCCTCCGCCAAGCCCGGCCCAAAGCCCCGCAACGCCACCACCGCCCAGCCCTTCCGCTGCCAAGTCGATCACATCCGAGGATGTGTGTGAGGGAGGAGTGAGCGTTAACAGCGATGGATCGTGGACCTACAGCAACACCCAGAGCAATGTCTAGGAGGTGAAGGTCATTTCTTACCATCCCGGTCGCCAGACTGGCCAGCAGACCCTCTACGGTCAAAACTACGGCAAGCCTCGCACCGCTGGAAGCTGGACCACGCCCAAGGCCTACGGCTCAACAGGCTGCATGATGATCCAGATTGACTATCAAGGCCAAGGTTGCAACTCCAAGGACCCTGTCTTCTGTTTCAATTAGAAAATTTGGATCTACCACACACTGCGACCAAGATTTCTGTCCAAACTTTGCCGCCCTCGTTCACTGCTGAGGCCACTAGTCGTTATCTTTTGAGTCCTTCTTGGCCATAGCCCCAAGCTCTTGTCGCACCCGGGTGCTTTGCTTCCCTGGTCCTCAAATCTCGCGCAGAAGCCCGAGATTTCGCTGCCCAAGTCCTTCAATACCGGACGTAGCCCTCATTCTACTTGCCCAAATAATGAATGCCAGTGACCTCCTTTAAGCATTGACACGCAACAATCTACATGTTCAGCGAAGCCCCCCGGGCCCGAATCCGTGCTCTTGCTGGGAAAGCTGGGTGACCTCACGCGACACAGAAAACAGCCCATGTGCTCCGGATTTCGGGGAAGCGTATCGATCTCTGAGGTAATCCGGTTCGTGGACTTAATGTAGCTTACAATTACTATAGTTCATCCGAGGGATATGGGGCTCAGGCAGGGGAAAGAATGTCTGGATCACTAGAGAGTCTACGGTGGGAAAGCTTATATGGCAGGGTTTATCATAGGCATTCAGGGCCACTGTGCGTTAGCACATGGGGAAAAATAAAACTAGGGCCGGTGTAACAATCAAAAAGCATGCGAGGATTGGCTAGGGCAAGCGGGCATGCGCTAGGGCTAGGCTAGGTCGGGCAAGGGCAGAGATTGAGCCAAAGAAAAAGAGGCGAACAGAACAGGGATCCTGATTGCGGACAGGGTGGACCTGCAACGGGTGGAGGAGGAGGCGGGCTGGGAGGTGGGCTGGGAGGCGGGGGATGGAGGCGGTCTGGGAGCCGAGGTCGGCGGTGGGCTTGGGGGGAGGCAATATTGGGGGTGGACTCGGCGGCGGCGGGCTGGGTGGCGGGCTGGGTGGCGGCGGGCTGGGTGGCGGGCTCGGCGGCGGCGGGCTGGGAGGCGGGCTCGGCGGCGGCGGGCTGGGTGGTGGAGACGGCGGCGGCGGGCTGGGTGGCGGGCTCGGCGGCGGCGGGCTGGGTGGCGGGCCCCGGCGGCGGCGGGCTGGGTGGCGGAGACGGCGGCGGCGGACTGGGAGGCGGAGACGGCGGCGGCGGGCTGGGAGGCGGGCTTGGCGGGCGGGCGGGCTGGGAGGCGGGCTCGGCGGCGGCGGGCTTGGAGGTGGGCTTGGCGGCGGCGGACTGGGAGGCGGAGACGGCGGCGGCGGGCTGGGAGGCGGGCTTGGCGGCGGCGGGCTGGGTGGTGGAGACGGCGGCGGCGGGCTGGGTGGCGGGCTCGGCGGCGGCGGGCTGGGTGGCGGAGACGGCGGCGGCGGACTGGGAGGCGGGACACGGCGGCGGCGGGCTGGGAGGCGGGCTTGGCGGCGGCGGGCTGGGTGGCGGGCTCGGCGGCGGCGGGCTGGGAGGCGGGCTCGGCGGCGGCGGGCTGGGTGGGGGAGACGGCGGCGGCGGGCTGGGAGGCGGAGACGGCGGCGGGCGGGCTGGGAGGCGGGCTTGGCGGCGGCGGGCTGGGTGGCGGAGACGGCGGCGGCGGGCTGGGTGGCGGGCTTGGCGGCGGCGGGCTGGGTGGTGGAGACGGCGGCGGCGGGCTGGGTGGCGGGCTCGGCGGCGGCGGGCTGGGAGGCGGGCTTGGCGGCGGCGGGCTGGGAGGCGGGGCTTGGCGGCGGCGGGCTGGGGAGGCGGGCTCGGCGGCGGCGGGCTTGGAGGTGGGCTTGGCGGCGGCGGGCTGGGAGGGCGGAGACGGCGGCGGCGGGCTGGGAGGCGGGGCTCGGCACAGGGCTCGGCACAGGGCTAGGGCTGGGGCTAGGCTTAGGGCTCGGGCTGGGGCTCGGGACCGGGCTAGGAACCGGGCTGGGGCTGGGGGCTCGGGATCGGGCTGGGGCTGGGGCTCGGGACCGGGCTGGGAACCGGGCTGGGCCGGGGCCGGGGCTCGGGACCGGGCTGGGGCTGGGGCTAGGCTTAGGGCTGGGGCTGGGGCTAGGCACAGGGCTCGGGGCTGGGCTGGGGCTAGGCACAGGGCTCGGGCTGGGGCTCGGGACCGGGCTAGGAACCGGGCTGGGGCTGGGGCTCGGGATCGGGCTGGGGCTGGGGCTTGGGACCGGGCTAGGCACGGGGCTGGGGCTGGGGCTAGGCACAGGGCTCGGGCTGGGGCTAGGCACAGGGCTGGGGCTGGGGCTCGGGACCGGGCTGGGAACCGGGCTGGGGCTGGGGCTCGGGATCGGGCTGGGAACCGGGCTCGGGCTGGGGCTCGGGACCGGGCTAGGAACCGGGCTGGGGCTGGGGCTAGGCTTAGGGCTCGGGCTGGGGCTCGGGATCGGGCTGGGGCTGGGGCTAGGCACAGGGCTTGGCACGGGGATGGGGCTGGGGCTAGGCACAGGGCTCGGGCTGGGGCTCGGGACCGGGCTAGGAACCGGGCTGGGGCTCGGGCTAGGCACAGGGCTCGGCACGGGGCTGGGGCTGGGGCTGGGGCTAGGCTTAGGGCTCGGGCTGGGGCTCGGGACCGGGCTGGGGCTGGGGCTAGGCACAGGGCTCGGCACGGGGCTGGGGCTGGGGCTAGGCACAGGGCTCGGGCTGGGGCTAGGCACAGGGCTCGGGGCTGGGGCTCGGGACCGGGCTGGGGCTGGGGCTAGGGACCGGGCTGGGGCTGGGGCTAGGCACAGGGCTCGGGCCGGGGCTGGGGCTGGGGCTAGGCTTAGGGCTCGGGCTGGGGCTCGGGACCGGGCTGGGGCTGGGGCTAGGCACAGGGCTCGGCACGGGGCTGGGGCTGGGGCTAGGCACAGGGCTCGGGCTGGGGCTAGGCACAGGGCTCGGGCTGGGGCTCGGGACCGGGCTGGGGGCCCGGGCTGGGGCTGGGGCTCGGGACCGGGCTAGGAACCGGGCTGGGGCTGGGGCTAGGCTTAGGGCTGGGGCTGGGGCTCGGGACCGGGCTGGGGCTGGGGCTAGGCACAGGGCTTGGCACGGGGCTGGGGCTGGGGCTAGGCACAGGGCTCGGGCTGGGGCTCGGGACCGGGCTAGGGGCCGGGGCTGGGGCTGGGGCTCGGCACCGGGCTAGGCACCGGGCTGGGGCTGGGGGCTAGGCACAGGGCTCGGGGCTGGGGCTCGGGACCGGGCTCGGGCTGGGGCTAGGCACCGGGCTCGGGCCGGGGCTGGGGCTGGGGCTAGGCACAGGGCTCGGGGCTGGGGCTCGGGGCTGGGCTCGGGCCCGGGCTAGGGCTGGGGCTCGGGCTGGGGCTCGGGCTCGGGGCTGGGGCTGGGGCTGGGGACCGGGCTAGGCACAGGGCTCGGGCTGGGGCTGGGGCTGGGGCTAGGCACAGGGCTGGGGCTGGGGCTCGGGGCTCGGGCTGGGGCTAGGGGGCTCGGGCTGGGGCTAGGCACCGGGCTGGGGCTGGGGCTCGGGACCGGGCTGGGGCTGGGGCTGGGCACAGGGCTCGGCACGGGGCTGGGGCTGGGGCTAGGCACCGGGCTCGGGCTGGGGCTCGGGACCGGGCTCGGGCTGGGGCTCGGGGCCGGGGCTAGGAACCGGGCTGGGGCTGGGGCTAGGGACCGGGCTCGGGCTGGGGCTCGGCACAGGGCTCGGGCTGGGGCTCGGGACCGGGCTCGGGCTGGGGCTGGGGCTGGGGCTCGGGACCGGGCTGGGGCTGGGGCTAGGGACCGGGCTGGGAACCGGGCTGGGGCTGGGGCTAGGCACAGGGCTCGGGCTGGGGCTAGGCACAGGGCTCGGCCGGGGCTGGGGCTGGGGCCGGGCTAGGGACCGGGCTGGGGCTGGGGCTCGGGACCGGGCTGGGGCTGGGGCTCGGGACCGGGCTAGGAACCGGGCTGGGGCTCGGGGCTAGGCACCGGGCTGGGGCTGGGGCTCGGGCACGGGCTGGGGCTGGGGCTCGGGACCGGGCTGGGAACCGGGCTGGGGCTGGGGCTAGGGACCGGGCTGGGGCTGGGGCTAGGCACAGGGCTCGGGCTGGGGCTCGGGACCGGGCTAGGACCGGGCTGGGGCTGGGGCTAGGACCGGGCTGGGGCTGGGGCTCGGGATCGGGCTGGGGCTGGGGCTTGGGACCGGGCTGGGAACCGGGCTGGGGCTGGGGCTAGGCACCGGGCTGGGGCTGGGGCTAGGCACAGGGCTCGGGCCGGGCTGGGGCTGGGGCTCGGGCCGGGGCTAGGAACCGGGCTGGGGCTGGGGCTGGGGCCGGGCTCGGCGGGGCTGGGGCTGGGGCTAGGCACAGGGCTCGGGGCTAGGGGGCTGGGGCTGGGGCTAGGGACCGGGCTAGGAACCGGGCTGGGGCTGGGGCTCGGACAGGGCTGGGCCGGGCTGGGGCTGGGGCTCGGGACCGGGCTAGGAACCGGGCTGGGGCTGGGGCTCGGGACCGGGCTGGGGCTGGGGCTCGGGGCTCGGGCTGGGGCTGGGGCTCGGGCTCGGGCTGGGGCTAGGGACCGGGCTGGGCCGGGGCTGGGGCTGGGGCTAGGGACCGGGCTGGGGCTGGGGCTCGGGATCGGGCTGGGGCTGGGGCTCGGGACCGGGCTGGGAACCGGGCTGGGGCTGGGGCTAGGGACCGGGCTGGGGCTGGGGCTAGGCACAGGGCTCGGGCTGGGGCTCGGGACCGGGCTAGGAACCGGGCTGGGGCTGGGGCTCGGGATCGGGCTGGGGCTGGGGCTCGGGACCGGGCTAGGAACCGGGCTGGGGCTGGGGCTAGGGACCGGGCTGGGGCTGGGGCTAGGGACCGGGCTGGGGCTGGGGCTTGGGGCCGGGCTAGGAACCGGGCTGGGGCTGGGGCTCGGGACCGGGCTGGGGGCTGGGGCTAGGCACGGGGCTGGGGCTGGGGCTCGGGCTCGGGCCGGGGCTGGGGCTTGGCGGGCTAGGGACCGGGCTGGGGCTGGGGGCTCGGGACCGGGCTGGGGCTGGGGCTAGGGACCGGGCTGGGGCTGGGGCTCGGGACCGGGCTAGGAACCGGGCTGGGGCTGGGGCTAGGGACCGGGCTGGGGCTCGGGGCTGGGCACGGGGCTCGGGCTGGGGCTCGGGACCGGGCTAGGAACCGGGCTGGGGCTGGGGCTAGGGACCGGGCTGGGGCTGGGGCTAGGCACCGGGCTCGGGCTGGGGCTAGGGCACGGGGCTGGGGCTGGGGCTAGGGACCGGGCTGGGGCTGGGGCTAGGGACCGGGCTCGGCGGGCTGGGGCTGGGGCTAGGCGGGCTGGGGCTGGGGCTCGGGCCCGGGCTCGGGCTGGGGCTCGGGACCGGGCTAGGGACCGGGCTGGGGCTGGGGGCTAGGCACAGGGCTCGGGCTGGGGCTGGGGCCGGGGCTAGGAACCGGGCTGGGGCTGGGGCTAGGGACAGGGCTCGGGCTGGGGCTCGGGACCGGGCTAGGAACCGGGCTGGGGCTGGGGCTCGGGCTCGGGCTGGGGCTGGGGCTCGGGACCGGGCTGGGGCTGGGAACCGGGCTGGGGCTGGGGCTCGGGCTGGGGCTGGGCACAGGGCCGGGGCTGGGGCTGGGGCTAGGCACAGGGCTGGGGCTGGGGCTAGGCACAGGGCTCGGGCTGGGGCTCGGGACCGGGCTAGGAACCGGGCTGGGGCTGGGGCTCGGGATCGGGCTGGGGCTGGGGCTCGGGGCCGGGCTAGGAACCGGGCTGGGGCTGGGGCTCAGGGCTCGGGCTGGGGCTCGGGACCGGGCTAGGACCGGGGGCTGGGGCTAGGCACAGGGCTGGGGCTGGGGCTCGGGACCGGGCTAGGGCCGGGGCTGGGGCTGGGGCTAGGAACCGGGCTGGGGCTGGGGCTAGGCACAGGGCTCGGGCTGGGGCTAGGCACAGGGCTCGGGCTAGGGGCCGGGCTGGGGCTGGGGCTCGGGGCTCGGGCTGGGGCTGGGGCCGGGGCTAGGCCCGGGCTGGGGCTGGGGCTCGGGACCGGGCTAGGAACCGGGCTGGGGCTGGGGCTAGGGACCGGGCTGGGGCTGGGGCTCGGCACCGGGGCTGGGGCTGGGGCTCGGGACCGGGCTAGGAACCGGGCTGGGGCTGGGGCTCGGGACCGGGCTGGGGCTGGGGCTCGGGACCGGGCTAGGAACCGGGGCTGGGGCTGGGGCTCGGGATCGGGCTGGGGCTGGGGCTAGGGACCGGGCTAGGCACCGGGCTGGGGCTGGGGCTGGGCACGGGGCTGGGCACCGGGCTGGGGCTGGGGCTAGGGCCCGGGCTGGGGCTGGGGCTCGGGCACAGGGCTCGGGCTGGGGCTCGGGACCGGGCTGGGGCTGGGGCTCGGGACCGGGCTGGGGCTGGGGCTAGGGACCGGGCTGGGGCTGGGGCTGGGGCTCGGGACCGGGCTGGGGGCTGGGGCTGGGGCTAGGGACCGGGCTGGGGCTGGGGCTCGGGACCGGGCTGGGACCGGGCTGGGGCTCGGGCACGGGCTGGGGCTGGGGGCAGGCCGGGCTGGGGCTGGGGCACAGGGCTGGGGCTGGGGCTAGGGACCGGGCTAGGAACCGGGCTGGGGCTGGGGCTCGGGATCGGGCTGGGGCTGGGGCTCGGGACCGGGCTAGGAACCGGGCTGGGGCTGGGGCTCGGGATCGGGGCTGGGGCTGGGGCTCGGGACCGGGCTAGGCACCGGGCTGGGGCTGGGGCTCGGGACCGGGCTGGGCCGGGCTGGGGCTGGGGCTGGGCACGGGCTGGGGCTGGGGCTAGGGACCGGGCTGGGGCTGGGGCTCGGGACCGGGCTAGGAACCGGGCTGGGGCTGGGGGCTCGGGACCGGGCTGGGGCTGGGGCTAGGCACCGGGCTGGGGCTGGGGCTCGGGCCCGGGCTCGGGGCTGGGGCTCGGGACCGGGCTGGGGCTGGGGCTAGGGACCGGGCTGGGGCTGGGGGCTCGGGACCGGGCTGGGGCTGGGGCTCGGGACCGGGCTGGGGCTGGGGCTGGGGCTGGGCACAGGGCTCGGGCTGGGGCTCGGGACCGGGCTAGGAACCGGGCTGGGGCTGGGGCTAGGGACCGGGCTCGGGGCTGGGGCTCGGGACCGGGCTAGGGACCGGGCTGGGGCTGGGGCTAGGGACCGGGCTGGGGCTGGGGCTCGGGACCGGGCTAGGAACCGGGCTGGGGCTGGGGCTCGGGACCGGGCTGGGGCTGGGGCTGGGGCCCGGGCTAGGGGCCGGGCTGGGGCTGGGGCTAGGGACCGGGCTGGGGCTGGGGCTGGGGCTCGGGACCGGGCTGGGGCTCGGGGCTGGGCACAGGGCTCGGGCTGGGGCTCGGGACCGGGCTAGGAACCGGGCTGGGGCTGGGGCTCGGGGCCGGGCTGGGGCTGGGGCTAGGGACCGGGCTGGGGCTGGGGCTAGGCACAGGGCTGGGGCTGGGGCTGGGGCTCGGGACCGGGCTAGGAACCGGGCTGGGGCTGGGGCTAGGGACCGGGCTGGGGCCGGGGCTGGGGCTGGGGCTAGGGACCGGGCTGGGGCTGGGGCTAGGCACAGGGCTCGGGCTGGGGCTCGGGACCGGGCTAGGAACCGGGCTGGGGCTGGGGCTCGGGATCGGGCTGGGGCTGGGGCTAGGCACAGGGCTCGGCACAGGGGCTGGGGCTGGGGCTAGGGACCGGGCTGGGGCTGGGGGCTCGGGCACGGGCTGGGGCTGGGGCTGGGACCGGGGCTGGGGCTGGGGCTGGGGCTCGGGCTAGGGGGCTAGGCACCGGGCTGGGGCTGGGGCTCGGGGCTGGGGCTAGGGACCGGGCTGGGGCTGGGGCTAGGGACCGGGCTAGGCACGGGGCTGGGGCTGGGGCTAGGGACCGGGCTCGGGCTGGGGCTAGGCACAGGGCTCGGGCTGGGGCTGGGGCCGGGGCTAGGAACCGGGCTGGGGCTGGGGCTAGGGACCGGGCTGGGGCTGGGGCTCGGGACCGGGCTAGGAACCGGGCTGGGGCTGGGGCTAGGGACAGGGCTCGGGCTGGGGGCTGGGGCCGGGGCTAGGGACCGGGCTGGGGCTGGGGCTAGGCACAGGGCTCGGGCTGGGGCTCGGGACCGGGCTAGGAACCGGGCTGGGGCTGGGGCTCGGGATCGGGCTGGGGCTGGGGCTAGGCACGGGGCTCGGGCCGGGGCTCGGGGCTGGGGCTCGGGGACCGGGCTGGGGCTGGGGCTGGGGCCGGGGCTAGGGACCGGGCTGGGGCTGGGGCTAGGGACCGGGCTGGGGCTGGGGCTCGGGACCGGGCTAGGAACCGGGCTGGGGCTGGGGCTCGGGACCGGGCTGGGGCTCGGGCTGGGGCCGGGCTGGGGCTGGGGCTGGGGCTAGGCACCGGGCTGGGGCTGGGGCTCGGGACCGGGCTAGGAACCGGGCTGGGGCTGGGGCTAGGGACCGGGCTCGGGGCTGGGGGCTCGGGGCTGGGGCTAGGCACCGGGCTGGGGCTGGGGCTAGGGACCGGGCTCGGGCTGGGGCTCGGGACCGGGCTAGGGGCCGGGCTGGGGCTGGGGCTGGGGATCGGGCTCGGGCTGGGGCTCGGGCTGGGGCTGGGGCTGGGGCTGGGCACGGGGCTGGGGCTGGGGCTAGGCACCGGGCTGGGGCTGGGGCTAGGGACCGGGCTCGGGCTGGGGCTCGGGACCGGGGCTAGGAACCGGGCTGGGGCTGGGGCTCGGGACCGGGCTGGGGCTGGGGCTCGGGACCGGGCTGGAACCGGGCTGGGGCTGGGGCTAGGGACCGGGCTGGGGCTGGGGCTGGGGCTGGGGCTAGGCACCGGGCTGGGGCTGGGGCTCGGGACCGGGCTAGGGACCGGGCTGGGGCTGGGGCTAGGGACCGGGCTCGGACCGGGCTGGGGCTGGGGCTAGGGACCGGGCTCGGGGCTGGGGCTCGGGACCGGGCTAGGGACCGGGCTGGGGCTGGGGCTGGGTCGGGCTGGGGCTGGGGCTAGGCACCGGGCTCGGGGCTGGGGCTGGGGCTGGGGCTAGGGACCGGGCTGGGGCTGGGGCTGGGCACAGGGCTCGGGGCTGGGGCTCGGGACCGGGCTAGGAACCGGGCTGGGGCTGGGGCTCGGGGCCGGGCTGGGGCTGGGGCTGGGGCACGGGGCTGGGGCTGGGGCTGGGGCCCGGGCTAGGACCGGGCTGGGGCTGGGGCTAGGGACCGGGCTGGGGCTGGGGCTCGGGACCGGGCTAGGAACCGGGCTGGGGCTGGGGCTAGGGATCGGGCTCGGGCTGGGGCTCGGGACCGGGCTAGGAACCGGGCTGGGGCTGGGGGCTAGGGACCGGGCTCGGGCTGGGGCTCGGGCACAGGGCTCGGGCTGGGGCTCGGGACCGGGCTAGGAACCGGGCTGGGGCTGGGGCTAGGGACCGGGCTCGGGGCTGGGGCTCGGGACCGGGCTAGGAACCGGGCTGGGGCTGGGGCTAGGGACCGGGCTAGGGACGGGGCTGGGGCTGGGGCTAGGGACCGGGCTGGGGCTGGGGGGCTCGGGACCGGGCTAGGAACCGGGCTCGGGCTGGGGCTCGGGCTCGGGCTAGGCACGGGCTCGGGCTGGGGCTAGGGACCGGGCTGGGGCTGGGGCTAGGGACCGGGCTGGGGCTGGGGCTGGGGCTAGGGAGCGGGCTGGGGCTGGGGCTCGGGCCCGGGCTAGGAACCGGGCTGGGGCTGGGGCTAGGGACCGGGCTGGGGCTGGGGCTCGGGACCGGGCTAGGAACCGGGCTGGGGCTGGGGCTAGGGATCGGGCTGGGGCTGGGGCTAGGGACCGGGCTAGGCACCGGGCTGGGGCTGGGGCTAGGGACCGGGCTCGGGCTGGGGCTCGGGACCGGGCTGGGAACCGGGCTGGGGCTGGGGCTAGGGACCGGGCTGGGGCTGGGGCTAGGACCGGGCTGGGACCGGGCTGGGGCTGGGGCTGGGACCCGGGCTCGGGCTGGGGCTGGGGCTAGGGACAGGGCTCGGGCTGGGGCTGGGGCCCGGGCTAGGGACCGGGCTGGGGCTGGGGCTAGGGACCGGGCTCGGGCTGGGGCTCGGGGCCGGGCTGGGGCTAGGGACCGGGCTGGGGCTGGGGCTAGGGACCGGGCTCGGGCTGGGGCTGGGGCCGGGGCTAGGCACCGGGCTGGGGCTGGGGCTAGGGATCGGGCTGGGGCTGGGGCTCGGGACCGGGCTGGGAACCGGGCTGGGGCTCGGGGCTAGGGACCGGGCTGGGGCTGGGGCTAGGGACCGGGCTCCGGGCTGGGGCTCGGGACCGGGCTAGGCACAGGGCTGGGGCTGGGGCTCGGGACCGGGCTAGGGACCGGGCTGGGGCTGGGGCTAGGGACCGGGCTGGGGCTGGGGCTAGGCACCGGGCTCGGCACCGGGCTGGGGCTGGGGCTAGGGATCGGGCTGGGGCTGGGGCTAGGGACCGGGCTGGGGCTGGGGCTAGGGACCGGGCTGGGGCTGGGGCTGGGGCTCGGGCTGGGGCTGGGGCTGGGCACAGGGCTGGGAACCGGGCTGGGGCTGGGGCTAGGCACAGGGCTCGGGCTGGGGCTGGGGCTCGGGACCGGGCTAGGAACCGGGCTGGGGCTGGGGCTAGGGACCGGGCTGGGGCTGGGGCTAGGCACCGGGCTCGGGCTGGGGCTCGGGACCGGGCTAGGAACCGGGCTGGGGCTGGGGCTGGGGCTCGGGCTGGGGCTGGGGCTAGGGACCGGGCTGCACGGGCTGGGGCTGGGGCTGGGAACGGGGCTGGGGCTGGGGCTCGGGACCGGGCTGGCGGGCTGGGGCTAGGCACAGGGCTGGGCTCGGGCTGGGGCTCGGGACCGGGCTAGGAACCGGGCTGGGGCTGGGGCTCGGGGATCGGGCTGGGGCTGGGGCTCGGGACCGGGCTAGGAACCGGGCTGGGGCTGGGGCTAGGGACCGGGCTGGGGCTGGGGCTAGGGACCGGGCTCGGGCTGGGGCTGGGGCTCGGGCTAGGAACCGGGCTGGGGCTGGGGCTAGGGACCGGGCTGGGGCTGGGGCTCGGGGCTCCGGGCTGGGGCTGGGGCTGGGCTCAGGGCTCGGGCTGGGGCTCGGGACCGGGCTAGGAACCGGGCTGGGGCTGGGGCTAGGGACCGGGCTCGGGGCTGGGGCTCGGGACCGGGCTAGGAACCGGGCTGGGGCTGGGGCTAGGGATCGGGCTGGGGCTGGGGCTCGGGACCGGGCTGGGAACCGGGCTGGGGCTGGGGCTAGGGACCGGGCTGGGGCTGGGGCTAGGCACCGGGCTCGGGCTGGGGCTGGGGCTGGGGCTAGGGACCGGGCTCGGGCTGGGGCTCGGGGCCCGGGCCGGGCTCGGGCTGGGGGCTCGGGACCGGGCTAGGAACCGGGCTGGGGCTGGGGCTAGGACCGGGCTGGACCGGGCTGGGGCTGGGGCTAGGGATCGGGCTCGGGCTGGGGCTGCGGGCCGGGGCTAGGCACCGGGCTGGGGCTGGGGCTAGGGACCGGGCTGGGGCTGGGGCTCGGGACCGGGCTAGGAACCGGGCTGGGGCTGGGGCTAGGGATCGGGCTGGGGCTGGGGCTAGGCACAGGGCTCGGGCTGGGGCTCGGGACCGGGCTAGGAACCGGGCTGGGGCTGGGGCTAGGGATCGGGCTCGGGGCTGGGGCTGGGCACAGGGCTCGGGCCGGGGCTGGGGCTGGGGCTAGGGACCGGGCTGGGGGCTGGGGCTAGGGACCGGGCTGGGGCTGGGGCTCGGGACCGGGCTGGGGCTGGGGCTCGGGACCGGGCTAGGAACCGGGCTGGGGCTGGGGCTAGGGATCGGGCTGGGGCTGGGGCTAGGCACAGGGCCCGGGCTCGGGGCTGGGGCTGGGGCTCGGGACCGGGCTAGGGACCGGGCTGGGGCTGGGGCTAGGGACCGGGCTGGGGCTGGGGCTAGGGACCGGGCTCGGGCTGGGGCTGGGGCTCGGGCTCGGGCTGGGGCTGGGGCTCGGGACCGGGCTAGGAACCGGGCTGGGGCTGGGGCTCGGGATCGGGCTGGGGCTGGGGCTGGGGCTAGGCACAGGGCTGGGGCTGGGGCTGGGACCGGGCTAGGCACCGGGCTGGGGCTGGGGCTAGGGACCGGGCTGGGGCTGGGGCTACGGGGCTGGGGCTCGGGCTGGGACCGGGCTGGGGCTGGGGCTAGGGACCGGGCTGGGGCTGGGGCTAGGGACCGGGCTCGGGCACAGGGCTGGGGGCTGGGGCTAGGGACCGGGCTGGGGCTGGGGCTCGGGACAGGGCTAGGAACCGGGCTGGGGCTGGGGCTGCGGGCTCGGGGGCTGGGGCAGGGCTGGACCGGGCTGGGGCTGGGGCTAGGGACCGGGCTCGGGCTGGGGCTCGGGACCGGGCTCGGGCTGGGGCTCGGGACCGGGCTAGGAACCGGGCTGGGGCTGGGGCTGGGGCTAGGGACTCGGGCTGGGGCTGGGGCTAGGGACAGGGCTCGGGACCGGGCTGGGGCTCGGGCTAGGGACCGGGCTCGGGGCTGGGGCTCGGGACCGGGCTAGGGACCGGGCTGGGGCTGGGGCTAGGGATCGGGCTGGGGCTGGGGCTCGGGATCCGGGCTGGCCGGGCTGGGGGCTAGGCACAGGGCTCGGGGCTGGGGCTCGGGACCGGGCTAGGAACCGGGCTGGGGCTGGGGGGCTAGGGATCGGGCTCGGGCTGGGGCT
>JASFZW010000019.1:0-18906 GCA_031763795.1 Prototheca wickerhamii
ATTTGGAATCAGCACCATGGTCGCCGCTCGTTGCCGCCTGTTGCTCCCGACTCCCGCGCACCACCCGATGCATGCACAGACGGAGATGACCAGCAGCACCAAGTCTCGTGGTAGGGATGCAGCAGTTGGTAGGCCGCGATGTTGCTGACTTAGGATTGCATTTGCATGTTGGACCTGCTCAATTCGACGCCAGTAGCCCGGCTCCTGGCAGGCGATCTGGGCATCCAACAAGATCGCGAACAGGATCAAGGCCCAAGGCCTGCAGGTGGCCCCAAGGTGGCATTGCGTGAAGCGTAGCGATCTCCACTCAACCTCCTATTGGCTCGTTGGATGAATGAAGCTCAGGGTCAAGGCGTCTCCTGATCCCCAAGCTGGCTTCAGGCTGGAGAATGGAGGCCCTAAAAACCTAGGCACCCGAGCGAGTGAGCCGGGCTTTGAGGGTTGCTTCGAGCACGCAGAGGCCTTAAGTCCTGGGCAAATCAACGACCTTGCATCGGTGGTGAGGTTCAACAGCCTAGTGTGAGGGAGTCGTCGCCTTCAAGCGGCGGCTATAGCGACAATATGGCCAGGCTAGTGCAGGCACGAGATGGGGGTTGTGTGCACCCCTGTTTGGCGCCCCCTCCCTGCCTGCCCTGTTGTGGACATCCAGGTCCACAGCCTGCATGCACTAGCCTTGACTCTAGATTGCGCTTTCTTTCGTATGAAGCGTGCCGTCCCTGTGTGTGAAGGCATCCAATTGATCGGAAGCACATCCTCGTGGGATCCGCCTGTACATGGCTTCATGCCCACTGTTCCGGATTGCGGGGAAGGGTAACGATCTCTGTGACAGACTCG
The DNA here is from genome assembly GCA_031763795.1 of Prototheca wickerhamii. NCBI lineage: Eukaryota > Viridiplantae > Chlorophyta > Trebouxiophyceae > Chlorellales > Chlorellaceae > Prototheca > Prototheca wickerhamii. The sequence continues at coordinate 835 of JASFZW010000019.1, forward strand.
GTCCGTGGACAAAAATGTAGGTTACAAATATTGGTTTGCATGCAGTTTATATAGGCAAGGCAGGGCAGACGACAGCATGGGCACGTAGCTTATGCACAGGCAGATCCCATGAGGATGTGAGTAGGGTGAATGGATGGCCTCATACACAGGGCAATCACGTTTGAGAATCAAGAATAAACAACCTAGTATTCAGGCTGACGAATGCAGGAGGAGGGTTGACGTCAGGCAGGTTGGGGGACAGCGTGTCCACCACAGCAGGCAAGGGGAGACCGTCAAAAAGGAGCGCACACAACAAAACCCCCTATATAGTCGGCTCGGATGCCGCCCAATGGGGGATCGGGCGGGATCCACATCCGGGCACGCGTTGCGGTCGGACGCCGAGGCTCCCTTGCCAACCTCTCAAATTGCGCGGCTCGAAGAATGGCAGTGTACATTGCCTAAAAAACTGTAGAGTAGATTACAGCACCACACAACGATGCAGGTGCACGCGAGATGCAGGCTTGCGCTGACTGTGGCCCTGTTGGCGCTTTTGGCCGTACATTCCGCCCGTGGGGCACCGCGCAAGACGGTAAAGAGATGGCTTGCCGTCGATGAGGCACGATACTTGACCCCGATTCCCTGGAAGCACCGAGGCTTGAGCTCAATGCTGCCTGCAGGTGACCAAGGTCGTCCGTCCGCCGCGCACGAGAGGCCCAGGAAGGGGCCTGGCAAGCATTGCCAAGACCCTGGTCGACAAACCAATGCCTCCTCAAGCTCAACACAATAGCGAATCGAACCTCGTCCACAAAAAATCCTCCCCTCCCAGTGAGGCTTCCATCTTCCTCTCACCGGTCTCGCCTCCACCCCCTCCTGATGCCTCGCCCGCCCTCAGGAGCGTGTACGACCCACTTCCAGGGTATTGGACTGGCAAACGCAGGAGTGATGAGATCGACATCTCCGTGATCAATGGCGAATCTGATGTGGTGGACGCATACTACCCGAGTCAGCCATGAACAGGTGACCCATGTCACTGACATCGACATCGTTGACTCTCCCTGCGTTGTAATTACTGTAGGAGTTCCGCCGCAGAGTGTGACTATTGATATGTGCGGACTAATCGTGGGTTAAAGGTGGGTTGCAAATATTGTAATGCAGGCAGGTCATATAGGCATTGGCAGGGCAGACGTGAGCGTGGGTGTTGTGTGCGCCCCTTTTTGGCGCCCTCCCCTTGCCTGCTGTGGTGGACACCCCTGTCAGCCAACCTGCCTGACGTCAACCCTCCTCCTGCATGCGTCAGCCTGAATACTAGGTTGTTTATTCTTGATTCTGAAACGTGATGGCCCTGTGTATGAGGCCATCCATTCATCCTACTCACGTCCTCGTGGGATCTGCTTGTGCATAAGCTATGTGCCCATGCTGACGTCTGCCCTGCCTTTGCCTATATAAACTGCATGCAAACCAATATTTGTAACCTACATTTTTGTCCACGGACCGAGTCTGTCACAGAGATCGTTACCCTTCCCCGCAATCCGGAACAAGTAGGGAGCATGTGAGCGAAAGCATGCCCTGAAGCATCGTGCCGCATCGGTGCCACAAAATGAAGAGATGGCGGGACGTGAGTGGCTTCCAAAACAGAGACGATTTGAATATTAGGTCCGCCTTTCGAGAAAACGCTATACAGCACAACGATCGGAGGCTCTGCCACACTGAACTCAGTCCGAGCTGTGCTGAGCGGCAACGATGCACGTCATGAGTCGTTGGGCATTCAAGCAGCTCTCACAATGCATCCCTGCCTTAAGGTTGACCTAACTCAGACTGTCGTGGATATCCGTCTGACGACAGTTTCCCAGTAAGTCTGTGCCCAGCATCAGCGCCCGCGGAACTAGCTGCGGGACACCCACCCTACACTGGGATCCAGGAGGTGCCGTGAAAGCAGGGCGTGCGGGAGTGAGCTGATGGCATCAGCACACCATCGAAGCATCGTTTTATCATTTGGGCTGTCTCTCATAGCGGGAAAAAACGTCTAAGAGCCAAGGTAGAGACGAGGGTGGTGAAGGTGGTGGAGGTGACGCTGGGGGAGGCGGCGGTGACAGCGGTGGAGGGGGGAGACTCAGATTGTAGTACGTCCGAGTGGGCAGGACAATGACTTCGCCATTACCCATCGGCACGTTGCACACATAGTCACGACTCACCACCCTGCCAAAGGGCTTGCGGTTGATTGCGTGGAAATGCAGCACAGCGGTTGGGTCATTGCCGCTGACTGGCCATGTCCGGGAGGGGTACCCCTCGTACTCCACCGTTCCTTCAAAGGCCAACGGAAGCGTACGTTCGAATTGCGTGTTGTAGCGGTACCCCCCCATGGTCGCGTGGTCGTCCAGCCTGACGACTGCCGTAACATTCTCGCCCATGGTAGATATCAGGCGGAACACCACGCTGGCTCCTGGCGCAGCCGAGGCGACCTTGAGCAAGCACCCTTGGTCAATGTTGTCTTCGTAAGCAATGCAGTAGGCCACGATGGGCGTCTGGGGGCCAGTGTTTGTAGGCGGAGGCGGCGTTGCCGGTAATGTGGAGGGCGGCGTTGCCGGTGGGAGGGAGGGCGGCATTGCCGGTGGGAGGGAGGGAGGCATTGCCGGTGGGAGGGAGGGCGGTGTTGCTGAAGGGGGGGGAGGGCGGTATCGCGGGTGGGAAAGTGGTTGGTGTAGCTGGTGGAAGAGTAGGTGCTGTTGCTGGTGGGAGGGTGGGCGGTGTTGTAGGTGGGAGGGAGGGGGGTGCTGGCGTGGGGGCTGCACCAGCAGGGCCACCCTGGGGAGACCCACTTGAGGCGTCAGGCTCGGAGGTGGTGGCCGCCGGGGCGGTTGCCGGAATGACTGTTGGAGGTGACACGTTGAACACCAGTAACTCATGAGCCGGCGGCTCGAAGCAGGGGTGTGGGACGTCGCCACCGGCATGCGACAACATTGCCCCACAATGACTTGGCCCCGATTTGCGCGGACGCTTGAGCTTCTGGACGACCTACAAAGGAAATCGACAAGTGATGTGAGACCTGGGCACGTCTTGTATGCAGCAGCTCGCGTCGCCCAGTGTGCACGCACCCATTTCGCGCTTGTGTGGCTCGCGGGCGCCGTGCTTGATATCGCCAAAAGGAGGAGCACGACTACCCCGGGAAGCATCGTAAATCTATTTTCAAGTGCTGTAGACGAGAAACCGATCGTACAGTGGAACGTCAGAGCAGGACGCGTACGAGGTTGTCCGCACCTGAGCTGGCTCCGGGCGTCCGGAATATCGTGAACATGTGCCGCGTCATGATGTTCTCCCCATGGGTTGGCGAATCTGGTTGGCGGCTTTTTCTACAATCATGGTGGAAGCCTCGACGCCAGTCTGCTGATCGACGCTCAGTAGACGCGATTAAGGCAACAAGGGGTGGTGGCAAAGCGAGAGTCAGTGGGTTGACCCAGCCTGCCGCCTCACACGCTCGGCACATACAAAGAGGGCCACTGCCAGCGTCTGCGGCACCCCATGTGCCCGGAACAGTAACACCAACATCCGTCCACAGCAGCTGCAGCGGGAATACAGGGGCCTTCAAAGCTATGCCTGGCCTCCTAGGGTCATCACCCACGAACGGTGTTGTGGACACCCCTGTCCCCAACCCCTTTGCAAGCCCTAGCCTAGCCCTAGCACGTTCTAGCCCTAGTATTTCTTTAGCTTCCAATTCCTGCCCTATCCCCCGGTTGTCGTTTTCTTCCCAAGCCAATGTGTTGGCCCTGAGTATGAGGATACTCCAGCTCGAGGCTCGCCACGTGCTGGACCCTAGCTTCCTTGCCGCAACCCTCTGGCTGCTTGGATCCATACTTGAATGCCCTGAACAACGATAATTGTAACCTAGATTCAGCTTACGCAAAGCTCAATCACCTCGACAGTCACCCTTCCGGGCCAAATACCTACACCGAAGGGAACGATGCCTTGCCCCCGCGGACAATCGCGATGCAGCCTGCGATTACGGTGGGGCCGAGCCGTCGGGGATAATTCTATCCGCTCTTACCTATCGCCGACAAGGTTGAGTGGCGACTTATTCGTGGATACGTTGCAGATTTATTTACAAAAGAGGGTTTACGTGACTCCTAAACAGGCGCTCGGGTGTCTCCCCGTGCGCGATGCGCACCGACCCGATGCCGCACAGCAAAGCGGGCCCTCTGCTTTTGTTAGCTCTCAGCGCGATCATACAGTATGGCTTCGTCAGCGCCCAGGTGGGCATGCGGGGTTCTGTATTGTCGCACGTCTTCGAGAGGGGGCCGGGCAAGTTGTCTGATCGGAGCGTTCCCCTCCTGCACTCGCAGAGCGAGTGCAAGTCCACGTTCTTCGCCATCCCGGTAGTAATGACCAAGCGGTACGGTTTGGTTGGACATCGTAGTGTGTTGGGCTGGCTGAATCTATCGCGCATGCCGCGCACTCAACGATCCATGGCTGCCCTCGCAGGGGCTCCGCCTTCGTTGTCCAGGAGGACTCTCGCCAGGAGCTGTGCAGGTGTGGGCGACTGGCTTGTGGAGCTCTCCTCCGCATCCAGCGATAGCTCCGCTCGTTGATCTTTTGCTTGCGCACTCACTAATCGCTGTCGTTCCCGCCCTTCCCCCGCCTAGGTCGCTTGGTTATGCCAAGGCTGGAAGCTATCGCAGTGCGACCCTGGATCTGCTGGAGGATGCCGCGGATGCGATCGATTTGGCTGATGCGACATCATGCTGGTGACCCTCGTGCCGCTGGCTGATAGCTATCGAGTGTGTGCCAGCTCGCGCCACCAAGTGCAGCGAAGACAGCCAGGGCAATGTTGGGCTCGCCAATGTCGGCTACCGCAACTTTGGCGTAGGGGAACAGGGGCACCGCCAATTTTGGGCTCAACAACACCGGCAACCACCTGTGGGGCAGCGGCAACACCGGCTCGTCAAACCTTGGCTTTGGGCAGTCGGGCACGGACAAGGTGCTGAACAGCGCCATGCTGAAGAGCAGGGCGCTCCTGACCATCGCAGCCGACCCTGGCAGTGTTCCTCGGCCCCCCAAAAATCCCCCCCCTCCCCCCTCCATCTAAACCGCGATCCCCGCCCTCGCCAAGCCAAACTCGTCCACCGCCGCCCAGGAGTCCTCAGCCGCGCTCTTCGCCGCCTCCTCCCTCACCTCTCAGACGTCCGCCGCCGCCCAGGAGTCCTCAGCCGCGCCCTTCGCCGCCTCCTCGCTCACCTCTCAGACGTCCACCGCCTAAAACCCTGCCTCCACCGCCTCCCTCCCGTCAATCGCCTCCTCCCCAGTCTCGCCCTCCGCCATCACGCAACTCACCCCTTCCTCCCTATTTTCCCCCTCTACCATCACCTGGTACGCTTCCCCCACCTCAGCTACCCCACTCCCCGCCGCCACCACCAAGTCCACCCTCACCTCCACCACCAGCCCCACCCTCACCTCCACCACCAAGTCCACCCTCACCTCCACCACCAAGTCCACCCTCACCTCCACCACCAACCCCACCCTCACCTCCACCACCAAGTCCACCCTCACCTCCACCGGACTCTCCTCCTCCACCACCTCCACGCCCAGTCAATCTGACTGGACTCTATAGCCTCGCATATCCACCTGTTTTTGGAAACATCTTGCATCTGACCTTGACCCAGTATCCTCCAGATGGCACCCAATTGCAGCTTGTCTTGTACGACAAGACTCCGCAGAGCCCATACGCCTCTGTCACCGTGACCGTGACAATCCCTGCGGGCACCGCTCCCTTTGTCTACAACTACACCTGCCCAATGTGCTACGATGTAGGAAAGGATAACCTTGGCGTCACCTTGAATTACGTCAGTGACACCTCGACCACTTGGCCGGCAGTGTACGATTACACCATCTCGGTCGTGGGCATATCCCATTCTCAAAAGAGCCCAGGATTTTCGGCGGATCTGTATGGACTCACTGTCGGCGAGAAGTACTATATTGTCGGCGCTTGCGACAGCCTCAAGTACCGTCAACGTGTGGATTTCGTCGCTAACACGAGTTCTCCGACTATTGCTGGACCAACACCGCAATACCCGTGCACTAGCGACTTCTACGTGGTTGTGAGCTCTGATGACAACGTACATGTTGCGGTTGCAAGTGGCTAGCGATACCCACTTGGCGAATGTGGCTGACATCCAGATTCTGCCCCCAAACGGGCCCAGCTGGTCTAGCCCAGAGTGCAGCCTGCTGAGAAGACAGATGGTATTGGGTGGTTTCCACGCCATTGGCTTCAGCCACACTTCATATTCTCTGCTGTTGATTCCAATCTGAGATTTTGGTGTTTGTCTGGACCTCCCACCCTCAAATGTGCCTCTCTTTCGGTCCGCGCTGGTGCCTGGCATCTGCTGTGTGCACCCCTTCTCGGCGCCCTCCCCCGGCCTGCCTTGGCCTAGTCCTAGCGCCTTCCTGCGTGCCCTAGCCAACCCTTGCACACTTCTAAATTCGCAACCTAGCCCTGGGCTCTTTCTTCCTTGTGCTAACGCACGATTTCCTGCTTGCTTGTGATAACCCCCGCCACATGGGCTTTCCCCATCCTAGACTATTTCGTGATTCAGGCCTTCTTTCCCTGCCTGAGCCCTCCTAAATGAACATGAGTGATTGGTAGAATCCGGGAGGCGTGACTGTCGGAGTGTACGGACTGCTCGCGGACTGTTTGTAGGTTACAAATATCGTATTGCATGCAGGCCATATTGGCATTGGCAGGGCAGATGTCTGCGTGGGCACGCGGCCATGTACAGGCGGATCCCACGAGGGCGTGAGTCAGACATATGGACAATCTCATGCACATAACCATCACGTTTCAAAATCGAAAAGGAACAATGTAGTATTCGGGCTGATGCATGCAGAAGGAGGGGTGACGTCAGGCAGGCTGGGGACAGGGGTGTCCACAACAACCCAGGCCTTCTTTCCCCTGCCTCAGCCTTATCAATGCACATGAACGACATTTCTTGCAACCTCTCATCAGCCCACGAACCGAGTCCCACCTCAGAGGTCGATACGCTTCCCCGCAATCCGTTGTATCACGTGTCCACAGGACATCCATTACAGCTGGGGCAGCGCATTGTGGCCAGCATGCCCAGCCTGGGCAAGTAGACCGTCACCGAGATTTTGTCAAGTCCGGTGTCTGGCCAGGGAATGTGCCATGACTGGGCCACAAACTCCGCATCATGGCTGGTCTTGCTGATGACCCGGTCCTCGTCCAGAGCGGCGTTGTGGATGTAAAAGTCGATGGGCTCGTTCTCGTCAAATGAGCCCTTGTACTTGGTCCACAAGGCACGGGTGCGGAAAACGAACACCCCTGTGTCGGTGCACTTGATGTGTGTGAAGCGGAGGTCAGGGTCTTGCACCAGGACGGCGACGCGGCTGCCGGGCTGGCCCGGGTATTCCGCCACCCCGGAGACGGAGGGCGGCAGCGTTTCGCGGGATTCGAGGTGGATAAATACCCCAAGACTGAAACCCCTGATCTCCACGGTCACCAAGGCGGAGACCGTGGCGCCCTCGGAGGACCGCACCCGCACCCGCACGGTCGACTCCGGGGTCGCGTTGATCACCCTAAAAAAGCATCCAGCGCTCCCGCTCACGGCGTAAGGCACACACACCGCCGTAATTTTCGACTCAAAATCCGCCGGCGCCTTCAAGAGATTGCCTCCCACAGCACTGTCCAGCGGCCGAGCCTCTTCGAGGGCGGCCAGTCCCGGATCCTATAAGCAAGGATAGTGCTTGGCCCGTGTGGGCTCTCCGCGGCAGTTTGCGCGCAATGGTAAGGACACATGGCCATTCCAAAACTCGTACCATTGATTGCACACAGAAAGCTCCGTGCAAGAGCGCGATGAGGCCAAGGAAGACCCCTGTTCTGGTGATGGCTTGCATCCGTACGTCGTGCCAGCGACGCCAACGGCTGCACCGGAGCAGGTCGTGCATTGTTTTGAGGGCTTGGCATTGACGTAGTTGTCCGCGATGCATGAAAACGCAGGTGTAGACCCACATATGCACATCACTCGAGAACGCGGTAATTCGTCCGCGCGCATCCGCGTGCGTGGGGCGCCTGCTCCTGGTGTTGGAAATTAACCGGGAAGATTGACTATCGAACCGAGTGGAATACTCGTGAGCTGGATGCAGGTTCCATTTCCGTTTAATCAGGGCCCTTAAGTATGTATTCAGGCAGACAGATGGCGGCGTCAACGAAGTTAATCTCCAGGTTGTGGTGAGCTGAGGATCTGTGTTGGGAATCGACCGGGAAGCGCGATGATTTCTGAATATGACACGACCCGTAGGCTGAATGTAGATCACAATCAACATGGTCCATACCAGAGCAATAGGGCGGGGCCCAATGAAACGTGAGTGTGGGGACGTGTGCATGCACATGCGGATCCCACGAGGACGTGAGTCGCATCAATTGGATGCTTTCACACACAGGAACAGTACATCTCAGAAGGAGGAAAGCCTGGTCTAGAGACAAGGCTACAGGAGTAGAGCGTGGCATAGTGCATGCAGGTCGTGGACTGGCTGCCCACAACATCTGCTGTGGACAACCCAGTCCAGATCCTGCATGAGCGTCAGCCTTGACCCTAGGATATTGTTGGCTTCTGAGAAGTGATGTCCTTTTCTTGGACACTATCCAACGCACATGAGCCGTGTTCTCATGGGATCCGCGTGTGGACGGCTGCGTGTCCATGCTGACCCCTGCCGGCGATGTGCCCACATTGCTGTGTGCGCCCCTTTCGGGCGCGCTCTCCCTGCCTGGCCTTGCCTAGCTCTGACACCTTCCCCCTTTCCCTAGCCTGAACCTTGTACATCACCTGATAGAATCAATCCATACCTAGGCTGCTTTCCCCTGTTGTTTCAACGCACAGTGGCCCTGGTTGCATATGGTAAGCCCTGCCACATGGGCTTTCTCTGAACCTGGATCATCTGGTGACCTAGGCCTGGCTTTCCCCTACACGAGCCCTAATATATGAACCTGAGTGATAGTGTGTTTTGCCCTACAATTTGCGTACGAATCGAGGTGACCTTGGAGGTCGATGCGCTTCCCCGCAATCCATTTCACCTGATCGACCTCCCGGACCAGAGAGAACACTAGTCTGGCCCCCAATAAAATGCCATTGCCAGAAATGTTTACGTTCACATACCCAATTGTAAATCCAAGGTCGTCCAGGTGCCCAGGGCTTGGCAGTCCAGCACGGGTGGCGTGGTCGGCGACGCCTGGCTCATCGCCTCCTGGCTCATCGATTGATCGGGCCTCACTTCCTTGCTAGGAACCTCGCTGGAAACCACCTAAGGCCTTTACTATAGCCTGAATGTTTTTCATACGGTGAGTCTTAGCCACAGAAGTCGCCACGCTTCGCGAAATGCCAAGCTCGGCCTCGTAGGCGCTGGGCGCCGATTCTGCTCGCGATCTTGATCGGATGCCGAGAGCGCCTGAGGTGAGCCGAGCGATTAGTGACGAATTGAGGCTGTCCGGGCCACCTGGGCTCACCAGATGATGATTTATGAGCCGTGTGGATGGATTGTCGCCATGATGGAGGAAGACTCGGCCGCTTCGAATGCGGTCGCGCGGAGCCCAGTACTTGTGATGGTGGGGTCCGCTCCCCGGTGTCCAGACCCGTCTCTTAATGGTGCGAATTCCGAACTGCGTCGCTGACAATGGACCCGCTGAACTACTTGGAGACTCATATTTCTGACGTTGATGCCCGGCTTCGCACTGCAGGGTCGTAGCTGCAGGGTATGACAGCAAGGTTTGGCTGGCGTGCTTTCTAAACTCACGGCAAGCTACATTTTGGAGGCAGTCTGCAGCCTTTCCCTGTCCGTTCGATCCCTTGGAGAGCTACCGATGACTTGCTTGGCAATCTGGAGCATTGTTGGCTGCCGCGCATGGCTTGCGTATTCCATTCTGAAGCGGTGCGCGGCGGGGTTGGGGACTGGCGCCAGACTGCGCGGAGGCAGTCCTGGGGCTGACCTGCGTGGTAGATATCGTGCTTGACAGGCGTTTTAATGGACGCTTTCATGTTTATGCAGGCTGTGGCAGCAGCTACCCTCACCGACACAGAGAGCGCCGCCCCGGCGACTGGGCGCGCGGAATATTGCCGATCGGCGGCTTTCAAGGACAGAAGACGCGGGAGGCCTCCTAGCGCAATTTTCAGCACGGGTACGGGCTGTTGCCAGCTATGGCATTGAGTGGCCGGGTCCTGGATGGTGGCGCCAGGTGCCTTCCTTCCACGCACGTCCAGGGCAGGCCCCGCTGGCTGGCGCGCGGCCGCTCTGTCCTTGGGAGGCGCGCGCATCTGCTATTGGCCACCCGGCCACTACAGCCATGTGCACAATACGGCCGGAGGGCGAGACTATCTTGACCGACACGGATCTCATGTTTAATACAGGTGAGCCTGGGGGTTGTGGCCTGATATACACGTCCTGATTGCGATGACCATAGCATGCCGACGACCCACCGCCTCTTCTCTTCCTCCCATGATTTTTGCAGCGCTATGCCACCCGCTAATGCCAGTCTGTTGCTCCCCAGTGTCCTGCGCCACCCATCACCTCCATGCCCGCCGAGCCCACCACCTGCAGCGCCATTGCCAGAGCGGCCGCTCACGAGGATGCAAGTCTGGACGTCCTGGAGCCGTAGATGCCCACCTGTTTACTGCAAATGGCCGCTGCTGCGCATGTGAGTGCACTGCTCCAGGAGTGCGATGGTGTGTTCCTGGCGGACTTGCCGCTCGCGCCATTGCTGCCCAGCTGCGCTTGGCACCGGAACGGGGTGTTGTCGGGAGCGAGGCCGCCCACGCCCGTGCCACGCAGAGGTGCGCCCGCGCGTGTTGCATCATTTTTGTGGTGAGTTTCCGTCGCAGGTCATGTAACAGGGATTCATTGAACTCTCCTGCGTGTCATCCTTTGCAGCCACGGTAGCGTCCACGGAGAGCACGGACGGAGCACGGCGGCCTTGCGCGGATTACTGGGCGCTCAACAGCCCCGCTGTCAGGCATGCATATTCGATGCCCAAGGTGGAATGGAAATGATGAACCACCTTGACGGCGTGGACGCCTTGTTCAGCATCGGCATGCGCGGCGGGTATATGCAGGATTTCATGTGCTCGGGCTTGGTGGAGACGGCCAGGTCTGTGGCAAGCCACGGACTCTTCCAGGTCTGCGCGTGCTTTCTCCCTTGTCGTATGGGATGCGTCGGCGATGGCCATGTGCCAGGTGTACGATGCTCTGCGCGGCCTGACGGATGAGTCCGTGAGCGTCTACCTCGGCGACGTCCTCGTGTATTCTTCGATGACGGCCGCCCACCGCACGCATCTTTGGATGGCCCTGGCTTGGCTGCTGGAGTACCAATTGCACGTGTGTGCAAGTGTGTCTGAATTTTGGTTGGTGCGCTGTCATTTCAAGTGCGTTTTGGACCTAGATTGCGGTTTCCGCTCGTTGCTGCCTGCTGCTCCTGGGTCCCTGCGTACCACCCACAGTTCTTGTACAGACGGAGATGGCCAGCCGCACCCAGTTTTAGTGAAAGGGATGCAGCAGTTGGTGGGCCGTGCTGTTGTCACTTCAGACTTGCATTTGACCGTTGTCAAGTACGCTTCCAAGTAACCGGCGTGGATACCCACGGCAATGTTACCCCCTTGTCATCCACGAGATTTGAGGACGCCTCTCGACTGCTTGTGCTGTGTTGGTCAGCCGCACCGCAGAGGCTAGTACTCGTGGCATGGGTCGTGCAGCACGGCCGGTTGATATTTGCAGCAGGCATCAGTCCGCGTAATAGTTTTGGGCTGACAAGTGAGGTTGAGAATTTGATGGTTTTGTTGGGGGTGGGTGTATTGTGTGTGGGGTGGGTTTTCCCCTTGGAGGTGGTGGGTGGTAGGGTGTGACGTGGATGGTGTGAGGTGGGTCAGACAACACAAGAGGCAGCTGCAGCGCTGCAAGCGCGGCCGGCGACGTCGCGGCTCGTGGACGCTGTCAGCAGGCCATTGGCGGTCTGGTCCTGCATATCGAGGGAGGGATGCCCGTTCCGGACCTGGCTTCACAGATGGTGCTGTGCCACCATTCGGGAGACGAGGAAGGACGAGCCGCCCTTCCTTTGTGGACCCCCGCCTGCTGCCAGCCCTGCGCGGCTTGACGCATCGGAACGCCGCCGCCTCCGCACTGGACCAGTTCACGGCGAGGCGCTGGGATCAGGCGTGCGGACCAAAGCGACACGGGCTGATCACACAAGCAGCCAAGACCCTCGCGCCTCTGGTAAGAAGAAGGAATTTGTTCCCCGGTTAGTCATATGGGGCCCTGGGTGCTGCTGCTGTGGATGGGGATTGGGGCGGCCATTGGGAGACAGGGGCTGGGCAGGGGAGCAGCCTTGTGAGTCACAGTGCATGCTGCATGGATCAAGACGGGATTGAATAATCAATCACGCCGAGCTTGGGAGGTGGTGGGCTGTCTTCTCGGAATTGGGGTGGCGCGGACTCGGGTGGCCCGGCCCTCCAGCAGCCTCTCTCCAAATCGTTGGTGCTGCTGCCATGTGTGGCCCACGTAAATGACTGGTTCATTATATTTCCAAATCGCCTTGTGCTCGAGCTTGCGTCCGCCATGTGCCTTGTTATGTCGAGTCCGTCGGTCCCTCTTCGGACGATCGGGTATCCCTTCTTTCCTTTCCCGCCGCAGATGATCTGGGCCATGCAGTCGAGCCGTGGTCGTATCCTGGCGCCACTCCGGGAGCTCTATCCGTTTGAGTCTCTTCTGTGATTTAGAAAAAGGGCAAACCTCTTCATTTGAGGCGCCAACGGCTCTGAGACGGAGGATGATGATGCGGAGCCCAGGCGCCCCTGGACCACCTCCGGCCCCCTTTGTCGACAAGGGGGGGTCGTGGCCGAAGCCTTGGCATTCAGCATCGGCGACTCCATGGGCCGGCCGGGCAAGACGAGGTGATTGAGGGTCAGCATTCTCCCTGGAAGAGGGTACACCCTCTTCTTCTAGTTGACTGCGACCTTGGTGCGCGCGCGGGAACAGCTTCTGGTGGTCATGAGCCGCGCGTCCTGGCGGCCAGTGTTGTGGACGGAGAGGCTCCATGCACCTGAGCACCAAGGGGCAGGGTCTCAGCTCTAAACTCGGCCGACCTGATGGTGGCCATGAAGGCGGGCAGACGCGGAGGTGAGTGGGGTGGGGTGAAAGAGGGGGGCGCGGTCGCAGGTTCTTCTGCGGTTCTGGTGTGCGGCATGTCCAGTCTGTGTGCACGCGTGTCGTCGAGTGTGGGAGGCCTCATCCTTACGCACGACCTACCCATCCCTGCGCAGCTAGAGCGGGCACGTGTGGACAACTGCTGCTGGAGGTCGTGAGCCGGGTGTCCAGGCGGCCAGGCTCTCGGGCGGAGGGGTTCCGTGCAGCTGACTTGTACCAAGGCACACGCTTGGCCAAGGCTTCAGTCCCCAACTTGACCAATTTGGTGATGGCCGTGAAGGCGTACAGACATGGAGGTGAGAGGGGTGGGCTGGCGGAGGTGGGCCGTGCGCATGGATTCCTCCGCGATTTTGGTGTGCGGCATGTCCAGTCTGTGTGCACACGCGTCGTCGAGTGTGGGACGTCTCATCCTCACGCACTCCTTCTTTTTCCCTGTGCAGCCAGAGCTGGCGCGCGTGGGAATCTGCTGGCGGTCATGAGCCGGGCGGCCAGGCGGCCAGTGTTGTGGACACGGAGGGGCCCCGTGCAACCATGTATCAAGGCCTACGCTTGACCAGGGTGTCAGCTCTGGACTCGGCCAATTTGATGGTGGCTGTGAAGGCGGGCAGACACAAAGGTGAGAGGGGTAAGAGAGGAGGGCGTGCACGCGAGTCCTTCTGCGTTCTGGTGCGCGGCTCATAGGCTGTGTGTGTGTGCACACGTGTCGATCGTTGAGTTTGGGAGGCCGCATCCTTACGCACGCCCTCCTCGTTCTCGCGCAGTTGGAGCCTGCGCCCGTCATCTTCATGGCTCTCTTCAACCTCCAGCAGCGCTTGGGAGTGGCCCGGACGCCGACGGCTCAGGTACACGCCGACGACCTCTCAGCTGAGTCTTGCTCGCTCCATCTTGCTGGAGACGATGCATGTGGCGAGGGGCGATGCCGTTTAATGATGAAGCTCGATGCGGCTACTGATGTTTTTGTACGCGGCTGGTCGTGCGGCTGGCCAAAGCTCTCGCCGAGATTCGCCTGGTGCCGCGTCCTGCTGCATGTCCCGTTGGTCCTGACACCCTGGCGGGCCGCTCGATCCTCTGCTTCTTCGTGACGGAGGGTGGACTTATGGGTCGCGCCGTGTCAGGGCGCGGCGGCGGCTGACCTGGGACGCCCCTTGGCGCCTCAGGTCTCGGCCGGGCCTGCTCGCTGCGCTCACGTCGGCGCGCAGCGACGGAGTTTCAAAACCTTGGCGCATGGGTTCTAGGGTCAGGGATGTTGTTGCGGTAGAGTATGCGAGAACGGTGAGGCAGATGGCGGAATGTACGATTGGGTTTTCTTCCACTGAGACGCCCGGGTTGCTGTTGTGGATAGCCGGTCCACCACCTGCAATGAAGTAGCCCTGGGGTTATGCTTTCTTACTTTTGTAAAGGTGTGCTGCTCCTGCGTATGGAAGCATCCAATTGCTCGCACTCACGTCCTCGTGGGATCCCTTTGCGTATGCATGTTTCTTGTGTACTCTCGCTCACATCTCTTCTTCTCTGGACCCCGCCCTGCATCTCTGGTATGAATCATGGTCATTGTAACCTACATTCAGCCCACGAGTCGCCTCACGGGCCAGATGTTGTCACGCTTCCCGGTCGATTCCCAATGATGAGGGGGTACAGGCACGCTGAGCAAGTCGCAGACCACACAGTGTAGCAAGCCCTTCCGCGAGTGACCATGATCTATTTTCTCCGCTTTGGACGCAAATTTGCCTAGGCTTGCACAAAGGAAGTCCAATGGCGAGCCTTTCATCAGGATTTTTGAGTGGTATGCCTGAATGTACCGGTGCCCGACGACGACCGCACCACTTGTTTTGTTCAATTTGGCCAGATGAAGTCTGAGTGGTGGTATTTTTGGGTGACTTTTGTTTTGATTGGGATGTAATCACGTAGTTGATTAGTGTATTGGATTTGAAATCTGAGCAGTTGCCTAAGGAAAGGTTGATGAGATTGCTGAGACAGGTGTCGCAGAATCTGGCCGAAAATGTTGATAAGTTTTTGTGTAGATGCCTGTTTGACGTGAGAGTTTGTGCAAATTGTTTGTTGATAGGAATTGTTTGATAGATGATGGATGAAAGCTGATACATTTGTAAATGAAAGTGGCCATTCGTGTCAAGTCACTAGAAACGTGAATACGCATAGCTTTGTCATTATGTGCCTGTCTGGCGTCAGAGCTGGTGCAAATTGTTGATATAAGTTTCTTGTTTGATATTGAGCTGGAACCAATGGATAATTTTTGTCGATGAAAGTGGCAAAATGTGTCAAGAAGTCACTTTGAATTTTGCCGACGGGTTGTCGCAGGATCTGGGCAAGGGTCATAATTGGCATTAACTTGGTCAGTGTGTCTCTGTTTCGGGTGAGACTTGTTGCAAACTATTGATACACATGGAGTGATGGACATGGATGACAGCTGGGAGATGATTTGGGAGTTGAGGTGGCCATTCGTGTCAAGTAGAAGTGTCAGAATTTGAGCGTACCTCCTGGCGCAGAATGAAGGTTGCAGCAGAATCTGGCCGAAAGCGTTGTCAAGTTGTCAGTGTGTCTCTGTTTGGAGGCAGATCTGTTGCAAATTGTTGATTGATGTTTATTGTTTAATAAGTGATGGGTGGAAGGTGGGAGATGCGTGAATGTAAGTGGCCATTCGTGTCAAGAAGTCCCTGTAAAGCTTGCCTCCTGGCGCCGGCTGAAGGTTGAAGCAGCATCTGATTGGGTCAGAAATGTCCACAAGTTTCTGGGTAGATGCCTGATGGACATGGGACTTGTTGCAAATTGTTGAGCAAAGTGTGTTGGTGGACAGATATTGGGTGAAAGTTGGGAATTTTGTGGATGAGGGTGGCCATTCATGTCAAATCACTGTGTTCTGAAGCTTGCCTCCCGGCGCAGGCTGAAGGGTGTAGCAGCATTTGGCCGGGTCAGAATTGTCAATTAGTTCGGCAGGATGTACCTGTTTGGCATCAAAGTTGTTGCAAGTTGTTGATTGATTCGTTTTTGGTGCTGTCAATTGGGTGAAAGTTGGGAGGTATGTGAATGCAAGTGGTCATTCGTATCAAGGAGTCAGAATAATTGGAGCAGGCCTCCTGGCAGGCCGAAGGGTTGTAGCAGAATCATCTGAATGGGTTGGAATTGTCAATTAGTTTGTCACTATGCGCCTGTTTGGCGTCAGACTTGTTGCCAGTTGTTGACTGATGTGTATAGTTGCATATGTTATGGGTGAAAGTTGATGGATTTGTGGATGAACGTGGCAATTCGTGTCAAGGAGTCAGAATTGGAGTAGAACTCCTGGCGGGCCGAAGGGTTGTAGCAGAATCTGGCCGAATGGGTCAATAAATTTGCCAATATACACTTGCTTGGCGTCAGACCTGTCGCACATTGTTGATCCAGGTAATGTTATTGATATTGAATGAATGAAGGTTGGGAGATGTGTTGATCAAAGTGGCAATTCGTGTCAAGAATTGTCATTGTGGAGCAGGCCTCCTGGCAGGCGGCCGGTTGTCGCAGAACCATCTGAATGGGTCAGAATTGGTCGTAAATCTGTCCGTATGTGCCTGTTTGGCGTCAAAGTTGTTGCAAGTTGTTGCTTGATGTGTATTGTTGGATATGTTTATGGGGGAAAGTTGATGGGTGTGTGGATGAAAGTGGCAATTCGTGTCAAGGAGTCAGAATTGGAGCAGGCCTCCTGGCAGGCCGAAGGTTGTCACAGCAGCTGCTCGGGTCAAAGCTGTTAATAAGTGTGTCAGTACGTGCCTGGTTGCCGTCAAACGTGTTGCAAAATGTTAATCCACGTATACTGGGTGACATGTAAGAGCTGAAAGTTGGGAGGTGTGTAAATGCAAGTGGCAATTCGTGTCAAGGATTCAGAATTGGAGCAGGCCACCTAGGAGGTCGAAGGTTATCACGGCAGCTGATAGGGTCAAAGTTGTGAATAAGTTTGTCAGTTCGTAGCTGATTGCCGCCAAACGTGTCGCAAATTGTTGAGCCACGTATACTGTTGGATATATAAAGGTTTACAGTTGTGAGGTGTGTGAGTGCAAGTGGTCATTTGTGTCAAGGATTCAGTGTGGAGCATTGCCTCCTGGCAGGCCGAAGGGTTGCTGCAAAATCTGGATGAAAACGTCAATAAGTGTATGAGTATGTGCCTGGTTGGGGTCACAGTTATTGCACATTGTCGATTGATGTGTAGTGTGGGATATGGAATGAATTCCAGTTGGGAGATGTGGGACTGTAAGTAGCCATTCGTGTCAAGTAGGTCAGTGTGCAGCATTGCTTCCTGGCAGGCCGAAGGTTGTGGCAGAATCGGGCCGAATATGTCAATAAGTTTGTCAGTATGTGCTTGTTTGGCGTCACAGTTGTTGCACATGGTTGATCCAATAATAGTGCTTGATACTTGGTAGGTTCAAGTTGGGGTATGGGTAATTGGCAAGTGGCAATTCGTGTCAAGTGGTCAGTGTAACCTGGAGCATGCCTCCTGGCAGGCCGACGGTTGCCGCAATTATGGCCCAAAACGACACCAAGTTTGTGAGCATGTACCTGTTTGGCGTTGAATTTGTTGAAAGTTGTTGAGCAAAGCGTATTGGGGGATATGGGATGGATGAAGGTTGTTGAATTTGTGCATGCAAGTGGCCATTCGTGTCAAGTAGGTCAGTGTGAGCTGGAGCGTTTTCACCTATTTGGGTCCTGTGAAGTGGTGTCTCTCTCGGCCAAGCAGTCGGTTTTTGGTTGAAATTGTTCACTACTATGTTGTTACGCCAGGAATATGTGGAGTATGCTGGGTCTGTTGGTGTTTGGTGGAAGTTGAGGTGGAGGTTTTGTGGTTGGGTTGGGGTGCGGCAGGGTGGTGGGTGGCAGGGAGTGTAGCTTGAGTGTGTAGAGGATGATGAACGCTAGAGTCAAGGGATGC
>JASFZW010000002.1:1800000-2053497 GCA_031763795.1 Prototheca wickerhamii
AGAAATCACATCAAGAATGCGCGACATTTCCTTGCATATACAACGCATCTCTCTGCCTATAAACAATGCACTTTCGGCCATTTCATAAAACAAACGCATGCATGCATCTAGAACCCAAGCAAGCAAACCCAACCTGCCAAACACCATGCGCGCACCGTAAAGTCCATTCTCCTGGTCCTTGTGCTTGTCGATGACATCCAGCTTCACCTGTCGCACATCGATCGGGAGCACCATGTTACCTTAGCAAAGCCGTCTGCCATTCCACTTTGGCGGATCAAACTTTTGCTGATCGCGGCCACACTGCGCTGCACCCGCCCGACACGTGCAGCTAGCCTCCTCAACCCACACACCTTGGCCTTTGTGGGGCCGTAGGTGATGTAGTCGGACGGCTGCAGGCCGATGGCTTCCGCAATCTGACTGATGGGCACCGGCTCCAGGGACTGGGCGATCTCAATGTCGCTGGGGACGGGGTCCCTGACCGCCAGGCGCCGAGCCATCCTCCACCCGCGCAGCAACTGTCTCGGCCTAATGACGGGCGGATCCGACTGGACAGTGTGTCCGTGGCTGAATGTGATGTGCCCCCGCGCACACAACCTGCTTCATCGGGCGTGCCTGCCCACAGGCCGTGACACCGGTTATTAATGGAAACCCCGTTCCGGGCCCACGTGGCATGTGTCACGACATGGAGCAGCAATACAGCCCAGCACTAAGTGCCCCACAGACAGCCCAGTCTTCACTGCACTGGCAATTTATGCAGCGGGACGTATGCAATGTAGGCAAATGTATATCGGGTGCTCCAGAACTGATCAGGGCGCTTGGTTCCCTTTTTTTGTGGGCGTGGCCGGAGCAGTGATCTGCGCTGCCTGCCCAAGGACCGACCAGCAAAGATTAGCTTGGATCCTCCCACACCAATCGTGCACATCTAGGCCACGACATAGCTGTAGGAAAAAGAACAGTATATTGCGCATTTGGACTGCTCTGCTGAAGCAAACATGCCTGCGTCGCCCGGCTGTCGCTAATGGTGGAACCTATTACGTTGCCATTTATGGCACAACCATTATATGCATCTCCGTTCCAAGCCAGGGGTCTATCTATTTGAGGCCACACCTCACCTTGTGCCCAACACCACTCTGCGCTTCGGCATTGAAAAGCAGCAGACCAACCAATGGCCACGCATCCATCTAAACATCTAGGCTTGCACCTGGCGCGTCTTCCGATAACAATCCACACATTTGACCACCTTCCCCAAGGATCCTCACACAAACCGGCGCTCTCTCAATTGTGTCTCTACACGCGCAAACCACGGAAGAATCTATTCGATATCGTAGGACCGCAACAGTGTAAAAAGAGTCTCGATGCGCCGAGCGTCAGCAAGGGTCCGCGCGCGCGTCACGGCCGCCGGGCGCGCTCGCTCAGAGGTCGACCTCGAGCGCGCTGCCTCCCCAGGCAGCCGCCGCGGCGTCCACGCTGTCCACGTCGGCGTCGTCCTCCACCGCGAGACGCATGTATTCTTGCCGCGCAAACCTGTCCCAGTCGCTCACCCCCGCCTCCTCCCGCTCCTGATTTGGGGGGTGTGGGACGTTGAGCAGGCACCAGGGATGACGCCGGCCCGGTGCCTCGGGTCTCAAGCTCGAGCAAACGAGCCTGTTTTAACACAACAGCCACCACCTCAGCAACAACCCCGCACCTGTCGAGCCTGGAAGGGGTCCCGCGTCTCAAACTGCACAAACTTGTTCAGGTTGAACAGGACGTTGAACAGGGTGCCGGAGATCAGGCGGTTGCGCTTCAGGTCTTGCAGCGTGTAAAACGACGGGTTCTGCGGGTGGTGTATTGGGTGCGTCATGGAGCAGGGAGGGCTTACGCATCAGAAGGATAGCCCTCCATGCACACATCACGGTCCACGGGGTGTGCTATCGCAGAACACCATCCACACAGAATCTCTTGCGTCATCCACAACCCATACCTCTGGATTGAGCATGTCGTGCAGCTGGCCCATGACGTCTGAGAAGGAGACCGTCTCCTGGCTGAGGCACTCCATGCGATGCACCTGCTCCTCGTAAAAATACTGTCGAGGGAGGGCGGAAAGAAAGGGAGGACAAGGTAAATGGTCAAGTCGTTGGATCGGATACACAGAGACAACCCAGAGCAGACGGCACGCGTGCGATGCCGTGACCCTAATATAATTCTGGCAAGTCCCCCTGCCCACGCACGTAGAGTTCGCTAGAATGCAACACGCCGTCTCCATCCAGGTCGCAGCTTCGGAACCAGTACTCCAGGCTCGTGTCTGTCGTCTTGTCCTCCTCTGCAAGGAGGGGTGGAGAGAGGAGGCGTGTGAGGCGGGATGGTGAGCTGGACCCTGGTGTGCTGTTTCGTGGTTGCCCTGGTGCTGCTCCATCCTACGCTCCACCCACCCACTGACGTCCCCTTTCCCCCCCACAAAACTCACCTGACAGGATGAACCAGACAAAGTCTTCGTAGCCCATCTGCGCGGGGTTGCCCGTGGAGAAGGGGCGCGCGGCCTGGCTGAAGATGCGCTCGATGATGCGGAAGGTCAGCGCATGGTTTCCGTAGCGCAGGAGGTCGTCGCGGGAGAGCATGAAGTCGTGGTCGGTGTCCAGGTCCCAGAACTTGCAGTAGATGACGTAAAAGTGCTCGTAGGAGAAGTAGCGCGAGACGCGGTTGATGTCGTCCTGCTCATCCACCTCGCCCAGCGCGTCCAGCAGGTCGCCGCGGCGCAGCTCGCGCAGCCGCAGCCGGCCCGTGCCGGAGCGGTCCAGCGCGTAGAAGACGCAGTGGATGACCGTCTCCGCGTAGCGCTCCTGGAACTCGGGCGAGTCCGCCAAGGAACTCGAGCCCGGGGTGGCTGATCAGGATGCCGGCCAGCACGGGCTTGAGGTCGGCCGGGGTCACGCCCGTCGCGCCCGGCGCGCACAGGATGCGGTACGCCCGGCCGGCCGCGTCCTGCGCCCAGAACCCCGCGCGGTCCAGCCAGGAGATCAGGGACGCGCGCGAGACCAGGCCCTCCTCGCCGGGCGTCATCTTGTAGAAGAGCGGGTACGCCAGCGAGGTGGGCAGCGAGAAGACCTGCTTCAGCAGCGCCTTGAGGTTGTCCAGGGACAAACCCTGCGGGTAGACCGCGAAAAAGGCGTCCACCTTGTCCACCGCGGCCTTGTAGGCGCTGCTCCGCGCCGCGCCCGGAAAGTAAAACTGCGGGATCGCGATCGGCGGGGAGCCCTGGCGGTCGAGGACGGGAGGATTAGGGGTTGTTACTTGAGTCAGAGATGACAGGGTCATCGGGTAGGTTTTGTTCAATCAGTCATTACATAGATCTTGCGATAGAAGACAACCGACTCGGATGCCCATCTGCGCGCTCTCATCCTCAGCAGGCGCCGCCCACCAATCAGGCCAACTCCATGAGGCCAGCTCACTCCAAACACCGCACCAACCCAATCACACATGCCATCGCCCGCTCCCTAGCACTACATCGCACCCCCAACTGACCAGTTTTGTGGCATTGTGAGTGCCAGGCGACACTGAGAATGGCGAGGAGATGCCGCCAGACTTGCGCGGCGACAGGGGCGGCTGCGCGAAACGGAACAAGAAGGAGTAAAACCTCTTGAACGCATCGTGTTCCTTTGCTTATCCGTTCCATTAGGCACTGAACGCTTCCTGCCCATGCTGCTGCAGCCCGCATCCTAGTTCACGCCGACTGCTGGCCACCAAAGACCCCCTCCCCGCCTACCGTGGAGGCCGTGTAGACGTGGCCGGGCACGGACGAGGCTACCAGCGACGCCTTCTTGCTGGGAGAGCCAGGTGACACCGAGCGACCAGCCTTGACCTCGTCCAGGAGCTTGAGGACCTGCGCCGGGGGGCGGCGTACGCTCCAGTTCATGCACGCACGATGTCGAGGCCCCTCCCAGACCTGCCCGACACCGACACCTTACCAGTTGCTGCGAGGACGGCAGCGAAAACCATTGCACAAATAAGCTATCCAGCTTTATCTTGCTACAGGAAAAAGACTGAGAGCCTTTGCCACCGAGCCCCGTGCTCAGATCGAGCAGCTTTGGGCTGTTCATCGTGACGGGCTCGCTCTATGAAAACCCCTTTCGACGATCCACATCAGCGGCTCGCATGGTCGCTCATCTTTGGAAAGGCTACACCACAATCTGAGAAGAGGACTGCGTGGAACGGAGAAGCTGCACCCGCAGAACAGGGTGGGCAGGGGGCGGACACAAAGCGATGGCCTGGGGCTCCACCCGCGGGATTGGGAAAACCCCCCGTGACGACGATGTGGCCGGGCGGGTCGGGCACCCACAGGGCCCCCGATCCCAATCAAATTATGGGCATTGGAGGGGGTCATGCCTGCGCTGCCCTGCTCACAGTGACATGATTGATGGTCCCATTTTCATGTACATTCCACCCCAGCGCAACTAGATCGGCCGCCCCGGCAACCCGGATTGGTGGGCTGTAGGCTAGGGCGGGAGAGCCGGAGGGCTCAACCAACGCGGTCATGGACAGGGTAAGTGCAGTGAACACGCGTTTATAATGCATATGTGCACACAGAAAGGGTCCCGCCGGCCCGTATGGGCCCAGCTGGGCGCCTGCTGACCTGCTGAGTCAAGGGTCCACGGGCTGGGCTCCCTGTACGGCCGCGATCGCCGCAGTGGCCATCGACGTGCCGGGCGGCCTTGACGAGCGCCGCGATCCATCGCACCTGGGAATGCTTGGGCTGAGTCTTGGTTTCGTGCTTGCTACGCCGCAGTACCACCAGATAGCCAAGATCGGGGAGGGCACGTACGGCGTGGTCTTCCGGGCCCATGATCGGGCAACAAACAGGCTCCTCGCTCTCAAGCAAATCCGGTGCGGGGGCTGGGCCAGGTGATCTGTGGGCAATGCGGGGGCCTGGCTTCGGAATGGTGCATCCCGGTGAAGGCTGTGGATCGCCGACCTTGCGGCCCCGAAACCCTCCATGTGGCGCAGGTTGGAGGCTGAGGAGGAGGGCGTGCCATCCACCGCCATTCGGGAGATCTCCCTTCTCAAGGAGCTGCAGCACGATAACATAGTCAGGTAGGCTTATTTTGGGGGCGCTGGAGCCTGTGGCAGGGCCACTAGGTAGCTGGATGGCACTGGGGGGCTTGAAATCGTGCATCGTCTCGGCTGGTGCTGGCTTGATCCTGATAACTCCTCCGCCACCCACACTTGACCACCCCCCCACAGTCTGTACGATGTGGTGCACGAGGATCGAAAGCTCTACCTCGTGTTTGAGTACCTGGACGTGGACCTCAAGAAGAGCATGGACTCCAACCCGGCCCAGTACCGGAATCCCACGCTGGTCAAGGTGCGACCCCGATCCGCTGCGCGGTGGAAGCTCGGCAGCTGTTTTGCGATGATTGCGCGGCAGGGCGTGGCTACATGCGTGCGTGTGACTTAAATTTCCCTCCTTGCGCTCCTAGAACTATGCCTACCAGATGCTGCGAGGCATTGCCTTTTGCCACACCCACCGGATCCTCCACCGGGACCTCAAGCCCCAGGTGCGGGCATGCTTGCGAGGGGAGGTTGTGTGCACTTGGAATGTTTGCGGTGAACCTGTGTGCGATGATGAGGCAGCTGGCGACCTACTGTTGTTGACTAGTCTCAATATGACAATTCTCGCCAGTCACAACCACGCGAGAACCCTCTGAGTGTCCTCCCAATTCAACTGCGCAGAATCTGCTGATCGATCAGAGCACCAACACGCTCAAGCTGGCCGACTTTGGGCTCGCAAGGGCCTTTGGCATCCCAGTGCGGGCCTACACTCACGAGGTTGGTGTTTCCAGCGTATTGGGTATCGTGCTTTGCGACTCCGCGCGGCTCAGTATCTGTGTTTCTCAAGGGCCCAGCCCGGGTCCATGCTTCTCACGACTTCAACCTTGCGTGCCAGGTCATCACGCTCTGGTACCGGGCGCCGGAGATTCTGCTGGGATCTCGCCACTACGCCACCCCAGTGGATCTGTGGTCCATCGGCTGCATATTTGCGGAGATGGCCACGCAAAAGGCGCTGTTTCCGGGGGATTCGGTGAGCTGTTTCTGGTGGTGTGGGTGTTTGAGCGCCTGGAATATTGCTCAGCGTGTGTTTTATGCGTGGTCATGCAGCAATGCAGCTGTCGTGCCGTCCTCTCAGCATAATACAACCATCGCGATCACCCCTCCGCCCCCCCCCCCCATCCCCCCCCCGCGCAGGAGATCGACGAGCTTTTGAAGATTTTCCAGGCGCTGGGGACGCCGGACGAGGCGCGCTGGCCCGGGGTGAGCCTGCTGCCCGACTACAACACGCTCTTCCCCAAGTGGCGGCCCAAGCCGCTGCAGGAGCTCGTGCCCGGGCTGGACGCGCAGGGGCTCGACCTGCTGAGCCGCCTGCTCGAGTACGACCCCAACCGGCGCATCACGGCCAAGGCCGCGCTGGAGCACCCCTACTTTGATGAAATCCGTGAACCCCAGGCGCACACTGTTTGACCCTGGTTGGCCCCCGGCCGCTCCAGGGCCTGTCCCCCCAAACCGTGGCCAGTTCCGCACCTCCCAAGCCCGTCTCCGCCGCGCCCGCGACTCCACCTTGCCCGTTTCGAGCAACGTCCGCTCGCCCTTGTCTTCGTGCCTTGAAAATACCCGTCTGCAGCGTGACGGTCCGGAAAAAAAGTTACTGATAGAAGCAAAATGGGTGGTGGCCCGAATTCTTTTCCATTCCAACCTGATGCTGCTTCTTCAACCACCCTATATGATGCTCCTCAGCTTCTCCACACATGTCAACCCCCACTTTGTCTTGCGGAAACATTCTGTGTGTGGGTACTGAGCCCTAGGCCGGGCAGGGGCCGGAAGGTGGTGTGGTTCCACCCCTGGGAGGTGCCCGCCAGCTCACCCTGGTCCCAACGGACGCGCATGGCGGCCGCCTTCAAATAATTCAAATCAGCCACCGCTCAGCTCCGACGCCGCGAGCAAAGCGTCGATAAGGTGCGAACATTCTTGGAAATAAACAATAGCACGAGTTTTTTAATCGATTTTCATTGGTACATTTTTACAATCTTAATTGACACGCACGCTCGCCGGCGCCATGGTTGCCGCAATGGAGTATGAGCAGATGCGCCGGGACCGCATGGCCCAGAACAAGGCCAGGCTCGAGGTAGGGAATATGAGAGCGCGCGATCTTGGTACACGTAGATCAGTAGTAATTTGTACCGTTGCAGTGCATTGACATCGAACCCGAGGTGGTGCTTGCAGGCACTCGGCATCGGAGCGGCGGGCGAATCGCTCAAGCCAGCAGCGCTCCCTCCCGTGCCCAAACCCGCTCCGCGCAAGAGAATGAAGCTGGAGGCACGTTTGGCAAATGATTTGTCGTGAAGTGATGGATAATGGGCGTTGAAAATGCGTCCTTCTCACCAATCAGCTCTCTTCCCCTTGCAGCTGCCCAGGGCCCCAGTGCGGAGGTCGTCGCGTGTCTCAGGGAGCGCCCCCGAAAACTACGAGGAGGACGAGCTCTTTCGCTCCGTGGGCCTGGACCGCCTGGACTTGGCCAGCGCGCCCAGGCGGCGGAGGAGCAGGGTGGAGCCCGGCACGCTGCGGGAGCGGGTGCTCAGCGTCGCGCGCCAGCTCAAGCGGGAGGACGTGGAGGCCGCGGTGGAGGCCGCGCTCAGCAGGATGGACGAGGCCGGGTCGGCCTTTCGCGTGCAGGGCGGCCGCATCTACGACAGCCACTTTGGCGTGACGTGCCACTGGTGCCGGCAAAAGACGCTGGAGGCGCACGTGACCTGCACGTCCGAGGACTGCGGCGGCGGCCGGCGCCTGCCAACGGCCTTTTGGTGCGAGGCTGGGACCGGGTGTTGCTGTGCGCTGTCGTGGCCTGTCACTAATGCTGGCCCCCCCTACTTAAACCACCTCACGCCCCCCACCCACCCACACCGCAGCGCCCGGTGCCTGTTGAACAGGCACGGCGAGGACGTTGACCAGGCCATCGCCTCTGGCCGCTGGGTCTGCCCCGCCTGCCGCGGCGGCTGCGGCCCCGGCTGCTCCAGCTGCTGCAACTGCGGGCCGTGCCGCAAGGCCGCTGGCCTGGGGCCCACGCGCCAGCTCATCGCCACGGCCCGGTCCTGCGGCTTCAGCAATGTGCACGATTACCTCATCCACCTCAAGACCGGCGAGGGCCCCGCGGAGATTGCGGGGCGCAAAGCGGCGCACAGCTGGGGCAGGTGGCTCGAGGGCGAGACCGCCGCCGATGTTACAGAGGAACAGCCCGGCCCTGTCGAGGCCACGGAGACCGTGGCACCAGTGTCGTCTCCTGAAACCGCCACCCAGGCGTGTGTGCTGCCGAACAAGCTGACCTCCATGTTTACCAGCACCAAGGTAGGGCTGATTGAGTGGAGGGCCTGACTGTCATTCGGGTGGTGTCTTCTTGACTATGAACAAGCAACAATGCACATGTACTCATACACACGTCAACCACCTCTCCGCATAGGCCTCCGCTGCCTCTCAAGGACGACAGTCGTCTGCAAAAAAGCACCAAGAACCGCCGACCGTGCGGAGGAGCGGGCGGCTTAACGTCGGGTTGGCGCTGGCTTCATAGCTGGCCAATTTCCACCAACTGTTTCTGACTAGACATCACCGACCAAAATCACTCTTACGCCAACAGCCTACGAAACAACCCGACCTCCAACTGCTCACGCTCTGAAACCGAGCGACCCATGACGCTTCTGACGGCACTTGATACCTGACATCCGCATTGACGGATCTTGTGGGACACGATTTAAACGAACCGACGACCGAGCGTCCTCGACCTGCAGCACAGACTCGCAACATATTTACTTTTGATTATTACATTCTTCACCATGGGGCTCCTGACCATCATCCGCAAAGTCAAGCGAAAGGAGCGCGAGATGCGGCTCCTGGTTGTGTGAGTGGTTCGCGAGTCGTGGTGGGCTGCGTTTGGGGCGGCGATTAGAGACATGTGCTGGGGCGCGAGTTTGTTCGAAGTGAATCGAACATTCAGCTCAAATGTTACCCAATGACTCTATTGTCGCGCAGAGGGCTAGACAATGCCGGGAAGACGACCGTGCTGAAGCGCCTGATGGGCCGGGACGTGACCGACGTGAGTCCCACGCTAGGCTTTAGCATCGAGACGCTCCAGCTCGCTGGGTGAGCCGGCGAGGCTGCTATGGGTAGTTTATATATGGTGGATGTATTCTGCTTGAAAAACATTGGCCGAGTGAGTGCAAGGCGAGTGCTAGGCTCTTGTTCGTGGCTGCGTCCATTGGCCACACCCACCCTGCCACGCCTCTTCATCCACCACTCTCACCGCTCCACCCACCAGGTACCGACTCAACATATGGGACGTGGGCGGGCAAAAGACGCTGCGCAGCTACTGGCGCAACTACTTTGAGCAGACGGACGGGCTGGTGTGGGTGGTGGACTCGGCGGACCGGCGGCGGCTGCAGGACACGGCCGAGGAGCTGGCCCGGCTGCTGCAGGAGGAGCGGCTGCTGGGCGCCAGCCTCCTGGTGCTGGCCAACAAGCAGGACCTGGCCGGGGCGCTGGGGGTGGCGGAGATCGAGCGGGCCCTGGGCCTGCAGGGGCTGGGCCGCAGGCGGTGGCACCTGCGCGGCTGCAGCGCGGTCGACGGCTCTGGCGTCGAGGAGGGCTTTGCCTGGATCATCAAGGACATCTCCAGTCGGATGTACATGCTCGACTGAGCCGAGCGATTCTCTGCTTCTGCTTTTTCTAATTTTGCAAGCATTTTTTGGCCCGCACACGCGATACTATTTATTGCGCTCTCTTGTGTAGCAAACGACGCGTTTGCGAAATGAGACACGATCAGAGGTTTCTGTGCTGAGCTCACTGACAGAGGCTGACAGCAAAAGCAACCTGTAAATACGCATTCTATAATGGGCGGTGACCAAGACCCTACTGCTACTGTCTTATCAAGGCCCTCACCGACACCTCCATCATTTCCCCCTTCATGTGTCTCCTCCGAACACACACAAGCACACTCGCGACTTGATAACCTGTTATTGAGCATTACAGATGCCGCACCGGCAACAGCAGCTCACGCCCAGCGCAAACACTGAGTCCACGGTGAGAGGACGAGCCTACTCGTCGTGGAGGGGGGTCTGGTAGGTGCGGGCCGGGGTCAGGAACAGGTGGGAGGCCTTCTTGGCGGCGACCGGGCCGTGGTTGTCGATGAGCTTGACGTTCAGGCCATCGGGCTGGAGGCGGCCCTCCTGCTTCCACTGGACGTAGTCGTCGCGGAGGTAGGCGGTGAAGCCCCAGTTACGGGAGACCACGATCTTCTGGCGGCCGGGGAACTTGAACTTGGCGCGGCGCAGTGCCTCCTCGGCGACCACGGTGTGCGAGTCCCTGCAGCGGATGGACAGCAGGATCTGGCCGATGGCGACGCGCGCGCAGAGGCCAAAGGGCTTGCCGAAGGCGCCGCGCATTCCGGTCTGCAGCCTATCGGCGCCGGCGCACGAAAGCATCTTGTTGATGCGCAGCACGTGGAAAGGGTGCACGCGCACGCGCAGGTGGAAGGAGTCCTTGCCGGCGTTCTTCACCATGTACTTATTGGCAGCGATACGGGCAGCCTCCATGGACTCGGAGGAGATGTTCTCCTTCTCCCAACTGCGAGCGGGGGGCGGGGCGAATCGCTGGCACACGGACACGGATGATCAGCAGGGGGCTCACGTCAACGGCGCAGGCACCACTCCGGCACCTCCCTCGCCCCGTCGCCGCGTCCAAACGCGTACCTGACCAGGTGGATGCACGAGGGGAACGCATCGGCGGTCGCGCGGCGCGCACCGACGTCGTAGATGCGGATCTTGGGGTCGGGGACACCACGGCAGAACCGGGACTTGGGGTAAGGCTTCCCCTTAATCTGCCTGTAGCAGCGAGCAGGACCTGTGACGCGGGGAAATGATTAAACGCGTGAATACATTGGGCGCACAGCGTCGCTGGACCCAGCAACGGAGCTACGCTGCGCCCAGCTCGGTGCCTGCCGGCTCCGGCGCCGGCACAAGGGGGGGCATCCTGCCGCAGCGTCCACCTCCCCGCTTCCCACTTACGGCGCGCCATTGTGCTTCACGGAATAACTCCTGCTCTAGATTCAAAGAGGGACGGGCCATCCACTTCCCGGTGCCTTTGGCAGCCAGAGCCCATTATGGCCGGGGCCCCGGGTCGAAGGGGGGCGCCAGATTTTCCAGATGAACTCGCTTGCGCAGAGGATCCCCCACCACCGCATTTCACCGGACGTGGTCAAGCCCGCAGCCACCGTCGGGCACGCGCCATGGCCACAAGTTCACTTGCCGGGGGCTTGGGTCGGTAGAGAGCGCCATCGCGCGGGCCGCAGCGCCTCGAGGGAGACCCTAGGGTAGTTCGACACCATGAACGCCAGCGCCCAGGGAGGCGCGGATCCCTCCTTTGCGGTGGGACACATAGGTGCGCAGTAATGATGTCACCTAAAATACACATGCGAGATGGTATGCGTGCGTTTGGCAGCGTCGCTCGGTGGGCGGTCCGCGTTCCCGACGCGGCCAGTGCTGTACTCGGTGCAGGGGAGTTTGATTACACCTTTACGGACAAGGAGCTGGACGATGTGCTGGGTTTCATGGAGCGACAACAGGGCCGTGCGCCTGGGGAGCCCTACCCGTCGCCCCCTCCGGCTCTGGCGCCCCTACTCGGGACCACAGCCCACCTCGCCCCGCTTCAGTTCCAGGTCCGGGTGGCGGGTGTCTTCTGCTGCGGGCGGATGCGAAAGATAATGTTCTTGGTTGGGGAGATTCAAGGGATGTGTAGCCCGGTTTCTGGCACGTTGAACCATGGAATTTGAGCGCACATGTGGGGTGGAGTGGGGTGTTTGAATGGACACTGTGCAGTGGAAAGCAGTGGTGGCGAGCTCTCTCTGAACTTTGGTGTTTTCTTTTTTGTAGAGTACCTGATGACTTATCGTGCTTGCTTTCCACACTTACACGGTCTCGCAGCCGCACGTCTTGGGCCAGCAGCAGCAGCAGGCGGCGTACGGGCTTGGGCAGGGCCTGGTGAGCGGGCAGCACGCCGGGCACGGGGCCGGCTATGACTACGGAATGGTCAACTTTGGGCAGATGGTGGGCGATGGCGACCGCGCGTCGCCCTTCATGCCGCCGGAGCCCAAGCTGGAGACGCTGGAGTCGCCGCGGTCCGGGCGGGGCGGGCCCCTCGTACGGCGCCGGCTACGGCCCGCAGGGCTTTGCGCCGCACCAGGGCCGCGTGGGCCGCGCGCCCCGACGGCCGGCCGCTGCTGGGCGCGCGCAGCACGGGGTCTGGGAGCGGGCTGGGCCCGAGCCCGCCGCCCGCGCGGCGCGACGGCAAGCCGCACATCAGCCACAGCACGGTGGAGAAGCAGCGCCGCGACCGCATCAACTCCCTGATCGACGAGCTGCGCGAGCTGGTGCCCCCGCAGCCGGCCACGGGCGAGGCGCCCGACCTGGGCGCGCCCGGCGGCGACCAGCGCCGGCCCAAGCACGTGGTGCTGGCGGACACCATCCTGCTCGTGCGCGGGCTGCAGGAGAAGCTGCACTTGAGCGAGACGCGGCGCGGCGGGCCCGGCGGCGGCTCGCTGTCCTCGGCCAACGACGGCGGCGAGGCGCCCGCGGAGCTGCAGCGCGAGCAGATGTCGGCCAACAGCCACCGCTCGAGCGAGTCGCACCCGGAGCTGCCGCAGGCGCCCGACGAGGACACGGCCATCGAGGAGGGCGTCATCGTGGAGGAGGGCGCTGAGGGCGGCATCTTCAACGTCAAGGTCCACTGCAAGGACCGCGCGGGGCTGCTGGCCGACATGGTGCGTGCGCTCAAGCAGCTGCCGCTGGAGATCAGCTCGGCCGCGGTGACCACCACGCGGCACGGCATGGTCTCGGACGTGTTCCAGGTGCGCCAGCTCAAGGGCGAGACGGCCGCGCCGGAGGACATCCGCTTGGCCGTGGAGGAGGTCGTCTTCCAGCAGGCCGGCGCGCTGGGCGAGAAGAAGCGCCGCGCCGCCGCGTACGACGACTGACGGATTGGGGGGTGTGGCAGGGACGTGCGGGACGGGTCCGTGGACGGCAGCGGGAGACCGATTGCCGCGTGCGTCACCGTCCCTGGTCAGAGTATACTAGAGAGAAGAGAGCGTATTCTCCGAGTGGGGTGGCGAGCGGAAGCTCGTGGGACTGTTCCTTGAACAGGGTCCTTGGCCCGTGTCAAGAGTCTGAGGTCGCTACCACGCCGTCTTGGGGCCCCAATGCACCCACCGTCGAACACGCGGGTCCCCCGCACTGTTGCCCCCGGGCTACATCCCCCATCCTCCATTTGCGCGCCCCATCCATCCGCTTCCATCTCGAAAACCCACTATCCTGTGAGCTGTTCATTCATTCTTCTGCTCGGCGTCTAGTTTGTTTTGGGCACGTATTCCCTTGCACACCCACGGAGAGAGTCTCTACTCTCTCTTCGCCTTGGCCACGTCGCTGTTGCGGCAAAGCCCGCAACGATTCCGGCCCCTGCCTCATCTCGAGAACCCCCATGGCCTCCCAAAGCCACTCAATCGCCGCCGCCCTCAATGCTCAATGCGTGCGGCGGCCATTTGTCCGTCGCCTGGCACGATGCCAGCTATACCTGCCTTGTGCGCCTGTCTGAGAAGATGAATCGACCCCGACCGTTTTTTCTTTGTAGACTCCTCTAGACCTGACACCTTTTCGACGAGCACGGAGCGGCGTCGCGGGGCGCCGCCAATGCGCGCGTGGGACCCTTTCTGTGTAACAAAATAAGCCGACGACGGGGACAAAGTGGAGAGTGCGTCGGCGCGAGCAGTCATGTGGAAAAGTCAGCAAGGTACAGGCAATTGGGCTCAGAAGCGGCCGCGACCGCGGAAGCCGCCGCTGCCTCCCCGTCCGCGGAAGCCGCCGCCACCTGCGTTTTGAGTAAGTGGGAGGTGTGGGTGGGTATGGCTGGATAATGTGTCGACGCACACTAAAATATGCGATAAACATGCATGAACAACGCACATGCGCCATGGAAACATGTGCTCCGGAACACTGACCACAGCACTGTGCACCCCTCCACTCTTCTTAAGCTCACCTGGGCTCCGGCCAGCAAAGCCGCCGCGACCGCCAAACCCGCCGCGACCGCCGCCGCCGCCGGCCGCCAAAGCCACCCCCGGCCGCCAAAGCCGCCGCGGCCGCCGCCGCGGCCGCCGCGGCCGCCAGCCCCGCCGCTGGGGCCGGCGCCCTTGGGCTTGGGCAGGAAGCGCTCCTGCGGCAAGAGCTTGGCCGGGTCGATGAAGAACTTGTCGCCCTTGGCGTAAGAGGTGGCTAGCACGCCATCGCTCATCTTGACCGTGAAGTACTGTGAAAAGGAAGAAGATGAGACGGCGAGTCAGTGATACTACGTAGTCGGTAATACGAGGGGCGTGGACAGAGCACATGCCTCAGAAAAGCACAAGGTCCACAGGCTACCTCCTCAGTCATTTCCACCTACCACGTTGTTAATCTGGCCGAGAATCTCCTCCACCTTGCCGATCTGGGTCTTGTTCTCCAGGTAGATGGGCGCATTGAAGTAGGGCACCTGCGTGTGAGGCGGCGAGGCGGGTGCAGTCAAGGGTACACGTCGAATCGCATTGTAGGCGGATGCCTTTCAAAAAGCTATGCGGTGGTCTTCAGGCATGCATAAGAGTGCCGCAATCTCCGTGCAACAGGGAAACGCGATTGCGTGTGCCACCAGGCTGCCAGTCCATGCACTGTCAACCTCACTTTCCAGCCTTCCCCAGTGCCCACCTTCTTGGCATCGTGCAGCTTCAGCACCGCCTCCCCCTCGCAGGGGTGCTCAAAGGCGCCAATCTCCACGACAGACTCGGGCGGGCCCTGGTCGTACCCGCCGCGGCCACCAAAGCCACCGCCACGTCCGCCAAAGCCACCGCCGCGACCACCAAAGCTACCGCCACGACCGCCGCCACCGCGACCGCCAAAGCCACCACCAGGGGGGCCTGCATGCACGCGGTTTGGGTGCGTGAGACTGTGGCTCGCGCACCGGCCCGGCGAGCGACCCAGTACTCCCGCTCGAAGCATTCCCCGGCCGAGCCATGCATGACAGCGGTCGCGCGGAGCAGCGAGCTTTTGACCCACACCACACGCTTCAGAAACAATCCAAATGCATCCCTCCCTTCAAAACACACACCTCTGCCGAATCCGCCCCTTCCTCTGGCGGGGGCACGCATTGTGCTGGGGTCCTGTGCTGTCGACTGCTTCGCCGCCAGGCACTGGTGTGCTCAACCAAGACTAAATGTTGGCTTGCCCTGAATCAGACTGTGCCAGGGCCTGCCCAGTCCACCTCTCGAAAGCTGCAAGCATGGTCGGGATGGGGCCCCGGCGACAGTGCTCCCCTCGCCGTGGCGCCCTGCCCGCCGCGCGCTCTGGCTGGGGAGGGGAATCGGTGCTCCGTCTGTGCTCCCTCGTGACGCCGACCACCCACCGGATCCAACCCATGAAACTGAAGTCGAGTACACCGTGCGACCAGCATGCATAATGTAACTGATAATCTTGTATGAGCTTGTGAACGAAATGTGTCAACAGGGATTGTATATGAAATAGGGGCTGCATGCACGCGTGTTCAGGCCGCACACCAGAAGGATCCAACGCAGAGGCCGCAATCAAGGGGGCCCTTGGCGTTTGTTCTGCCGAGAGTCACCTGACTGCTAGACCTTTGGCGTCGCTCATTCCTCCATGTCCTCATCATCGCTGGACGCCGACACGTCCTCGTCCTCGTCCTCGGAGGCCGCAGCGCCATTGGGCACGTCGCCCTCGTCCCCGCTCCCGTCGCTAGTCAAGCCATCGTCCGAACTGCGTTGGTTGATTAGGAGGAGTTTGGGTTAGTGAGGAGGATTCGATTATAGTGCTGTTTGTTTCCAACAATGAACATGACCTGGCGTCCATGGAAAAATGCATATCAACCCGGTCCTCCCAACCAGCCGGAAAAATGTCATTGTCATTCACCTGCTGGCATCGAGGTCCTCTTCCAGCCCATTGACGGCGGCCACCTCCTCCACCGCGACGGCGCCGTCCTTGTCCACCTCCACGCGAAGGGGCGCGCTGTCGTCGCCGGCAGCGCCGGCACTGCGCCGGCCCTTGCCCGTCTGCGCGAGCACCAGGTCCAGCCGCCCGGCGAGGGACAGCAGCTGCTGATAGCCGGCCATGCGCAGCTCGATCTGCTGCGCGAGCACGCCCAGCGTGCCGGCCGCGCCCGGGGCGCCGGCCAGCGAGGCCGCGTGCGCGCGCAGGGTAGCGCGCGTCCAGGCCGCGAGCCTCGCGCCGCGCAGCGGCGAGGCGCCCAGCCGCGCAACGAGCGCTCGCAGGAGGAGCACGGCGTCGCCGCCCGTAATCGCGCGCGCCGTGCTGGCGATGACGCGCTCGCTGCGCACGCTCAGGCAGCGCTCGAGCAGGGCGCGGTCCTCGCTACGCAGGGCCTGGCTCAGGAGGGAGGCCATCGAGCCCGCCGAGGGCCGCGCCGGCAGCTCGGGCGCGGGCTGCGCGGCCGCGGCGCCCTCCAGGGCCGCCACGCGCTCGCCCAGCGTGGGGCCGCCCTCCTCGGGGTCCACGATGTCGGGCAGGCCCGCAACCGTCGGCTCGGCCTCGGCCTCGGCCGCGGCACGTTTCCGCCCCGCGTCCGCGACCCCGGCGCGGACCACCGTCTCGGCGCCCACCACCACCACCGGTGTCGCGCTGCCGGCCTTTTGCTGCCGGCCCGCGGCGCGCACCGCCTCGTCGCCCAGCAGCGCCCCACCGGCGGCCTCGCGCTCGAGCTGCAGCGCCGCTGGCTCCTCGCCGGCCTTGGGGAAACGTGACCGTCACCGTCTGGAAGACGGGCCGCGCCGAGGAGCCGGTGGCCACCAGCAGCGTCGCCGCCTTGGCGCTCGCGCGGCGGACAGCGACGGCCGTGGACGCCGGCGCCGGCCGGGGCCTGGGCCACGCGCCGCGCCTGCGCCGCGGGCGCGTCCTTGGCCGGCGCGCTGGCCGGGCGAGGAAGACCTCCAGCCCGCCGTCGCGCAGCGCTGCGGCGACCACCACCGCTGCCTCGCCCGGGGCCGCGCCCTCGGCGTCGGCCGCGGCCAGGGCGCCGGCCGCCGCGCGCAGCGGGATGGTCGCGCACGCGGCCTTGCGCACCAGCTTGCCCTTCTTCCCAAAGGCCAGCGAGTGCACCGCCGCCGCGCGCTCGCCCTCGCCCGCGCTGACCAGGCACGACTCGGAGGCCGGCGCGCAGAGGGCGCGCACGGGCGCGCCGTGCGCGGCCCACCGCGCCAGCCGCGACCCGGAGGCGACGTCCACCAACACCGTGACCAGGCCCGCCACCACCGCGCGGCCGCCAGACAGCAGCAGCGCGGCCGACAGGGTCTCTTGTTGGGTCTGTATGTGGGTGTGTGGGTGTTTAGGGGAGTGATGTGAGTTTTGTATTTTTGGTGGGCCCGAGTTCTAGAGCGAGACATCCGAGCTCGGAATTTTAGGTATGCGAGCACATCATGCTTGAAGAGC
The DNA here is from genome assembly GCA_031763795.1 of Prototheca wickerhamii. Lineage (NCBI taxonomy): Eukaryota > Viridiplantae > Chlorophyta > Trebouxiophyceae > Chlorellales > Chlorellaceae > Prototheca > Prototheca wickerhamii. Next base: position 1,817,541 of record JASFZW010000002.1, read on the forward strand.
ACCCATCAGCGTTTCTCCTCAAACCAGTAACGCAGCCGCCCACCCACCTTAAAGTGCGTCACGGCGGATCCGGTGGCCGAGTCCAGCACCGCAGCGCCCCCCGTGGCGCCCAGCACCACAAGCTGATCGCAGTCTGGGGCGTGCGCGAGCGCCGCCACGCCGCCGGTGATCCCCGGCGCGGTGGTCGACCACGCGGCGCTGCCGCTGGTCGAGTCGGCAGCGCGCACGGCGCCGGCGGCCGTGCCGACGGCAACGCGGCCCTGCGCGGAGAGCAATGGAGAGTTTTGAGTCAAACAGCCCTGGTCGCCTGCTCCAGCGACAGTCAATTTCCACAATTTCCATCCAACACGAAAAGCATGCACCCTCCAGCCACTTCCGCCAGCACCTACCTTGGAGCCCCACGCAAGTGCCGTGAAAATCTCGGCCGACTGGCCGCCAGCCCCGGCACCCAGCGCGGGCGTCAAGTCGACTGCCAGGCGTTGGGAGGCCACGCCAAAAAGTTTGACGCGCGCATCGCTCGTGGCAATGGCCAGGTGCGAGCAGCCGGTGTCGAATGCGGGCGCAGGTGGCGCCATGGCCCCAGAGACGGGCCCCGGAATACCACGCCCTGCTGGTGGGAGAATGCGCGCCGACTGTACGGCCGCGGGGAGCCCACACACAGGCCCTCTTCACAAGTTGATAATCTCTGGCATGTACAATGCCATGCGGATATGTGTTGGATTCTCTGAGGGGCTTCGGGGACGTGGGAAGGCCGTGCATGGCTCGCCTAGCATGTTCCCGCCTTTCCCGGTCGAGCCCAGACGCGCGCCGTCTCGCCATCAGATAAGATCGCATTCGTTGGAGGACCGATCAGCTGGGTGAGGAGAAACCCACCGGTGGCCGGCCGAAAATTGTGTGGCATTTTCCGCACGCGGGTCTATCAAAGCTTTGAAAAAGTAATTATTCGTTTGTGTAGGATAGTCGGCGTCCGAAACCCATGAGATCGGCGGCGTTGGCGCCCCAATGGGGTTTCGCTCCGCAGGGAGCCACCTCGCTGGGCGTGCGTACCGGCCAAGGTACGCTCCTTCCGGTATCGATACGAATATTATCTATTAAATATATACCTTGGGACATGGATATGGGCGTTGGAATAGTCTCCCTGGCATCCATCCGAGCTGTCGGACTTCACTCTGCCTAGGTCTCCCATGCTGGACGCCCAGACGACGCCCCTCGCGGGTCCAGATGCTCGCGCGCCTGGAACAGCGCGGGGAGGATAAGGTGTCGCTGCACGTCCCGCCGCGCTCGTTTCGCGCCGAGGAGGTGGAGGAAGCAGAAGACGAGGACGGCGAGCCGCTGGAGGTCGTGAGCATTGAGGAGGCCCTGCAAGGCGACGACGTCGAGGACGTGCTCGCCCGTGCCAGCGAGGAGGACGAGGAGGACGAGGAGGGGGCTTTCGAGGAGCGGGCGCAGCCGTCGCAGGGCTTGGCCCAGGAGCGCTCGAGGGCGGGCGAGGGCGCAGGCAAGCAGGCGCTCGTCCGATCCCAGGCCGGGCCGACGCTCTCGGCCGCCCCCGCCGCGCCGAGGAGCTCCTGGCTCCCCACGCAGCCGGTGCTGCACTACGGCGCCGTGGGCCTGGGCGGGTTTGTGGCCATCAACGCGGCGCTGATCCTGTTCCGCGTCGGGCGCAAGCTGAGCAGCCCGCAGCACCGCCGGCAGCGCACGGTCAACAAGAACCAGCTGGTCGTCACCACGCTGGCCCAGTTCCTGCCCGGCAACCGCGCGGGCCTGAGCGGCGGCATGCTCAAGAGCCTGCGCTTCCGCACCGGCTTCAACAACGTGGACATCTTCCGCAAGTTTCTGTGGTTTGTGCTGCGGGAGCGGCCGTTTGACCGCGAGGCCGTGGACGACCTGCTGGCGCTCAAGGAGGCCCTCCAGCTGACGGGCGCGGAGGTGGCGGCCGCGCTCAGGGAGCGCGCGCAGCGCATCTACGACAAGTACGGGAACATCATGCTCGATACGGCGGGAATGACGGCCGCCGGCATCGAGCGCAAGACCTCCAGCAGGCAAGAGGGGGGTTGGGGTGGGGTGGGGTGGGGTGGGGTGGGGAATACGACATGCGTACTGGCTGAGGATTCAATGTCAAGCTCCAGGCCGCAATCGAGCTTTCAAATTCGTACTATTTTGTATGGTTTGAAGCAGTACTGAACTCTATGTGCAAGACACGCCCACCCAAATTAAAAAAAAAAATGGCTGCCGTGTGTCCGCCTAAACACGCGCCTTCTCGATTGCCGCTGCAGGGCCCTGTTTTCAAAGCTCCAGTACCTCGCCCAGTGTGAGGACCTGCTGTCGTCCGAGGACGCGCGGGAGGTGGACCTGCGCCGGATCTTCGGGGCCACAGAGGTGAGGCTGGAGGAGGAAGAGGAGACGCTGTGCATTCGGGGAGCTCGAATGGGCGCCTGGCTCCATGCAGATGCGCAAATCGGTCCCTCGACCCCTCCTTTACCATCAATATTTGCCATCACAATCCAAATGACCAACGCATTGGCACATACCCTGCGTGCAGGAAGACGCTGCTCGACTGCGGATCGTCAGTCTGGAACAGATTGACCTGGACAAGCTCATGGAGGGGCCTGCGGCTGAGAAGAACGAACCCAGTGACCAGGAGGGCTCCGCAGATGAAGCATGACCAGGGCCCCTTTTTTTAACCATCAACGAGTTGCATTGATCGCTACGATCAATGATGTGGTACTTTTTTGTGGTCCTTGTGATTTTGTAAGGACCCGAGATTGAGCATGTGCTTAGGGGAATCCATCGGGATCGCTCAACCTGCCGTGCTGCATGGGCGCCCGGATCGCCCTGGCCGGTCAAGCCGTTCCGACAGCAATTGGGCCTCCGTGATAGCTCCGCCAGCCCGCGACACCCTACAAACGTGCTTTACTTCACCGACATTTTCAATCAGATCCACTCTAGGTGCGGGGGCCGTCGGGTGTGTCGTCCAGTGCCAGTTCATCACCTCTCTGGCCGTGGGAGTGGCACGCCGCGCTTGGCGCTCGTCAGGGTGATCCGCACGCTCTGATCCCGCAGACTTTGTCCATCATGTCGAAGCCGTCCGGATGGCTGCGCGGGACCGTCAAGGAGGTCCTCAGCGGCGACACATTGGTGCTGGCCGGCACGGTTCGCTCCGGCATCCCCCCGGAGAAGAAGCTCACGCTGGCGTCGCTGATGGCCCCCCGCCTGGTGCGTACATGGAATAATAGTTTCAGATCCAATACGAGATGCGCGTGGGGGCCGGCACATTCGTGCGCCAAGGTTGCACCTGCCGGCGTGATTGCCTCGGGCTCGGCTGAGCGATGGTGCCCACGCGATGTCATTCCCACTTTCACAGGGTCGCCGCGACGGGTCCACCCCCGATGAGCCTTTTGCGTGGGAGTCTCGCGAGTTCCTGCGCAAGCTCACGATCGGCAAGGTGGGTGGGTGGTTGGGTGGGTGTGGGTGGTCTGAGAAGCAGATCGATCTGAGACGCAGATAGTAGAATCTGCGCGTTGATTTGTGGCATAGCTATCTCATCGGTCAACACTAAATACCCCTTCCCACTCTCCAACCCCCGCGCAGCCGGTGGTGTTCCGCGTGGAGTACGCGCTGGAGGCCGCGGGCGGCCGCGAGTTTGGCAGCGTTTTCTTCGAGGACAAGACCAACGTGGCGCTGGAGGTCGCCTCGCACGGCTGGTCCAAGGTGCGCACGGGCGGCGGCCAGCAGAGCCCCTTCCAGGAGGAGCTGGTGCGCGCGGCGGAGGAGGCCGAGCAGCGCGGGCTGGGCGTGCACTGCAAGGACCCCGAGGCGCTGGCGGCGGCCGTGCGCCCCGTCGCGGCCGGCGAGGAGTTTGACGCGCAGGCTTTCCTGGCGGCCACGGGCAAGGGCGAGCAGGTCAGGGCCATCGTCGAGGCGGTGCTGTCCGGGAGCATGCTGCGCGTGACCCTGCTGCCGGGCCTGCAGTCGGCCACGGTCATGGTGGCCGGCGCGCTGTGCCCCTCGCCGGGCAAGCGCGCCGCCGAGGCCGCGGCGCCGGCCGAGGGCGAGGCCGCCGCGCCGGTGGACACCGCCGAGGCCGGCGGCCGCGAGGCCAAGTGGTACGTCGAGTCCCGCGCGCTCAACCGCGAAGTCACGCTCACCCTGGCCGGCACCAGCCAGGTGAGGGAGTGGGGTGGAGGTGGTTGGTTATTTGTGTGCGGGGGGGAGGTACATCTACAATTATGGCTAGACTGCCATGGTACTCCATACGGAGATCACGTTTGGGCATCTTACAGGAATCTAAAAAGCACACTCAACCAATCCTTTGTTCAACCACCCACTCACACACACACCCCACTCAACAACCACCAACAGTACGGCGTGCTGGTGGCGTCGGTGGGCTGCCCCGTGGCGAGCAGCGAGCGCACCGAGGACCTGGCGGCGGGCCTGCTGCGCGGCGGGCTGGCCAAGGGCGCCGAGTGGAGCCTGAACATGCTGTCCGCGGGCGGCTTCCAGCTGCGCGAGGCGGAGCGCGCGGCGCGCCAGGCGCGCGCAGGCATCTGGAAGAACCACGTCCCCGCGGCCGGCGGCAGCGCCAAGCTGTCGGACGAGTTCAGCGGCGTGGTGGCCGAGGTGGTCAGCGGCGACTGCGTGGTCGTGCGCGACGCGGCCTCGGGCGTGGAGCGGCGCGTCAATCTGGCCAGCGTGCGCGCGCACCGCGCCCGGGCGGCCGCGACCGCGCGGCCGAGCCGTGGGGCGCCGAGGCGCGCGAGGCGCTGCGCAAGGCCCTGATCGGCAAGCAGGTCCGCGTGAAGATGGAGTACACGCGCAAGGTCGGCGCGGCGGCGCGCGGCGCCGGGGACGCGGCCGCGCTGGCCGCCGCGCGCGCGGCGACGAGGGCGCGACGCGCGTCATGGCGTTCGGCTCGGTGGTGCTGGCGCAGGCGCCGGCCGACGCGCCGGCCGACGCGGCGCTGCTGGTGGTCTCGCGCGGCCTGGCGGCCGCCGTGCGCCACCGCGCGGACGACGAGCGCGCGGGCGCCTATGGCGAGATCGTGGCCGCCGAGGAGGAGGCCAAGAAGGCCAAGCGCGGGCAGTGGGCGCCCAAGGCGCCCGCCCCGGCGCGCATCAACGACCTCACCGGCAACGCCACGCGCGCGCGCGGGCACCTGCCCTTTCTCCAGCGCGCGGGGCGCGTGCTGGGCATGGTCGAGGTCGTGCTCTCCGCGCACAAGCTCAAGGTCTACGTGCCCAAGGAGGGCGCCACGCTGGCCTTCAGCCCGCTGGGCGTCAAGTGCCCCAGCCGTGGCATGGCGGCCGCGCACGGCCGCCCGGCCGCGCCCGAGGAGCCCTGCTGGCAGGAGGCGCTCGCCTTCACGCGCGCCGCCGCGCTGCAGCGCGAGGTGGAGATCGAGGTCGTCGACGTCGACCGCGTGGGCACCTTCTTGGGGCGTCTGCGCGTGCGCGACAGCAAGCAGGACCTGGGCCAGGCGCTGGTGGCCGCCGGGCTCGCGCGCCTGCAGCGCGCGGCCCTCGACCCGGCCTCGGACGCCGACCTCTTTGCGGCCGAGGACGCGGCCAAGGCCAAGAAGCTCAAGATCTGGGCCAACTACGACCCGGAGGCGGCCGCCAAGGCCGCCGCCGCCAAGGCCGCCGCCGAGGACGGCAGCGACGGGCCGGTGAGTTGGTGGTTGGGGGGGAATTTTGATAAGAATCATATGAGCGCTCGTGGACCTTCAAGTGGGTCTCCTCCATAATCGTACCCCCCCCTTCTCTCTTCATCGCGCAGACTGTGCAGATGGAGGTCGTCGTCACGGACGTGCGCGACGGCAACACATTCTACGTCCAAAACGCGTCCGAGCCGCGGGTCGACTGGATCGCGCAGGAGCTGGCGGCCCTCGACCTCGGCGCCTCTGAGGCCCCCAAGGTAGGGAAGAGGGGGTGTATTTGGTGAGGAGGAGTATGTACGCGCGTTGTTATCTTTGACAACCCGGTGTGTGTGCACACGATTGTGATCGCGTCGCTCCCATCCCCCTTCCGCTCGCAACAGGCGGTGCTGCGCGCCGGGGACAAGTGCATCGCCAAGTACGAGCTCGACGGGCAGTGGTACCGCGCCGCCGTGGAAAAGGCCTACACCACCGACCCGGTACGGTGCATGGTGTGGCGTTGACAAGAAAGCGCAGAGGATGAGCCGTTGTGGGGGGGGCATAGACCTGGGCCGTCTCCGATCCTCGAGGGGGACTGCATTGATCAACAATCTATGTTCAGATAGTCCACCCTCCCCTTACACACACCCACCCCTCTCTCCTCAGACGTCGCCCGAGTACGACATCCTGTTTGTGGACTTTGGCAACACGGCCCGCGTCAAGGGCGCCGCGCTGCGCCCGGCGGACAGCGCGCTCGCCGCGGTGGCCCCGCAGGCGCAGGCCGCGACCCTGGCCTTTGTGCGCGCGCCGGCGCTGGAGAGCGAGTGGGGCGTGGATGCCGCGCAGGCCCTGGCCGACCTCGTGGGCGACGGGCGGCGCCTGGTCGCCACGGTGGAGGCGCGCGAGAAGCTGCCGGCGTCTGGCAAGCAGTGGGGCGAGCAGGTATGTTGAGGGTGTTTGGGCTTTGAAAGTTGGGGAAGAGGACTGTTGGTTAGATATGAGGCATTATATAAGGCACTCTGGTTGGCTCTCTAGATCTTTTATTTGAGTTGGATGCTCATAATCATTGCTTCTCGTCTCTCTGTCTGACCCCTCCACCCTCTACTACGCAGGCGGCCGTGAAGCTGCACCTCGGCCTGCGCGAGGCGGAGGGCAAGCCCAGCGTGAACGCGCAGCTGGTGGAGGCCGGGCTGGCCAAGGTGGCGGCGCCCAAGGGCGGCCGCGCCTCGGCCCTGCTGGACGAGGTGCGCGAGGCCTGCGAGGCGGCCAGGCGCCGCCGCGTGGGCATCTGGCAGTACGGCGACCCGGGCTCCGACTCCGAGGACGAGGCCGCCTACCCCAAGCTGCGCAGCGCGGGGCCCCGCCGCTGAGCGAGAGGAGGGGGAGCGCGTGGGCTGAAGTCGGTCCGGTGAGCACGGATATCGTCGTGTTGACAGTTGGCTACCATGCGTGGCCTCGAAACAGCCGTCTGCCGTGGTCATCGCCGCGTCCACTTATTCTCCCACCTACGTTTGTGAGCTCATTCCGCCACATCGTGGCAACGATTTCCCTGGGTTCCCTCATCCATTTACTCGCCCACATCTTGCGCATCCATGCTGCACTGTCGATGCAAGCAAGATCAGGAACTGATGGACATCCACATATGCAGACAGGACAAACTACAAGCACTCAGACCCATGGAATAAAATATAGACTTTCGATCCTGCAGTCAAGTTTCTGGCAACGAGGCATTCGCAAAAATAATCTCTTCGGCCAGAACGAGAACCAGGGTGGACCGCAAGACTGGACCGGCGGCTCCGTCCGGTTCCGACATCCAGCTGCGGAACCGCACGGAGTCGGGACGCCACAATCGGCGCCGCAGGAGCTGTCGCAGGCGTCACGCGTCTAGAAATAGCCTTGGAAGCGTCTGTGACGACCGGCATTGGCACTCCGCGCGACGATACCCGCGGCATCTGACGTCAGATCATCGACACCAGGTGCCCCACAAGTGGAGAGCAGCTCTCTTCTTAAGGCCACGTTGCTTGTACCCCCCGGGCACACTGGATTCGCACCCATTCGACCCTTGGCAAATTGTTCAAAAACTCCCTACATTGTCATTGCAAGGTGACAATAGTCTCCAAAAGGGTCTGCGTTGCGATCATCGCTGCAGTAAACCCGGTCCGATGTGGGCCTGCGCGATTGTGATGACGGCCCTCCTCCTGGCCTCCCCGGGTACGATAGCGAATGAGGCGGTGCCCGCGATGGTGCCTGGCAGAGACCGAGAATGCCTTGCATATGATCGATCCGTGCCAGTTTCCATTTACCATGCCCGCGTCATGATACAGGGAGGGCGCAGGAGGAGTATTGCATGGCCGTCATGCCCGCCAACGAGAGCGTGGTCGGCGTGGACGGCGTCACCAACCCCCTGCTGCTCAACACCCTGGTAGCGGCCGTGGATGAGGCGCACGTATTTGGCGACTCCAAGACCATCGTGTAAGATGATCAAAGAGGGGGGTGGTTGTTGAGCCAGCTTCCCGTTTGTGGGAGGGGGGTGGATGATAGGGCTGAGAGAGCTGCGTGTCCCAGGCACACACTACGGTCCGGCTGCCTTTCGAGGCATCAAGTGCTCCACTTTAAAAAGAGAACAATAATCAGCCCCCACTAATCAGTCCCATATCCCCCCCTTTTTCCTTGTGACCTCGCCAGGGACATGCCCCTGCGCGCCCCGCCGAATGAGGTGTACGAGGCGTACCAGGCGCTGGACCTGCCCGACCCGCTGACGAACATCGAGGAGTACCAGACCAACGCGACGCTGAACGAGACGCTGCAGGCGTTTGTGGGCGAGTGGATGACGATGCCCGGCACCGACCTGGCCAACGTGTCGGGCCTGGTGCCCGACGCGGCGCCCGCCTGGTTTGCCGACATCCGCGACCCCGACTTCCGGCGCTGGGCCGAGTCGCTGTACGCGGACTGGAACATGCTGACTCGGCAGGTAGCGCCCAACGTCTCCGAGGACGTGGAGCTGTACACCATGCTCCCCGTGCCCAACCCCTTTGTCGTCCCCGGCGCGCGCTTCCGCGAGGTCTACTACTGGGACAGCTTCTTCGTGATCCAGGGCCTGCTGGCCAGCAACCTCACCGAGCTGGCCACCAGCATCCTGGGCAACTTTGCGTACTTAATTGAAACCTACGGCCACATCCCCAACGGCATCCGGACCTACTACATCAACCGCAGCCAGCCGCCGCTGTTTAGCGAGATGGTGCGCGTCGTGTGGGAGGCCACGCTGGACACGAGCGTGCTCGAAAACGCGCTGCCGGCGCTGCTGGCCGAGCACGACTACTGGACGCGGCCGCCCAAGCAGGTGCGGTCCAGGCGCCCGACGGCTCCGTGCACGAGCTGACGCGCTACTACGCTGACTGGGACAGCCCGCGCCCCGAGAGCTTCCGCGAGGACCAGGAGACCGCGCGCTTGGCTGGGTACGACGTGTCGAACCCAGACGCCGGCGCGCGCCAGCTCTGGCGCGACCTGGCCTCGGGCGCCGAGTCCGGGTGGGACTACTCCACACGCTGGTTCGCCGAGAACAGCACCGACCTGACCACCATCCGCACCACGCGCGTCGTCCCCATCGACCTCAACGCCTTTCTGTTCCAGATGGAGACCAACATCGCGCAGTTTGCCTCGGTGCTGGGCTGCATGGAGGTGGCCGCGCGCTTCCGCGACCTCGCGGCCAGGCGCCGCACCGCCATCGACGCGCTGGCCTGGGACGAGGAGGCCGGGCAGTGGTTTGACCTGGTCATGGACCCCGCGGGCGGCGACGGCCTCGCCGCGCCGGCCACCCTGGTTCCCCACCGCGCCACCTTCCCCTCCAACTGGTTCCCGCTCGCCGCGGGCCTGGTCGCGCCCAACAGCACCCAGGCCGCCGCGGCCGTCGAGTCCTTCATGGAGTCGGGGCTGATCGAGGAGGGCGGCGTGCCGGCCTCGCTGGTCGAGTCGGGACAGCAGTGGGACTACCCCAACGTGAGCTGGGGATTTTTTTTTTGAGAGGGGGGAGAATTTGGAGGGAGGGGTGACTGAGGAAGTTTCTTGTTGAGAATAGAGGATTTTGTCGTTGCAGGAATGTATACCTCTTTTTTGGTACCACGCATCTGCAGGTCTGGCCGCCGATCATGGGACTGCTGATCCAGGGCTTCCGCAACGCTGGGACCCCAGATGCTGAGGAGCTCGCTGCGTCGGTAGGTGGTCGAAGGAGGCCTTGAGTTTGGTGGTATTGCAAATTCTTTCATGAAAGTGTGCGTTCTCCAAGCATAAACAGCATTCTCAACCAACTTATCAACACGCAATCTCCACCCTCGCCTCCCATTGCAGCTGGCGGAGACGTACGTCACCCAGGCCTACTCGACCTGGGCAGAGACAGGCGCCAACTTTGAAAAGTTCAACTCCACCACCATGGGCCGCCCCGGCGGCGGCGGGGAGTACACCGGTGGTCACCGGGCTTTGGCTGGACCAACGGCGTCGGCCTGCACCTCATCCAGCAGTACCAGATGTAGAGTGTGCGCCGAGGTTTCCAGACAGCTTCTTCGAGCGACCTGAGATTGCCGTTGCTGGGCAAGGCGAGCGGACCCACGCTTGCAAGGTCGACGTGCCTGGTGAGAGAACGCCTTTCTTCTCGCCTGGTCTGCCGGATAATTCCAATAATGTCCCACCCCTGATCATCCGGCCCGGCCACATGCCACTTCCATAAAGTGTCTTTAAATGGGTTTTCCAAAAGAGTTTTCCAATGACGACTCGCATAGTTTTCATGACGGCTTCTTCATGTCGTTGGTGTTGGAATTAATAGGTGTTTTTGAGCATCCGTTGCAAACCATCCAATCAGTCTTGTTTCTGGCTCGGTCGTTGCCCATAATACAGCGAACGACGCTCCCCATCCGATGTTGTTGTGATGTTGGCATTCCCACTCCCATGCCAAAACGTATACTCTTGTAAAAGTGGTGTTCTATATATGTATGGTTTGCAGAGGTGGTTACAGAAGATATTTTCTATGGGCTGTTTACGAGGGTGAGCACGTCAGGGTGGGTGAATCCAGACACATCATGCCGTCCTCGTGCCAAAAGCGCGCAATTGCCCTGCCTTGACCAAATGCATCAGGGGTCCGCAAGGGCACTCTGTCATGCCGCTGGCCTCTCATCAGGGGATGCCCAGCCTGCAGAACGATTTGGCAGGTGGGTGAGAGGCTGAAGAGGCATTCTGATAAGCACCCAGCACATTGAGTCATCTTCATCACCGCACCATTCACCCACTAGCCACCCTACAAGCATCCATCAACCACCACCCCACGCACCCCCACCACTCACTTGACGGTCACCGGCGCTCGGGGCGCGGGCTTGGGCTTCTTGGCTCCGCCGGCGCCGTTGGCCTCCAGGACGGCCCACTCGGCGAGCTCGCCCACGCCGCTGAGCTGGGCCTCCTGGCGCGCGGCCTCGGCGTCGTCCGAGGCGGCGGCGGAGGCGTCCATCGACGTCGCCGCGGTGGGCACCGAGTCGCTGGTGTCGCCGCCGCGGATGCTGAGCTCCGAGGTGCTCGGCCGCAGCGCCTCGCGCGGCCGCTTGAGGCCGCTCTCTTCGCTGGGGACCGGCGCGGCGGCGTCGCTCGCCGGGCGCGGGGGCCGGGACGGCTCGGAGGCGGGTGCCTTTTCTGTGCCATTGCCAGCCGTCTCCTTTTCGGCGCCCTCCTCAGCGTCCGCCTTGCCCCCGTGCACCCAGTCTGGGAGCTGTCGCTGGAGGACGTGCCGCACGGCAATGTCCATGCCGTCCTTGCGGTCGGCCCACTCCTTGACGCGAAAGGCAAACTCGTTGACGGGCTGCGTGAGGTCGACGCGCGAGGCCGGGGCCGGGGGCGCGTTGCCGTAGAGCGTGTGCGCCAGCGGGCTGGGCCGCTTCTTGGAGAGGCCCAGGAAGTAGGAGCAGGCGAGCGGCCGGCCCGGCGGGCGCAGCGGCTTGGGCCAGGGCCGCACCTCGACCATGGCGCCCGCGGCGCGGATGAGCAGGCGCATGCGCGAGGTGACCCAGCCCTCCCAGGCCTCGTAGGTCTCCGCGTCGCGCGCGGAGATGTCCACTTGCAGGTAGTGCTTGAAGGAGGTGAAAAAGGGGTAGGGCTCGGTCAGCCGCTGCCAAGGGGTAGTGGTTGGGGTGGCCGCGCCCAAGGCGCCCCCAGTCGCGCGCCCATTTCCGGGCGCCAGGATCTCGCCGCAGAGCGCGTCGCCGCGCCGGAACTCGTCCAGCATGGCGCCCAGCGTGCACTCGGAGACGTTGTAGGAGGAGTTCATGGCCGGGTAGGCGGGCGTGACGATGGGCATGAGGTGCGCGCGGTCGCGCGGGTTCTCTCGCGGGTCCCAGACGGGCATGCCCAGCGAGACGTCGCGCTCGATGGGGCGCAGCAGGATGGGCGTGGGCCAGCGCCAGCTGGCCATGACCTTGAAGAAGCGCGAGACGAGCGTGGCGGGCGAGGCCGTCGGGTAGAGCCGGCTCACGTAGGCCACCAGGATGGCCCAGTTCACGCCGCCCAGGTAGCCGGTCACGTTGCTGTACACGCCGCGGCGCGTGGCCCAGAGCTTGAGGAAGCGCAGCGCCGCGCGGAAGGCCGCCGCGTCGGGCACCTCGCGCAGCACCGTGTCCGTCACGCGGCAGCCGTTGAGCGAGCGCACGCTCGCGTCGTCGCAGTGCCGCAGCGCCGCCGCGCCGCCGATGTCGAAGCCGGGGCGCAGCACGGGCACCGCCAGCTGCGCGTACAGCAGGTCGATCGCGATGCCGCGCATCTTGAACTCCAGTACGGGCACGTAGGCCGCGGGCACGGGGCGCAGCGCCGCCACGTCCGGCCGGCGCGCCAGCAGCGCCTGCAGGCAGTGCTCCTCCGCGCCGAAAAAATCGGCCTCCCGCGACGCGAAGCAGGGGCCCACGCACAGCGTGTCAATATCCGCGCCGGGGCCATGCACGCCCAGGCGGTAGGACCCAAACGTGAAGATGAGCGCGGTCGCGTCCTCCACCGGCTGGCCGCGGTGCGCCGCGACGCCGCGGATCCACTCCTTCACCAGCCCGTCCAGCGTGCCCAGCACCTCCTCCCGAAGCTGCGCCTCCTCCCGACTCTCGTACAGATTCTCGGATTGCAAATACTGCAAGAGGGAAGAAGGGAAAGAGGGGGAGGGATCATAAAGCCAAGCTTGTGTGATCGACATACACAACGCTTGTGTGACTGCCCGTGCATCTCTGGGCAAGAGTGCGTGCATCATCTTGCTGCCAGGAGATTCTATTATCTACATCGAGCTATCCCAGCGCCAATACAGCAAATCTCCCCCCCCACACACACACAACAAACACACGCAAGCGAGTGCCCTGGCGCGCCTGTTCCAGGTCCTCTGACTGTCGGAGGTCGAGCTTGCTGGGGGGCGCCCGGCTAATGGGCTCGATGAAGGAAGCGGTAGACATGGCAGCCGCTCACGCCTCGCGCATGCAATAAAATCAATGTGTGTGGGGAAATGGGGAGCGCCGGGTGCCGTCGTGGGAGCCTATTCCCTGCGGGACGAGTGCGCTCCGGGCGTTCCCGACCATGCTTCAACTGCGGACGACTGCGCACATCGCCGCGCACGAATGAAAGACGAATGCATGCAATTGCGAAGAAGGGGTTGCAAGTGCGATCGCCAGCTTGCCTGGTGCCCACGGCGCATCGGAGTTGCGTGCCGTAATTTGTTGCGATCTCGGATCGCATCGGGGTGAGCCTGGGAGTGTCAACAACGGCAAGGTCAAGGTTGCGCCCATACATGCCTGAAGAGCGTCTTTTTTTGCAAGATTAATCTCAATTCTTTCGTTCAGATGCATTCTGCATTGGTGTACTCGAGATGGACGCTGATCGCTTGCTGAGCGCCCCACTAGACAAAGTTGCATTATCTACCAATTTTGCATAATCAACCAAGTGCCACCAAACATTTTTTCCCCCACAATAGCGCAACGTTTGCGAAATACGATGCAGATGCACTCTTGTTGCACCATTCACCTTGGACACAAAGTCTTGTCTCTGCAAATGTCTGGCCCACCCGAAAAAATCTGCGAGCCACCCCCGGCGCGCTCGCGGATCCTGCGCGCCACCCAAAGGGACCCCCATGCCACGGGAGCGGAGCGCCGTCCATACCCCATCACGCACCAGCCGCGACACCGAGCGTTTGCTGTATTGATTTTATTTCATTGTTTGCCTAGCCCGAAGCACCTGTGCCGTGGCTGCATGCCAGGGGTGATGCGCGCATGAGAATACAATGAGCGCCACTCTACACAGCAAGGAGGTCACCACCGCCTCGTTGCGGGCGGTGAGCTTCGGATTCTACACCGATGAGGAGGTAAGGTGGTTGAATTGGTGTTGTGTCGATATGCTGTCAATCGGGGTGCGATGCCAGCGCTGCGCGGGCGGCACCCGCCGTGTGGGCTCGGCCTGGTCGGTCCTCACCCGCGAAGCACGGCCGTCTCGAACTTTGCAGATTAGGAAAATCAGCGTCAAGCGGATTGTCAATCCCATCATGTTTGACAATTCCCGGGCGCCGGTGGAGGGCGGCCTGTGCGACCCTGCGCTCGGCCCCATGGACTTTCGTGAGCGGTACGCGAGGGTCGTCGTCATATCGATGTGGGCGGGTATGGAAAGATTGCGCATGTCTCTCGCGACGCACATGAGAATGTTTGTAACATATGCGTATCTGCATGGGCTATGCGTATATTACGTATGGACTAATTTCCTCCCCGACGCCACCCCCCCCAACCATCTAAACAGGTGCACGACGTGCGGGTTGAGCTCCGAGTGCCCCGGCCACTTTGGGCACATCGAGCTGGCGGCGCCCGTGTACAACCCGCTGGTGTTCACGACGCTGTACAAGCTGCTGCGCTGCACCTGCCTGCACTGCTTCAAGTTCCGCATGTCGGACAAGGAGCTGCAGCGGTACGTGCTGCGCCTCAACCTGCTGCTGCGCGGCGACGTGACCGGCGCGCAGGGCGTGACCGTGGGCACGACGCGCGCGACCAAGGCTGCCAAGGACGAGCTGGAGGCGCTGGACGGGCCCATGGACACGCTCGGCGGACGAGGACGGCGACGGCGAGGGCTCGCCCACGTCGGTGGTCGACGGCGCGAACCGGCGCGACGTGCCCATGACCGGGGCACAGCCTGCAGGCGGCCATCGCGACGATCCGCGAGATCTTCGCGCGCCAGCCGCCGGGGCACTGCGCCAACTGCGGGGCCTGGTCGCCGGCCATCAAGCGCGAGGGCTACAGCAAGCTCTTCCTGATGCCGCTGCAGGTCAAGCGGGCGGCGGCCAACCGCGCGGCCGGCACGGAGGTGCTGCCCAACCTGTTCCGCATGCAGCGCGGCGAGGAGGACCGCGGCCGCGGCGTGCGGCCCGCGCGCAGCGACGACGACAGCGACAGCGGCAGCGACAGCGACGCGGGCAAGGCGGAGCGCAAGGCCATGCGCCGGGTCAAGGCGGAGGCCGAGAGCAAGGGCGTGCTGGCGGTCGACGCGGACCGGCGCGACCTGGGCGGCGTCTCGCGGGCCGCGCTGGACGAGGCCGAGGCCCAGCGCACCGAGGACCTGTCGCAGCCCAAGTTCCTGACGCCGGCCGAGGTGCAGGAGATCGTGCGCTGCGTGTGGGCGGCCAACCCGGAACTCATGGCGCTCATCTACCCGGCCGAGGCCGGGCGCCGCGCGGCCGTGCACGCCGAGGGGCGCGAGGCCGGCGCGGCCGCGCTGGCGGCCGCGCGCTCGGGCCGCGCGCGCGCGCGCGCGCTGGCGGCCACCAACTACCGCGAGTTCTTCATCCGCACGCTGGCGGTGCCGCCCAACCGCTTCCGGCCCATGAACAAGATCGGCGACCAGCTGTTTGAGCACCCGCAGAATACCACACTGGCGCGCGTGATCAACCTAAACCTGGAGCTGATGCGGCTCGCGCGCGAGGCCGGGTCCGAGGGCGCCGACGGGCGCATGCTGCTGGCCTGGCTGTCCATGCAAAACTCGGTCAACGCGTTCATCGACACCACGACGGCCGAGGGCGACCAGAAGCAGATTGGCATCCGCCAGGCGCTGGAGAAGAAGGAGGGCTTATTTAGGAAAAACATGATGGGCAAGCGCGTCAACTTTGCGGCGCGGTCGGTCATCTCGCCCGACGTCTACCTCAACGGCGGCGAGATCGGCATCCCGCCCTACATCGCGGCGCGGCTGACCTTCCCCGAGCGCGTGACGCCCTGGAACGTGGAGCGCCTGTGCGAGGCGGTGATCGCGGGCCCCGGCAAGAACCCGGGCGCGGTGGCCGTGGAGGACGAGCGCGGCCGCCTGCTCATGCTGCGCGACGACCGCGCCAGCCGCGAGGCCGTCGCGCGCCGGCTCTTCACGCAGATCCGCGGCGCGACGCGCGCCGAGGGCAAGCGCGCGCGCGACGCGGCCGCGCCGGCCTCGCCGCGCCACGCGGCGCCGCTCTCGCTGCTCGACGGCGCGGGCGCGCTCTCCGAGTTTGGCGGCTGCAAGGTCGTCTACCGCTCCATGGAGGACGGCGACGTGCTGCTGACCAACCGCCAGCCCACGCTGCACAAGCCCGGGCTCATGGCGCACAGGGCGCGCATCATGCGCGACGAGCGCACCATTCGCTTCCACTACGCCAACTGCGCGACGTTTAACGCGGATTTCGACGGCGACGAGATTAATTTGCACCTCCCCCAGGACCAGCTGGGTCGCGCCGAGGGCTACGGCATCGTCAGCGCCGACCGCCAGTTCTTCGTGCCGACCGACGGCAAGCCGCTGCGCGGGCTGATCCAGGACCACATCGTCTCCGGCACGCTGCTCACCATGCGCGACCGCTTCTTCACGCGCGCCGACTACGCGCAGCTCGTGTACGACGCCGTCTGCGTGGACTGCTCGGGCGCGTGGGAGGTCTGGACCGAGCCGCCCGCGCTGCTCAAGCCCGCGCGCCTCTGGACGGGCAAGCAGGTGCTCACCGCCGTGCTCATGCACTACACGCGCGACCAGCTGCCCTTTTCGCTCTGCACGGCCAGCAAGGTGCCGGTGGATACGTGGGGCAAGACCTCGGGCGAGGGCCGGCTGCGCATCCAGCACGCGCGCCTCGTCGCGGGCGTCGTCGACAAAAACTGCTTCGGCAAGCACGGCCTCGTCCACTTTTTCCACGAGCTCTACGGCCCCGAGCGCACCAGCCTGCTCACGGCCGCGCTCTCGCGCCTGTTCACCGCGTTTTTACAGCGCTTTGGCTTCACCTGCGGCATGGCCGACGTGTACCTCGTCGACGAGGCCGAGCGCCAGCGCGCGGGCATCCTGCGCGGCGCCGACGCGCGCTGCCTGGACGCGGCCGCTGAATTAGTGAGCGGCGCCGCGCGCGCGGCGCCGCGCGTCGAGGCCGGGGCCTCGCCCGAGGAGGTCTTCCTGGCCGAGCAGGGCGCCGTGCGGCGCGAGCTGGCGGTCAAGCACCGCGCCAGCCCGGCCACCACGGGCGCGCTGCTCGACATGAAGAGCTCCAGCGCGATGCACCCGCTGTCCAGCGAGGTGGTGCGCGCCTGCCTGCCGGCCGGGCAGACCAAGCCCTTCCGGCACAACATGATGGCGCTCATGACGGTGACGGGCGCCAAGGGCTCGGTGGTCAACTTTTCGCAGATCAGCTGCCTGCTGGGCCAGCAGGAGCTGGAGGGCCGGCGCGTGCCGCGCATGGCCAGCGGCAAGACGCTGCCCTGCTTCGCGCCCTTTGACGTCGGCGCGCGCTCGGGCGGCTTTGTGGGCGACCGCTTCCTCACGGGCCTGCGCCCGCAGGAGTACTACTTCCACTGCATGGCCGGCCGCGAGGGCCTGGTCGACACCACGGTCAAGACCTCGCGCTCGGGCTACATCCAGCGCTGCCTGGTTAAGAATTTGGAGCCGCTGCGCGTCGCCTACGACGGCACCGTGCGCGACGACACCGACTCCTCCGTCGTGCAGTTCCGGTTCGGCGAGGACGGCATCGACACCACGCGCACGGGCTGCCTGCGCACGCTTCCTTTCTTCTTCTACAACATGCCGCAGCTGGGCCGCGCGGTCGCGGCCGCGGCCGCAGCCGGCGCGGGCCGCGAGGCCGGCGCGCGCGGCGCGAGGCCACCGAGGAGGACGCCGACCGCCAGCTGCGCCGCTGGGGCAAGGACGCGCTGCGCGGCGCTGATGAGGAGGCGGCGAATGACTGATGCTGCTGCGATCAAGTCCACCAAGTCGAAGAAGAAGCGGAAACAAAACGCCGAGGCCGCGCCAGAGGATCTCGTCCACCCCACCACCACCGTGCTCCCGCCCGGCGCGACGGTGCCGCCCACGACGCTGGGCGTCGCGTCCGAGGGCTTCCAGGCGGCGCTGCTGCGCACGCTGTTTGGCGGCGGCCTGCTGCCGGCCAGCGGCGCCGAGGCCATGGCCCAGGCGTACAAGGCCACGCTGCGCGAGCTGCAGCGCTGCCGGCGCGAGGGCCAGCCCTGGGACTTTGGCGCGCTGGACCCGGGCGCGTTTGCGCGCCTGATGCAGGCACGGTTCCAGCAGTGCCAGGCCGCGCCGGGCGAGGCCGTGGGCGTGATCGCGGCGCAGTCCATTGGCGAGCCCAGCACGCAGATGACGCTCAACACCTTCCACATGGCCGGCCGCGGCGAGGCCAACGTCACGCTGGGCATCCCGCGCCTGCGCGAGATCCTGATGACCGCCTCGGCCAACATCGCGACGCCCGTGATGACGCTGCCGGTGCGCGCCGAGCGCGCGCGCGCGCGGCGCGCAGGAGCTGGCCGGCCGGCTGCGGCGCGTGCTGCTGGGCGGGGCGCTGCGCGCGCTGGAGGTGGAGGAGAACGTGCTCGCGCGCAGCGGGGTCACCTCGGGCGGCCGCGCGCGCGTGGGCACCGTCACGCTGCGCTTCCACGCGCCCGGCGCCTACCCGGCCGAGCTGGGCCTGCGCTGGCAGGAGCTGGAGGCCTGCTTCCGCAAGGTCTTCGTCCCCAAGTTCCAGACCGCGGTGCGCCTGGAGATGAAAAAGGCCAGCACGGGCAACGCGGTGGCCTCGGTCTCGGTGGCCGCGGTGGGCGGCGAGGAGGCCGGCGCGGGCCGCGCGGAGGCGCCGGCCGACGGCGCCGGCGCGGAGGGCACCGGCGCCACGCGCGACGACGCGCTGGAGGCCGAGTCGGAGGAGGACGAGGAGGGCAAGACGCGGTTCGGCCAGGGCCGCGGCGAGCACGCTACCTACGACGCCGGGGACGAGGAGGACGAGCGCCTGGCGAGCGAGGCGCGGCGCGGGGACCCCACGCTGGCGGAGGAGGAGGACGAGGAGGAGGAGGGCAGCGACGAGGACGCGGAGATGAACGCGCGCATGGAGGAGGAGGAGGCCGAGCGCGAGGAGCGCGCGGCCGCCGAGGCCGCCGAGCTGCGCGCCTGGCAGCTGGAGGGCGGCGTGCGCGTGGACGAGGAGGCGCGCACCTGCCAGCTCAAGCTCCACTTTGCGCTGGACAGCCCCAAGCTCCTCCTGCGCGAGCTGGCCGAGCGCGTCGTGGCCGCCACCGTGCTGCGCGGCACGCCGGGCGTGACCAAGTGCTACGTCCTCGACGCGCGCTCCGGCGGCGGCGCGCCCGCCGTGCAGACCGACGGCATCAACCTCGCCGCCGCGGCGCGCGCCGGCGACATCGTCGACACCGCCGGGGTCTACGCCAACAGCCCCGCGGCCATGCTCGAGGTCTACGGCGTCGAGGCCTGCCGCGCCAGTATCATCCGCGAGGCTGCGGCCGTGTTTGGCGCCTACGGCATCGGCGTCGACCAGCGCCACCTCAGCCTCATCGCCGACTACATGACGCACCTGGTGAGTAGTTGGGATGGTTGTGAAGTGGATTTATTGTGTTATTGCTACAGGCTTGAGGGTATCTAATAAGAGTGCGACCTGGTCATTGAGCGGGCATTTTTACTGTCTATCTCTTGCTGTGTCTGGCATCTGCACCGCCTCAGACCCATCCACTCACACCCCCTCATTTCCATGCTCCAGGGCGGGTGCCGGCCGTGCAACCGTACGGGTATCTCCGCCTCGACGTCGCCCTTCCTCAAGGTAACGTTCGAGACGGCCGCGGCGTTCCTGATTTCCTCCACCCTGCACGGCGACATCGATCGCCTGACCTCGCCGGCCTCCAGGATTGTGGTGGGCCAGCCCGTCGCCATGGGCACGGGCGCCATGGGGCTCGTCCAGAAGCTCGAGGCCGCGCAGGCCTAGACCGATTCGTGGCAGTCAATACGATTGCAAACGCACCCTTTGCATGCACTGATGCTTCCTTTCATTGTGGGTGGCTCGATACTTTACGTAACAACGCCCTGTAATCAAGATAGAACCCTGTGTGTGTGGATGGGAAGACACTGCGAACGAGATGCGCAAGCGCACTCCTCCAATACTTGCACGGTCTGTGCAGCCGCCCATATTTCTTGTGTCTCAGCCACTTCAGGCAACATTCAGGGCTGAATTCTTACAAAGGGCAAACCATCGCAGCTTGGGAGACTCTAAAAGGCTCATTTCACTCCGAACCTAATAAAAAAATGAACAAGGGCTATAACGTACATAATTACCGCATCCAACATGGTTCGTTCATACCATCCAGAACATACCCGATCCCATTAGACCTCGGCAGTCAAGCTGGATTGGGCGAGAATAGTACTGCGGTGGGTGACCACGTGGGAAGTCCTCGTGACGAACTGTTTTGCCTTTTTTTATGGAAGATAAGCTCTTAGACGTCAGCACTGTGGTGAGATCATTTCTTTTGAGCTAAATGTATACAGTAGAATCAATCTCACTGTGCATGCTAGCCAGAGCTTGTGCTGCCATCAGCGCATCAGGCTGGAGGGATCTGTACACTCGGCCGCTGCGCCACACTCTATGCGCCCTTTGCGGCCGCTTCAAACCGAGCAGCTGCCTCCTTCCAGTTGATCACCTTCCAGATTTCACGCAGATAATCAGGACGGACATTCTTGTACTGGAGATACTGCGAAAAGAAGGGGGGAAAGTGGTCCATCAAAATAGTCACTGGTCGGCGCCCTGTCACTGCCTGCACAAGCGGCAACAGAGGCCACCCAGACCAGCACGTGTTCCCACATCCATCGCTGTTTCGTACATAGGCGTGCTCCCAGACGTCGACGCCGAGCAGGGGCACCAATTTGGTTGTGGGGAAGAGGGGGTCCTGATTGGCCGTGGTCGCGATGCGCAGCGTCCCCGTCTTGGGGTCAAAGCCCAGCCAGCCCCATCCAGACCCCTACCAAGCGCGGTTGAACGTATGGAACGTGGTGTCGCGTGTTTGGTTGCTTCATGCTGCCCTGCTCTCGGCTGAATCAAAGGCACCGCTCTGGAGTCCCCCTACAACTCACCTGCACCGCCGCGGCAGCAGCGTTGAACTTGCCGATAAAGGTGTCCAGCGAGCCCCAGGTGTGAACAATCTCGTCCTTGAGTTTTCCTTGAGGGCCTTCTTGTTCCTGAGTGTCGATGCGAAAGGAGGAGCAACACTGGATAGCCATTATGCGGAAGATGACCCGTGCTATGCTGGTTTATTTGCCTTCAGTCCACGCAACTGGTGGATCGCATGGAGCGCATATTGTAGAAATATCATCAACCCTTTGCAATTCACCCAGTCCTGCAGCCTACCGAGGGAGGAATCAGGCTCCTCCAAAATATCTCGTGGTTGATGTGCCCTGCGGGAGGCGGGGCCCGTGGGTTTCGCGTCTAGGCACGCTAGCTGCTTAAAAAACCCTAACATCCCCCACGCACGCCCCGCACGCTCTCCATTCGATGGGCCCACCGCGTCCCGGAACCCACCTCCTCCATTGAATTTGATGGCAGACTGCAGCGAAACAATCTTATCGACGTTGCCCGTGGCCTCGACCTCGCGCAGCTCCTCCAGAGCCGCGTTAAATCCGTTTACGTAAGCCCGGTGGTGCTTGGAGTGATGGATCTCCATAATCTCCGGAATTATGACGGGTGCGAGCGCGTCGTATGCATATGGCAGACTGGGGAGGGCGATCTTGCTCGACATCGCCCTTTCAAGCCGGTCAGTGCCCAGCCCGAGGTGGCGGGGGAGACCACGACGAACCCCGATCGCCAGCATACTAAAGAGCTTGTGCTAGAGATGATGCGGGTTATAATTTGCAATCGTATGTATACTGTACTCAAATGATTGCAAGAATGCTTCGCACGCTCGGCAGAATGTCGTGTTGTAGTCCGGCCCGATCAGCGGCGCGGGCACGTGATCGAGGGTGCAAGATTGCTGAGGTGGCTCAGCTGTCCTGTGATTGCCCAATGGTTTTGGCGCTTTCTTGCGATCCCTTCGGACAGGAGGTTTCCAAACAACCATGTTATTACAGGTTGTCACATGTACTCATCAGTCAACGCGCCAGTCTCGCGGCTCAGCGAGCAATCGCTCAGGCGGTCGCGGTGAAGCGGCTCTCCACCTCGGGCCAGTTGATGACCTGCCAGATGGCGTCCACATAGTCAGCGCGCACGTTCTTGTACTGCAGGTACTGCATAAGGTAAACGTTTTGGGTGGCGTGTGAGTGCATGTTCAAGAGGGTCGGCGCAAGAGGGTGTTCTGGGAGGTGAGAGCGAGACACCATTCAGCAACCCAGGTATGCTGGCCCTCGATGCCATGACGCTCGCGGCGTTTGGAAAACCCCACTGATACATCACACAATCACAGCCAGACCCTTTGGAAGACATCCACGCTCGCCCACGTACGTAGCTGTGCTCCCAGAGGTCCACTCCCAACAGGGGAGTCAACTTGTACTTGGCCGCCAGCGTGTCTTGGTTGGCGGTGGTGCGGATGGAAAGCGCGCCCGTGGCGGGGTCCTGGCCCAGCCACACCCATCCAGAGCCCTGCACGCCGGCAGCAGCGCCTTCGAATGCGGCCTGGAAAGCCTCGAAGGAGCCCCAGGTGTCGTTGATGGACTCTGCCAGTGATCCGCTGACTGGTACGAATGACTGCGCAGGTTGTGGAGAGAAGCGGAGGAGCTCACTATTCGAATGTTGGCATTGCACGGATGGTCGCTCTCAGAACCCACGCAAGCACCTCGATTTTTGAAAACCAATGTGCCTACCTCGACCGGGGTGAGCGACTCCCAGAACAGCGCGTGGTTGACGTGTCCTGCAGTGAAATTGGGGACGTGTACAGCTGTGGGATCAGGATTGCTACTGGAATGTCATCTGACGCTCTGCAACGTACGTTACCGCCCTCTTGCGCCCAAGACCAGAACCGATTTGAGGTAAACAAAGTTTATCAACTACTTGATTTGCTTTCAAGACATGTAAGAAACCGTCAAGGATACACAAATGCACTCTCCCCCCTTGCCATGCCCAACACCAGTTTTGCTGTCGTACCGCCTCCGTTAAAGTTCAGAAGAGAGGTGAGGTCCACGATGGCGCTGACGTTGCTCGCATCCTGGGCCGACTGCAGGCGCACGACGGCGGTGTTGAAGCCGTTGACGTAGGCCTGATGGTGGCGATCGTGGTGGAGAACCATGATTTCCTCGCTGATCACGGGCTCGAGGGCGTCGGCGGCGTAGGGCAGGTCCGGCAGGGTGATGTTCGCAAACTGCAGCAGGCGGCGGCCGGGAAGACGGCCGAGGCTCGACATGGGAACCCTGCTCGCGGCGCAGAGACCGGAGAGGAGCACCACGAGCAGCGCAATGCTCGCGAACTTGGCCATCATGAAGCCCGCCTGTACCAGCAGGAGCTTGAACCCAAACCCAAGGTGTTGCCTTGTTGGCCGGGTAGCAATGGCAATGCAAATGATTCAACCAGAAAACTATTGATACTTCATTACTGTGCGACTGCGTTCATGTCGGCGCATTTGTACTCACGTTTGGCGGTTCATGACCAGGTGCCGTGCGGCATGCGCACGCACTCTTGCGCATCCGTCCGAGAGCCACGCTGGCGGCGCATGTCACCTTCCGTGCTGCTTCAGGCCTCGATCGACTGGCCACGCTTTGTAGAATAATTTTTTGAATTGAAAATGACCTCTTCTGGCATATCTTTTTTCCCAATGCTATCTATTTGCCGCCTGTGGTACACGATGACTTGTCTGACTAATCTTGCACACAACCTGAGTCATAGCATGTTCATACCTTTTCAAATGTGGCCTGACCAAATTGTGATGGTGCATGTGTTATTGCAGGAGTTTGAGACAGGAAGAATAGAGTACGCCGAGCCCGAGCGCGCCAAATGTGTGTTTCCAGGATCAGAGTGTGTGGTTATCATAGAGTGCAAGCAAAAGGGGGAAAGACGGGCAATAGGCCCGACTGTGCTTGGTCGCATCGACGGGGCGACCAGGAGCAAGGGAGTGTGGCAGGCGGAGCGGAATGAAAAGAGAGCGGGATCCGAGAACGACCTTCGGGAGTTGACGTACGATGCGCGCTTGGCTGTGCATTGTCTGACGAACGGAATCGTCCCTGGCCAAAGGAGGCAGCAGGATAATGCACCGATCGATGCTCCGTCGTCAGTCGCCGCCGAGCCAGGCGGCCGTGGAGCCGTCGCTGGCGGAGCTCAGGGTGCTCTGGCGGTTGACGTCCGCGGTGCGTCCCCGGGACCGCGAGCGCGAGCTCGAGCGGCGCATGAGCCCCGAGGAGCGGCGCACGAGCTTTTGGAGCAGGCTCTGCAGCACGGTGGGCCCGCCGCGGCGGCCGGCGCTGCCCTCGTCCGCGCTGACGCCCGGCGAGCGCGGGGCCAGGGAGATGACGGGCTCGCCGTCCGAGGGGCTGCGCTGCGGGGAGAGGATCGGGCGCGGCGCGGTGTCGCGGTAGCGCACCCCCGGCCCCGGCGCGAAGCCGCCAAAGGAGCCGCCCGAGGGCGAGAGCGGCGGCGACAGCGGGGCGCGCGGCTTGAGGCTGATGGAGGTGCCGGCGTCCGGGAAGGACGCGTGGCGCGGCGAGCACTGCAGGTCCTCGGTGCGCTGCAGCTGCGGCGTCCAGGCGTCGTCGATCATGCTGGCCAGCTCCACGATGGGCGCGGCCCCGCGCGGGCTGCTCCCGTCCGTGGCGGTGCCCAGCGGGCTCGTCAGCCCGTCGCCGTGGTCGGGGTGCCGCGGCGTCTGCGTGAAAGGAAAGAAGGGGTTGTTGAGGCGCGCAATTGGCACACAAATGTAGTTCTAGACTACTACTTGATAATGATGATAATAATAATCATCATCCTACAACTTTGTTCTCCATACCAGTCAACCACCGGCCTCTCCCTCCCTAGCAACCTCCCCAATCACTCACCGTGAGCGCGTTGGGCGGCTGGTTGAGCAGGATGCGCCGAAAGTCCTGGTAGGTGAGGGTGACCTCGCGCGGCGCCACGGAGAGGTCGTCTTCGTCGTTGCCGCCCTCGCCGCCCGCCCCGCCGCCCGAGCGGCTGCCCGAGGAGCCCGAGCGCCCGGCGTCGCCGCCGGCGAGGCCGGCCAGGTGGCTCATGCTGCCGCTGGCGCGCAGGCCGCTCTGGAGCAGCTCGCCCACGTCGGCGTCCTCGATGCCGACCTCCTCCAGCACCTCGGCCAGCTCGCCGGCCGTGATGACGCCCAGGCGGTCCCGGTCAAAGTAGTCGAAGGCCGCGCGCATCTTGGTCTCTGTGACCAAATGCTGCTCCTCCAGCGCCGCGGCCAGAAACTCGTCAAAGTCGATGCGGCCCTCGGCGCGCTTGAGGTCCAGCACGTCGGTGATGGCGCGCAGCTGCTCCTCGCCCATGCGCCCGTCCAGCGCGCGCGCGATCTGCTCGGCGGTGACGCGCCCCGAGCCGCAGGGGTCCAGCTCCTGGAACAGGCGCCGCACCGCGGCCACCTCGGCCTCGCCCAGCTGGCGCGCGATGACCAGCATGGCCAGCTTCTTGAAGGCGCTGGCCGCGGCAAAGCGCTGCACGTCGCGCAGGTACGACTCGATGTGCACCGGCGCGGCCGCCGCGGTCGCGCTCCCCGGCTCGCCGTCGCCCCCCGAAAAGCAAAGTGTGGAAGGACTTGGCGCTGACCATGCCGCGCTTGTCCAGCGCGCCCTCGCCGCGCATGAGGCGGCGCAGCGCCTCGGGCGGCACGTCGATGTGGCACTCCTCCAGCACGAAGCAGAGCTCCTCCACGGCCAGCAGCCCGTCCGCGTCGCGGTCCAGCTCCGCAAAGATGGCCGACACGGTCTTGGCCGACAGCACCTTGCGCTGGTCCACGGCCGCGGCCACAAACTCGTCCACGCTGATGCGGTCGTCCCAGGCGCGCCGCAGCTGCGCCAGCTGGCACTCCACGCCCTCCTTCTCCAAATCGACCCCGGCGCGCGCCAGGTAGCCGGTCAGGTCGGCCACGCTGATCAGGCCGTCGCCGTCGGCGTCCAGCTCGTCAAACACCTCGCGCAGCTGGCCGATGGCCGTCTCGGACAGGTGCCGCGCCGCGACGGTGAGCAGCAGCTTGCGCAGCCGCGTGGCGCCGGCAAACTCGCGCATGCGATCCAGGACTTCGGGCAGCAGCGGCGCCGAGGAGGGCGCGGCGTCGTCGGCGATCCAGGGGTGCGCCAGCGCCGCGTCCAGGGACAGGCGCGTCGCCGGGTCCTTGTCCAGCAGGCGCCGGATAAAGTCCTTGGCCGCGCCCGAGACCGCGTGCCAGGGCTCGTAGTCGAAATCCACCTCGTCGTGCAGGATGCGCTGGTAAATCACGGGGTCGCTGGACCCCCAAAAGGGCGGGAAGCCGGAGAGCAGGACGTAGGCCATGACGCCCACGCTCCACAGGTCGGCCGCCCAGGAGTAGCTGCCGCGCAGGACCTCCGGGGGCCACGTAGTAGCTGGAGCCCACGCGGTCGGTGCAGGGCGCGGTCGGGTGGTGGAAGACCGACAGCCCAAAGTCGACGGCGCGCAGGTTCTCGGGGTGCAGGTCGGGCTCGCGGCGCTTGAGCAGCCAGTTCTCGGGCTTGAGGTCGCGCAGCAGGATGCCGCGCGCGTGCGCGTGGCGCGTGACGCCCAGCACCGCCCACACGGTGCGCGCCGCGTCCTGCTCGCTGAAGGCGCGGTCGCGCACGACCAGGTCGAACAGCTCGCCGCCCAGGCAGGCCTCCTGGACCAGGAAGATGTAGGAGCCGTCCTCCCACACCTCGTACAGCGTCACCACGTTGGGGTGGTCCTGGATCGCCGCCAGCACGCGCACCTCCTCCAGCGCCGTGTGCCGCTCAAACTCGGGGTGCTGCTTGTCCAGCGCCTTGATCGCCACCAGCTCCCCCGTCGACAGGTGGCTGCACAGGTACACCGCGCCAAAGTGACCGGTGCCCAAGACTCGCAAAAAGCGGTAGCGCTCGTGGGGGTCCTGTTAGCGAGAGAGGAGTGAGTGAGGAGGGATCCTTGGGCAAAAGGATGCGGGCGCAGTACCGGCATTCATGGAAACAAATTGGTAGAAATTGACCTCGCCAGATTTCCCCAACCTCTCTGTGAGCCCCAGTCCATTCTTCAGCCCAGAACCCCCCCCTTTGGCAACCACCCACCCACCCCCCTCCTTTCGTCTCCCGAAACACCTCGCAGGCAACCCCGCCCGAGTCAGCCATCATGGCTAAACTCGCCCGTGTACACTCGCTTCCTCCCTGTATCATAATCCCCAAATGAACACCAGTCGCCCGCCATTGCGCACCCCGTGCATCCAGGGCTTGCCGCCCAGCGGGACCGGGCTGGGAACCGCCACCGCCTGCGTCGACTTTGGCCGCGCCCGCACGGGCTTGAGCTTCGGGACTGGCAAGGACTCCATTGGATCACTCACACGTGGCCTCAACAAGGATGGAAACGCATGGCGAGAGGCCTGACTAATGGCCTCGAAACAAAAGGGTCACCCCTGCCCGCGCGTGTGGGTCACGGAGCCCGTCTTCAGAGAGAATGAATTGAAACAAATACTGCGTGTCAATGAGCAGGCGGGTGCATGCCTGGAGATTGCCTCGGTGGCCGGGTGCGTGCCTGGAGCAAGCCGGTGGTGTTGTGCCGATCGGATTTTATCACCTCATCCGCGGCGAGCTGCACTTCGTGAGGCCACTACTGACGTGTCATCCATACACACGTTGATCTAGGCTGCCAATGGCGCGCGTGCGCTGCACTGAACCTGAACACATGCTGATCATGCTACAGCATAGTTGTACTCGTGCTGAGACAGAAGGGGAGGCGGGTGAGGAAAAAACTACAAGCAATGACCGAGACGCTGCACCACGACGCTGCAAGATGCTAGCGTGCCGTATCCTGGAGCATACATAGCAAACTCAGATAAATACATTGCGCAAATATCATGGGTCTGCCGCAGCAGATCTAGTGCCCTGCAGTGTCGCCATGTTTGTCAGTGCGATCCATTTCACGTAATGATGGGCGTCACTGCCACAGAGAGACGACGGAAGACCCTATCAAGTGACTCGGCTCCAGGCCCGTTTAGCACTCTATCACTTTGGTTGTGCCAGTATTGAACATTATGGCGTCGGTGACGTCTCGCCGATTAACATGGCCCTGCATTCGGCCGGCTCCCGCAATCATCGGGCCATGCCGTGGAAGTGCCTGTGCCGTCTCGACGCGGAGGTCGGCTCCACGAGCGCCCCGGTCCAGCCAGAGTTCAGGCACGGATGATGCGGAATCAGGCATGGTTGTGTGCGCGCACGTTCTTGCCCTGCAGCATCTGGCTCGGTGGGGTTGCAAGAGTGATATGCGTCCCTCCCCATCGCGGCACGCAGGCCCCTCTCGCTCGACGCCCCGCTACGTGCCTGGCATCAGCGTGCGACAAGAAGTGAGCCGTTGTGATCGTGGGAAGGTTTGGTACCGGGGTTTTGGAATGGATGAGAGGTCCTCCATTGTGTTGCTGCGCCATACGTGCGCCTGAATTCAGCCAACCGAGCTGGCCCCCTCAACATTCATCTGCCCAGCGACACGACGTGCCTTGAACAATGCCTTTTCACCCCTTTCCCAACTTCAGACGGCGAGGATCAAGGAGGAAATCGCGGCGGACTGCGTGGCCTGCCACGAGAGCGCGCTCGCGGCGGCGGCGGGCAAGGCGCGCACGATGTCTGAGGAAAGCGCGGCGCTGGTCAGGTCCCTGCAGCGCGTCATCGAGACGCTGCAGCACGGCCTGGTGGAGCGCGACACGGAGGTGCGGCTCATGCTGCTGGCGGCCCTGGCGCAGGAGCACATCCTCCTGATCGGGCCGCCGGGCACAGCCAAGTCGGAGCTGGGCCGCCGCCTGGCTCGGCTCTTTGACGGCGTCTTTTTCGAGCGCCTGCTCACCCGCTTTTCCGTGCCCGAGGAGCTGTTTGGGCCGCTCTCCATGAAGGCCCTGGAGCGCGACGAGTACCGGCGCCAGACCGAGTCGTGCGTGGAGTCAACATAATGTTTGACGGGATCGTGTTTCTTGAATCATGCTGGGCTTCAACTCATGCGCTCCCCACGTAACTCGTCTCGCAGGTACCTGCCCTCGGCCACGGTGGCCTTTATCGACGAGATCTTCAAGGCCAACTCTGCGATCCTCAACTCGCTGCTCACGATCATCAACGAGCGCCTCTTTGATAATGGCAGCGCGCGCGAGCACGTCCCGCTGCAGTGCCTGGTATGTGAGGAAGGGAACAATTCGATTCGATTCGAATCTCGGATCGAATTCATAGTTACTGTCTGGCACACAACATAACACATACAACCACAACCTTTCGGCAGGTGGGTGCCTCCAACGAGCTGCCGGAGAGCGAGGAGCTAGAGGCGTTGTACGACCGCTTCCTCATCCGGCGGGCGGTGACCCAGGTGTCCGGCGCGGGCCTGATGGAGCTCCTTGGCTCCGGCGGGCCGCGCGCCGGCTCGACGCCGCAGCTCGTGGCCCTGGCGCGGCCCGGGGACGACTCCGGCGAGCCCCCCGCGCCCGCGCTGCTGCGCGGGTCCGGCTTCCAGGGCCTGCGCGAGCGCGCCGCGCGCGAGGTGGAGGTCCCGGCGCGCATCCTGCAGCTGCTGATCGACCTGCGCGCGCACATGCAGTCGGAGCGCGAGCCGGCGACCTACATCTCCGACCGGCGCCTGGTCAAGGCGGTCGTGCTGCTGCAGGTGGCGGCGCTGACCTGCGGCGCGCGCGCGTGCTCGAGTTCGACACGCTCCTGCTGCGCAACGTGCTCTGCCACCGGCCCGAGGACGAGCACCACATCACGGCCTGGCTGCTGGACCACATCGCGGCCGAGGCGGGGCTGCGCCAGCCCCAGTTCCTGCTGAAGAGCCTCTTCGGCCGCGCCTGCGCCGCGGCCGTCACCGGAAAGCGCGACGTCGACCTGCTCGAGGAGATCACCGCGCTCCGGACGGTGCTCCTCCGCAAGCTCACCGGTGAGAGGGGAGGTGCAGTTGGGAAATTGGAGGGTGGGGGATGTCTCGTGAAATATTATTTAGTTTGATTGCTCGCATCACCTGGGCATAATGCAGCTGACTCGCCAGCACTTGTAGGGACATGGTACCCTATACCTGCGGACAAACGTGCGCTCATCTTAGGCTCTGCCACTCTTTCAAACACGCAACTACCCTTCCTTTCCAGATATCCTGACCCTGATCGAGGACGACGTGCGGGGCGTCTCGACGCACCTCTGGTTCGGCCGGGCCGATACCCGGCGCTTTGTGACCTCGCTCAAGCCCAAACTGACCGCGGCCGCGCAGGCCACCGAGCGCCTGCTGGGCGACGTCGTGGCCCTGCAGCACGCTGTGCGCGCTGGGCTCGACTCGACACACCTGGCCGACCTGCTGCCGACCACCTGGTCCGAATTCATTCGCAACGCCGACATGACGGACGTCCGGCCGCTGGGCATCCGCGAGATTGAGGTCCAGCGCCCCAAGTTCAGCCTTTAGGACGCACATGGTCGATGATCTCGTGTTTCCTGACTCTTGAGAAAGCGCTGTTGCCATTTTCGTTAGCACCTGATGTTTGTTTGATGCTGCTTGTGTTTTGTATCTACATTCCAATGCTGCCTGCCGCTCTGGTCGTGTGGTGTTCTCCACCTCCCTCCCCGGACTGCTCCCGGCGGGCCGCCGAAGGAATCACCCATGCAGCATCCGGATAAGGCCGGGTCCACGAGGCGCCCCCGAGGCTCCGCGCGGTTGATATCAACAGAACAATTATAACCAAAATAACCCAGTGTTGCCAAATTTGGAGGTGGGACAATTGCCCGATCCGCTCGGGGAGCACTCTCCAAGCGACAAGCGAGTTTCTCCATTCGCACACAAGCATGGCCGACAAGGAGGAGCTCAACCAGCTGCTGCTGGATGGGGCGCGGTACGGTGACGACGAGGACGTGTCGAGCGCCTTGCAGGGCGGTGCGGACATTGACGCCACGGGCTATGGCGGCAGCACAGGCGAGTCTCGTGGAAGGCATGGGTGGCGCATGGGGGGCCCGGACTCGCAGCTGGGTGCTGCCTGAAGCCAGTGCACACGGGGCAGTCTTCCACAATAGTCTTTGAGATCATAACGTCTTCCCTGTGTGTCGCTCTTCCGCAGCACTCCACATGGCGGCTGCCAATGGGCACACCGACATCATCAAGCTCCTGCTCGAAGCCGGCGCCGTGAGTGGACGATATGAATGTGGGCTGAATGTGTGCGGTCGATGTGGTTGCCATGGCACATATGCTCCTCCCATTTATAGGGAATTGAAATCCCTCCCCTCAATCCCCACTTTGTATCAGAACGTGAGCGCCGCGAACGAGGAGGGCAACACCCCGCTGCACTGGGCCTGCGTGAATAATCAGGCCCAGGTGGCAGACGCGTTGCTGGCGGCCGGCGCCTCGGCGAGCGCCCTGAACAAGTACGCTGAGTTGTGATTGTGGGTGTATGTGGGTGAGGTAGCTCAGAAAAGTTCCTGTGGCGGGCCAATGGCCCATAGTGACGCTGGTGCCGGCAGCGTGTGCCTATATGTCGTCATTCCCCCCTGCACACAGGAGGGAGGAGACGCCCGTGGACGAGGCGCTCCGGCGGAGTTTTTCGGAGACCCTGGCTGTCATCCGCGCGCGGACGGCCCCCGAGACGGACGTGACGGGGACGAAAGAGGTCGACGAGTTTGACGAGGGCACCGAGCAGGCAGACAATGCATAGGGTCTTGTGAGGGCAGAGCACAACATCTTCTGCGGTTCCTTCTGACCTGAGTCGACTCTTTGTTGTTGCCTCTTCATTTCATTTCTTTCTGTGGCAATCGGTGCGGCCGCGGTGCGTTGCGTTTAAAAGGCCAACGGCAGCAACGTGATCCGCGCATAGAGGCAACCCAACAGAGTGTAACACACACCATAACCACCCTTTCCTAAACCAACTACTTTTTCTCGTCTTCGTCCATCTCGGCGGCGATTTCCTTGATGAGTTCGGTCTTGTAGTCCTCAAAGTCGCCGTCGTAGCGCTCGACGGTGCCGTCCTCGACGATCCAGACCTCGGCGTGCTCCTGGTCGTCGCAGATGCGTGAGAGCAGGCGCGAGTCGTGGCTGATGATGACCACGCCGCCCTCGAAGGACTCGAGCGCGTCGGCCAGCGCGTCGATGGACTGCATGTCCAGGTGGTTGGTGGGCTCGTCCAGCAGCAGGATGTGCGGGTTGGAGAGCGCGATGGCCGCGAAGACGACGCGCGCCTTTTGGCCGCCGGAGAGCTTGCAGATGGGCTGCAGGTGGTGGTGCCCCGACAGCCCAAACTTGCCCAGCCGCGCGCGCATCTCCTCGCGCTTCAGCCCTGCCTCCGGGAAGCGGTTCATGAGGTAGTCCACGGGCGTCTCGTCAAAGGAAAGCGCGTCCACAAAGTGCTGCGCGTAGCGGCCCACGCGCAGCTTGAAGTTGCGGCGCTGGTCGCCCGAGGTGGGCGCCAGGTCGCCGGCCACCAGGTTCATGAGCGTGGTCTTGCCCGCGCCGTTTGGCCCGACGATGGCCACGCGCGAGCCCATGTCGATGCCCACGTTCAGGTCGCGCATGCCGAAATCCTCGCGCCCCGGGTACTTGAAGTCGGCGTCGATGAGCTGCAGCAGCGGCGGCGCCAGCTCGGTGGGCTCCGGGAACTCGAATTTCACGGTGTAAGTCGTTCCACTGGCGCGGCGCGGCCGCGCTCTTGGTCGCGTCGTCGTCGTAGCCCTTGCCCGCGCGCTGCGCGCGCTGCGTGGCCTTGGTCTTGGCCTCCTTCTGCACCTTGTCCGCGCTGGCCTTGGAGCCGGAGCGCTTGGCCGCGCGCAGCTGCTTCTGGTAGCGGTCAAACTCCTTGTTCACCTCGCGCCGCCGCTGGTCGTACATCTCCTCAAACTGCGCAAAGTTGCCGCGGTAGTAGTGCAGCCGCTCGTCGTGTAGGTGGATGATGTCGGTGGTGACCGAGTTCAGAAAGTCGCGGTCGTGGGACACCACGATCAGCGTCTTCTTCCAGCGCGTGAGGTACTCCTCCAGCCAGAGCACGGCGCGCAGGTCCAGGTGGTTGGTCGGCTCGTCCAGCAGCAGCACCGTGGGCTGGATGTAGAGCGCGCGCGCCAGGCTGATGCGCATGCGCCAGCCGCCGGAGAAGAGCTGCGTCGCGCGGCGCTGCATGGCCTCGGTGAACCCCAGGCCGTGCAGGATCTTGGAGGCGCGCGCCTCGGCGCTGGCCGCCCCGATCTCCGCCATGCGCTCGTAGATCGCCGTCAGCCGGTCCGCGTCCGAGTCCTGCTCGGCAGAGGCGTCATTGGTGCCTGTCGTCGTGTCCTTTGGACCACCATTCTCCTCCCCACCATTCTCCTCATCATCCTCCAGGCGCACGCCGGCCAGGCGCGCCTCGATCTCGGCCTCCTCGGCGCGCAGCGCCATGAGCTCCACGTCGGCGGCCACGACCGAGGCCAGCGCCGACTGGTCGGTGCCCACCACCTCCTGCTCCACCAGCAGCACGTCCAGGTTGTCCGGCACGGGCACCTGGCGCCGCGCGATCATGCGCAGCAGCGTGGACTTGCCCTTGCCGTTGGGGCCCACCAGGCCGTAGCGCCGCCCCGCGGCCACCGTCAGTGTTGTGTTCTCCAGCAGCACCTTGCCCTTGGCGCGGATGGTCAGGTTGTGCACCTTGATGTCGGTGGCCGACAGCACCGACCCGGCCTCGTCGCCCGCCTGGCGCTCGTAGGCGACGTCAAACACGTTGTCGTCGTCGCGCAGCGCCGCCTTCTTGGCCGCCGCCACGCGCTCCAGCTCCTTGCGCTCCTTCTCCACCATCTTGCGCCGCTCCTTGGCCGACTGCCGCAGCGCGTCCTCGTCGGGGCCCATGTCGCGCTCCGCGCGCCGCGCGGCGCGCGCCGCCGCCAGCTCCTCCGCCTCCGAGTCGCTGCTGCTGGGGAAGGTCCATGTCCGCCAGGTAGTTGTTCGAGGCGCGCTTCTTGGCCTCCTCGGCGGCCGCCTGCTGCTGCGCCGCGCGGATCGCGCGCGGCACGGGGCGCCGCGGGTCGGGCTTGGCGGGGGCCTCCTCCTTCTTCTCCTTCTTCTCCTTCTTCTCCTTCTTCTCCTTCTTCTCGCCCTTGTCCTTGGCGGTGGCCGACTTGGAGGAACGCTTCTCCTCCTTGTCCTCCTTCTTCTCCCGCTTCTCCTTCTTCTCCTGTTGGTCGAGGAGGAAAGAGGTGGCCCTCAGCGATGCACCGCCACCCACGCACAAGAGTCGGTCACCAGCGCATCCACATGCCCTCGCAAAATCTCACCTTCTTCTCCTCAGCGCTCTTGCTGCTCTTCTTCTTCTTCTCCTCCACCGCAGTCATCTTGGCGGACCGACGGTGCGCGAGGCCAATGCCGCTCCCAACTATCAATACAGAAGAGTCTCCAGACACTTGTGCCCCAAAATGACTTTTCACGCGTCCCACAAGGCCCCTGACAGGCCAAAGCGCGCTGTAATTGTACCGTGTACAATACAGAACGACTTCTCGTGGTGCATGGCGGTCTGTGATCTGTTCTCGAACAGGAATCGCAAGCGATCCGAGCGTCATGAGCGACGCCTCCCGCGCGCGCTGCCGGGACTGCCCGGCGCATCCAACTGTGCCGGGGCGAATCCCAAATCCGGGCCTAGTACCGAGACCTCGGTGATCTAGGGTTCCCCCGCTTCCAGACGTGTATACACGCGCTCAGATTGTGGGCATTAGTACACAAAAAGGGATCTTTGTATTCTGTTCCCTCAACCCAATACCAGGCTCATTGTCCGGACGCCAGGACCCCCCCTTCCCGGACACCCAAGCAGCCGAGCCCGAGCCTCGGACAGAATGCTCCCGCTGGTGACCTCCCCGCACGCTGCCCCCGTTGCCGGGTCGAATGGGGCGTTTACATGCATGAGATTGCCTCGCTCCGCCCAGCGACGACCCGGGCCCAGCTGCATCCGCTCAGGTGGGTCTGGGCGGTTAGTCATTGCCCGGGCCTGGATCAGCAGTCACCGGCCTGCGGCTGGGGGTGTGCTGACCTGTCCTCCCAAGAGCGTGCGATATTACAATTCTTGGGGAGTACTCATGTGCTGTGAGTTCTCTGTGCATGTGAGTACAATAAAACGTACTCTGGCTCCAATACCAGTGAGCTTTGTTCCTGCCCCAACAGGTCTGAGAGCAGCCAAGAGCCAACAGCCCTCGGCCAGCGAGGACGCGCTGCTGGAGGTGCTGCAAAACGTGGCCACCGGGCTCATCTCCGCCAGCGACGGCGCGGTGCAGCTGCAGGGCATCACGGGGTCGTCCCACGTCGCCCGCCGACGGCGTCGAGGGCCCCGCCGCGGCGGGCGGCGCGCGGACGCGCCTGGCCTGCCCCGAGATCGTCTGGGGGCGAGGGCAAGACCCCGGACAAGATCCTGGCCTCGCTCTGCCACATCGCCGCGCGCCAGGGCAGCGCCGCCGCCACGCGCGTCAGCCGCGGAGTCGCGGAGGCGGTGCTGGCGCAGGACACGCGCGTGGAGCACCACCCCACGGCGCACATGCTCACGCTCAAGACGGGGTCGAGCGCCAAGCTGCCCGGCACGGTGGCCCTCATCTGCGCGGGCACGGCCAAGCAGCAGGTGGTGGAGGAATGCCGGCTCGTCCTCCAGGCCATGGGCTGCTACACATTCAAGCTGCCCGAGTCGGGCGTCATGGGCATCCACAGGTTGGGGGTGGGGGGTGCAGAGAGAGAGAGTCTGGGAGGACGCATACTGTACCCCTTGGAATCACCCCTCAATCACCCGTATTTGCATAGGATTGTGCGCAATTTGGAGGCGGTGCAGGCCGCGGACGTGGTCGTCTGCATCACCGGCATGGACGGCGGGCTCGCCTCGGTGGTGGCCGGGCTCGTGGACATCCCCGTGGTCGCGCTGCCCACCAGCGCCGGCTACGGCACCGCCTTTGGCGGCGTCACGCCCCTCCTTGCGGCCCTCAACTCCGCCGCGCCCGGCGTGACGGTGGTCAACGTCGACTCCGGCTTCGGCGCCGCCATGGCGGCCTGGCGCGTGCTGGTCAACACCAAGCGCGCCCGCGACGCCGTGATCAAATCCATCGAGGCCCAGGGCCACGCCGCCTTCTCCTGAGCCGGGACGCTGTGTGCAGCAAGCCCGCGCTCCCGATCGTCGATCGAGGGAATGCGCGATGCTTCCCGCACGCATGCGGCCAGCCAGCGACGGCACCCCCTGCCTTCAGAGAAGAAAACACGGCACGATACTTTCGATTCAGCTAGCGCACTGTCTCTTTGCTTCTCTTCCCTTTTTGTCAAGTGTCTCCGTATTAAAAGTGGACGCACCCAACCTTTTAATGTTGCTGGTCTTGACAACATCAACGAGCAGTCAAGAGTCAACGTGCGTGCGATACGAGAATTCTTACTCAAGGTCGAATGCCAACACCCGAGTTCATTGTTGCCTGCCGCTCTAGCGGCGGCCCAGCAGCCCGGCGAGCTGCGAGGAGAGTTGCGTCTCCTCCTCCAGCCTGCCCAGGCGGAGGAGCAGGGCCCCCGCTGCGCTCGCGCCCGTGGTGGCCGCCTGGGTCAGCCGCGCCGCGCACGCGTCCGACCCGCTCACCTCGCGTGCCATCGAGCCCAGATTGAGCAGCGCCTCGCCCAGCGCGCCGAGCGCCTCGGCGCCGACCCACGTCGGGCCCGGCGCCTCGGCCTCCACCTCGTCCAGCTCCGGTGCGCTCGCGAGCTGGAAATCGAGAGCGCCCTGGATTCGAAGGAGGAGTGGAGGAGGATGGCGTGAAGCTGGAATTGTCGGTGGACTTGTCAGGAGATAGCACGTATGGGACACCTCCACAACTCCTCGCACACAATATCCGACCAACATCAGCCCTCGCACAAAAAAAGAACCCACCTGGACGCATCGTGCGAGCACGGCAGCCAGCCGCCAGGCAAACAGGCTGCCGTCGGGCTTGACGGCGCCAGCCGGCTCGCCCGCGAGAAGCGGCGAATCCGCCAGCACCCGCAGGGCAAAGGGAACGCCGCCCTCCTCCTCGCCGTCGAGGCCAGGCACGCGGCAGCACGCAAAGTCCTCGGCCGTGACCGGCTGGCAAGGGGTGGCGCTTTGGGCTGCAGGCGGGCCTAGGACGCCGCAGGCAGCCGTCCGCTCCAGGAACTCGGCGGTGGCCGCGCGGAAATCTGCGATGGAGCCGGGCGCGTTTGCCTCCCACACGCCACGGTGGCCCAAGAGCGCCAGCAGGAACGAAAGACTGGCCTCGGCTTCCTGCAAGGCACGAATAATGGGCGGAAAGGTCAAGGGATGCGAGATTATTGGGTAGAAGCCTGCCAAATGTTTGCATCTATTCCATATCCAACCCTAGAACAAAATCATGCACACCCTCACCTGGCATGCGAGCATGGTGATTGGCTGCTCGGCGGCCAGCAGGGAGTCGAGGGACGCCAGCAGGCGGGACTCGGCGACCACAAACCCCTCGATCAGCGAGTCGGCGCCCTTGGGACCCGCACCGGACAGCTGGGCCACCAGGGTCAGCGCCAGCGTCCAGGTCCTGGCATCGCTGCGGCGCCGTCCCTCTCCTGCGTTCGGTTCAAGATGTGCCGCAGCAGGCGCAGCGCGGCGTCCGCCGCGCCCAGCTGGACCAGCAGCGCCGCGCCGGCCGGCGCCGCGCCGACCTGCAGCAGAAGCTCCAGCCCGGCTCGCCAGACGGCGGGCTGCGCCCGCGGGTCCAGCACGACCGCGGGCTCCAGGAGCCCCGACAGCGCCTCCCGCCAGAAAAAGGGCGGCAGGAGCTCCGGGTCTAGCAGGGTCGCCGCCAGCCGCACCAGCGTCGGGGCTCGCGTGTCAGCTGCGGATTGGCCTTCAGTGAGCGCGCCCTCGGCCGCCACCAGCGTCTGCAGCGCGCTCCGGACGAGGGGCCTGACCAGCCGGGCGGCCACCGTCACCAGCTGCGCCCGCCACGCGGGCTCGGCCGCGCCCAGCAATTCTTCGGCGTGCGCGTCAGTCTCAATCACGGCCAGCAGGCGCAGGCTCAGCTCGGCCAGGCCCAGGCAGACAGCTGTCCGGCCGCCCTCGCCGGTAACCAAGGCCGCGCCGGCGCCCAGCCAGCGCTGCAGCGCGTCCAGCGCCTGCGCTGTGATGGCCGCCGCGTCGGCCGCCTCCGGCGGGGTGCGCGGCCGAGACGAGCGCCGCCAGGGTCTGCAGCTGGACGCCCGCGACGTCGTCGGCGTCCGGACCGCCTTCGGTCAGCCTGGCAGCGCCCTCGACCAGGAGCGCCAGGCAGCCCTCGGCGGCCCGGCGAGCCTCGGCCGGCGCCCACGGCCCCGCGCCGCCCAGGCGCAGCCAGGCCAGGAGGAGCGGCCTCGCGCGCCTCTCCGCGGCCTCGCGAGCTCTGCGCGTCGCGTCGCGCTGCGCGAGCGCGCTTTCCAGATTGCGCAGCTCGGCCGGCGCCAGGGCCGCGAGCAGGCCCAGGCGGCGGCGCAGCGCGATCCCGTCGCCGCCGGTTGGCCAGCGGAGCGCCGCCGCGGCGCTGCTGGGGCGCGCGAGGGCTATCACGGCCTCAGCGCCGTCGGGGCGCTCAGGAGCGCCGCGAGCAAGCTCCCGGAGGCGGGCCCGGCCGCGCGGTCCAGCGCGCCGCGTCGGCCGCGCACGCCGCGCCCAGCGCCGGCAAGACCGCGCCGGCCGCGCGCCGCGTCTCTTGCGCCGCGCTTTCCTCTTCGGCCGTACGGTCGCGCAGCACGCATCGCAGCACGGGCAGCGCGGAGGTGACGATCAGGGACCTGAGCGACGTGACGGCGTCGGCCGCGGGGCCTGAGGTGCCGTTTACCGCCTCCTTTGCCTCAGATTTTATAAGGGCGCTGCGCGGCTCGAGGACCAGGCACGCCAGCGCCGCTGCCAGGGCCTCGATCAGCACGCACTCGTCGTCCGCCGGCCGCTCCTCGCCGTCTGACGCATCCAACGCCCGCGAGACCAGCTCCTCCAGCGCCCTGTACGGCGCCGCCTCCTCGCGCAGAGCGCGCCAGAGCGCGGGCACGCTGGCCGCGCGGCGTGCGCCCGCGGTCCACAGGCGCAGCGCCGCCAGCGTGGCCGTGCCGGCGGGGAGCGAGGCGAGGGAGCCCAGCGCCTTGACCACGGCTTGCAGGGGCGACGCGGTCGGGGAATCCGGCGCAGAAGGCGCGGCAGGAAGCGACAACGTGCGCTCGTTCGCGCCCTGCTCGGCTCGCCAGTCTCCACGACCAGGGCGCGCAGCACGCCCGCCTGGCGGCCGGGCCCCGCCTCGAGCGCCGCGGTCCAGAGCCCCAGCGCGGCGGCAAAGAGGTTGGGGTGGCTCCGGGCGGCCTCGGCCGTGGCGGCCTCGGCCACCAGCGCGCGCAGCACGGCGACGTCCCGGTCGCCCAGCGCGGCGCCGAGGGACCCCTCGCCGCAGCGCACCGCCACGCGCAGCGTCTGCAGGATCAGGGCCTTATCCTCGGGCCCCGCCCACGCCGACCGCGCGCATGAGTGCAGGAGCACGGACAGCGGGGTCGACTGGTGGAAATCGGCGTCGCGCTGCGCGGCCTGCTCTCGGCGCCCACCGATGGCCAGCGCAGACCCGGCGAGGCCCGCCGCGTTGTCGCCGGCCAGCGCCCCCGCCCAGCCCGTCAGGCCCTCTGTCAGGCGCACCCGCTGCGGCGCCGTGGGCAGCACCACGGCCAGCGCCCGGCAAAACTCGCGCAGGCTGCTCTCCAGGCTGGGGCCGCGCCGCGCCTGCAAGACGGTGCCCAGCACAAAGGCCAGGGAGCCGTTGGGGAGCAGGGCCCCCAGCAGCCGCCCGCTCTCCTCCTCCCAGCCGGGGGTGGAAAGGACGAGGCGCAGCAGGCGCAACGCGCCCGCGGCCACCGCGGCTGGCGCAGTCCGCCCCGGCGCCACCAGCAGCCCGCAGCAGCCGCCGACCAGAGACTGCACACGAATAGTTGTTGGCGGCGAGTGAGAGATGATCAGAGAATGTGATGAGTTGTCGTATATGCGCCAGTTTTCCACGGTACACGAGTTTCACAATCCCCTTTTCCTTCTACGCTTCCACGTGCCTTGACCAGCGGCGAGTCGGCCGAGGGGGCTGTGCACACAAGGGCGGTGACGAGGGAAAGCAGGCCCATCGTTACAGGCCGCTCGTCCTCCGACACCTGAAGCTCCCGCTCCAGCAGGGCAGACAGTGTCTCCTGCAATCGGTTTGGGTTTGCAAAGTTGGAGCGAGGTACGATGATACTTTGGGTCGACACCCATGCACTCTCTATCGAGTGCAGGCAGCGCATCCTCACCCACCCACTCACCTCTTGGAGGCCCTCCAGGGCGGCCTCGATGCGCTTGGGCGCGAGGGACACCATGCCGGCGCAGAAAGAAAGCGCGTCGCCTGCGGATGGAGGGGAGCGCAACGACGCACACGTGACTGACATGCAGCGCACCGCAAACACAGCAGCGCACGCCTCCTCGCACCCCTCATTGAGCCCTCGCGCCCCGCTCACCCAGCATGGAGATGCCGCGGGCATCCAGATCCCGTGCGCGCGGCCCCAGCGCCCCCAGCACGAGCAGCGCCAGGGTCAGGGGGTCCGTCACGCCGCCGTCGCCCACTCTGACGCAGCGGACGTGCGCCAGGTCGTGGCCCAGGGTCGCGTCCTGCTTGACCCAGGCGGCCAGCAGGCGGAGCAGCGCGGCCACCTCGACCAGGCGGTCGGCGGCCTCCGGGGGCCGGGCCAGCGCGGCGCCGAGCGCGACCAGCGCGCGCTCCAGCCCGGCCTCGAGGCCGCGGCCCTCCTCCAGCGGCGCGGCCCAGACCACCAGGCACGGCTCGAGCGGCTGCGCGCCGTCGCGCAGCGCGGGCAGGCCCTCGGGCAGCGGCCCCGACCGGCCGCTCGCGCCGGCGGCCAGCCGCACCGATGGCAGCCCGGGGATCGCGAGCTCGTCCCCCGCGATGACGTCGCCGTCCGCGTCCGGGTCGGGGAGCAGCGCCTCGCCCGCCGCGTCCTCCAGCGTGCACAGCGCGGGCACGTGCGACGCGTAGGCCAGGGCGGAGGCCGCCGAGGGCGCCGAGGCGGACAGCGCGGCCAGCAGCGTCCAGAGCGGGGCGGGCTGCGCTGGGAAGAGCGAGCGCAGCTCGTCCAGGAACGCGAGCAGCGGCGGGTCGCTGGGCCGCTGCTGCGCCCAAAACGCCTCGCACAGCGCGGGTTGATCTGCGGAGGGCGACGGTGAGTTGATGTGTGTGAACAGAAGACAATTGGGTCTGGCACGTAGTCTTACAGACTTCCCGCACAGGAGTTCCACGCAGGCATCTCGCGCCCCCCTCTCCTCTTTTCCGACCTTGGAAGAGCGAACAGAGCGTCTCGAGCAGGAGGCGCGTGGAGGGCCAGGGCAGGGCCAGCGGGGAGAGGTTGAAGGCGCAGAGCACGGCGGCCGCGGCCGCCAGCAGCACCGAGGCCCCCGTCTCCGCCATGACCGCGCCGGGGCCGTCCCCGCCGGGCCGCGCCGCGCCCGCCAGCTGCGGCAGCGCGCCCAGCGCGCCCAGCTGCCCGGCGAGCTCCGCGTGCGCCGCGGCGCGGGGCCCCTCCACGTCTTGGCCCTCGCCCAGGAGCTGCAGCGTGGCCGCCCAGACCAGCAGCAGGGGCCCGTGCGCGGGCGTGGCCGCGTGCCACCAGCTCCCGACCAGCTCGTTGACGCGGGAGAGCGTGGCCGCGTCGCGCAGCGCCGTCTGCGAGACGCGGTCGGCCGGCCCGCCCCCGTCGGCGTCCCGGCCCACGACCGCCACGACCCGCTCCGGGTCCAGCATCTCGATCAGCAGCACCAGGGCCGCCCAGCGCGCCCGGGCCACGGCCGCTTCGTCCCCGGCGGCCTGGTGCGCCACCTGCGCGCGCAGCAGGTGCCGCTCCGCCGCGCCGGCGAGCTCCAGGAATCGCTCCGGCGTCGGCTGGCAGCGGGGGAAGTAGTAGAGCAGGGCCAGCGTGGCGCAGAGCGCCGCCTGCTCCAGCAGGCGCTGCTTGGCCGTCAGCTGCGGCCCCTCCAGCTCCGCAGGGTAGCCGGTGCCCTGTAGCGCGCGGAGCAGCGCGGCGGCGCTCTTTGCCTCCAGCGCCGGCGCCACGGCCTGCAGCGCCGCGTCCAGGTCCTCCGTGGTCTCCGTCTCTGCCGTCGGGCGCAGACTTGCGATTTGAACACGCTAGTGTACGGTTGATGTACAGCCCATGGCTCCCTTTGGTACGACGCGCAAGCACGCGGGTCCTGGACCCGGGCCCACTTCAGGCCACCCAGTACTCCTTTTACCACACATGTCAATAGCCCACCACCCCCGCTGCCCTCAAGAGAATATTACCCACGCACCCCCGGCTTCCAGCACGTCCTGGATGCAGCCCAAAAGCTGGAGACGCTCTGAAAAGTAGTACACCTTGGCGGCCAGAAACTGTTCCAGATCGAGGCCAGGGCCCTGCACGGGCCCCAGGCCCCAGGTGCGGCACAGTCGCGACAACAAAATGTACGTCTGCACCTGATCCAGCTCCAGCTTGGCGCTCAGGTCCAGGAGGGCGTCGCGCATGCCCGTGTGGCTGGGCAGGGACTCGCCCTCGGGGAGCTTGATGGGCTGGTCACCCCGGATGAGCTCCTCCGAGGCCTTGCTGGGCGGCTTGAACACGTCCAGGCCCCGCTCCAGCAGCTCCTTGCGCCGCGTGACAATGGCCGCCCGCCCATCGGGACTGGCCTGGCCAATCTCCTGGCACAATGCCTGCAGGTCGGGCCACCACAGCTCCTCCACCGGCGCCATGTCGCCTGTCCGGAAAGGGCCGTTCTACCTCATCGACAGCACGTTTCGGCGCATCTCATGAAATAATGCAATGCCGATCGATAAAGTTGAGCGTTTTTGTTGTGCTGCATTGGTCGTGCTAGGCCGGGAATAGCACCACACCAGTGCTCGCGCAATCTCCCATTCTGATAATGTCGATTTGAAGGGCAAGAGCCTTGAAGGCGGGGTCTTGGTTTTGTCGAGTGTTAAAAACGACAAAATAATGGAGC
This sequence comes from Prototheca wickerhamii, assembly GCA_031763795.1. Lineage (NCBI taxonomy): Eukaryota > Viridiplantae > Chlorophyta > Trebouxiophyceae > Chlorellales > Chlorellaceae > Prototheca > Prototheca wickerhamii. The sequence continues at coordinate 1,860,549 of JASFZW010000002.1, forward strand.
CAACATATGCTCTCAATAAATATTCTATCAAATTTTCAAGTATGAAATTTGTCGGAAAGACTGCAAAGCCATCCCTGGCAAAGTCAATTGGCGCTGCCATCACAAGCTGCCTGCGTCAATTTTGCACTTTTAGCCTTTCGCCGGGGCCTCCTCGGCACTCTCAGCCAGCGGCCAGTACCACTCTCGTCCAAACCCGGCGCGCGCTCGCGCCTCGTCGTTGAATGGTGGCTTCAAGGGGCCGTGAAAGTGGGCCCTGATCAGCGCGTGGAACCAGCCCTCCACCGTCTCGTGCCGCCGAGCCTCCCGCACCCAGGTGGGTGTTGCGGGGGTGAGTGTCGGCGCCACGCCCTCTGCCATCCCGCTCCGACGGCCACGTGTGCCCGTCGTGCGCTTGGTTGTGAAGAAAGCGCAGCCATCGCACGCCGGCAGCACAGTGCGAGATCTCCTCCTCGTACACCACCGTCTGAGAAATGGGTGAGGGAACAGGTGACGTGATTTTGAAATTGCGCACAGCAGCCAAGCTTTTTTGTGACAGATACCACAACGACACATCGTCTCTTTGTCAAGACAAGGGCAGCTGCAATCGTGTCCCAACAACGTCGCAAGTAATCTTCACCGCGCACACACCTCCAGGATCTCGGCGGTCTTGGCGTCCCCGTTGTTGCGGAAGCGGCCGATGGTCTGCGGCAGCACATCCAGGCCCCGGGCTTCGTGCGTGCAGTGCTCCACAGCCAGTCGGGCGGGGAGACTGTCACCTGCGCACGCATCGAGCGCGGGTCAAAAAATAAGGGTGGCCATGCAGACGGCGATGGGGTCGGCAGCGCACAGCGGCTTGAAGGCCACCTTCATCAGTAGACCATCACCCAATGCATCTTCCCATTCGCCCACCCTGACCCTTTATAAATGCACAGTTCGTACGTGTAGAGGTGGCAGAGTCCCAGAGGGCGTCGTGCACAGGAAAGGCCCCGTAAAATGGACCCGATCTCCTCCAGCCGCGCGTTGAGCAGGCTGTAGTGCCGCGCCTCGTCCTCGGCGACCTTGACGAAATCCTCAAAAAACTCCCTGGGGAGGCGATAGTCGGGGCTGGGCCCGAACCGCGCGATAATGTCCCAGGCCAGGTCGACCGCCCAGTTCTCGATGTGCACCAGCGAGTGCAGCAGGGCCTGTCGGGAGGCCAGGCTGCCGCCCTTGCCTCGCTTGACCTCCCACGGCTTGACCAGCGTCATCTGGTAAGGCAAGGGAGATTTTATAGGGAATTTTTAACGTAATTGTGAATTATAGGAGCATCATGCGCATGGGCAGACCGCACTACGTGGCGGGCATACGTCCCACAAAAAACAATCCGCACCTTGTCGTCCGAGCGGGCGGGTCTGTCCGGGACCACGCCTTGCCACTTGTGCAAGTCATCGCATCCAATCTCGCCCGCTGTCCAGGCACGCAGGTACTGCTGGGACAGGCTGGCCTTGACTGCTGGCTCCGGGCACTCGAGCACGTCGAGCGCACACCTCACCACGTCCATGGTGGCTCAGGTTACCAGCCTACACTTGATACATGGAATCCAAATTGTGTTTTTATATAGGTTTCCCTTTTCAGACGCTCTAACATCGCTCAAACGCGAGAGAATGTCTCCATACCACCCAGCCATGCATCCGGGAGTCGATCAGATCTGGTGGAATCGATCTCGCGCCCGAAATCCCTCGCGCGGCTTCGACGCAGGCGGGTCCCCGAGCATTACATGAAGATGAGAAGCGGGTCCCCACTCACCGTTTGACACGAACACGAATCAAAAACTCCGTGACGTTTGCGATTTATTGTCACACTCCTTCGATTCCTTTGTCTTCCCAGCGAGGAATTCCGCGTGCGCGACAGAAGATTCCAATGCTGGCCAGGCAGGCCGGAGCGACCGCCCGGGCCCTCGCGGGTCGGTTTGCGGAGACGACACAGGCCGCTGCGCCCGCTGTGGGTGTTCGTCTGTACCACAAAAATGTGGGTTGGGGTGTCGACGAGCTTGACCGCCTGTGTGTGTTGCGAGGACGGACTGCAGGGCCGAGGGTCGCAGGGTTTTGTCACGCCCTGACCGAGCATTCCCGTCCCTTTGAGCAGGTTCTGGACCACTACGAGAAGCCTCGCAACGTCGGTAGCTTTGACAAGAGCGACACGAGCGTCGGGACGGGCCTCGTCGGGGCTCCCGCCTGCGGTGACGTCATGAAGCTGCAGATCAGGGTGGATGAGAACGGCAACATCGTGGACTCGTGTTTCAAGACCTTTGGCTGCGGCTCCGCCATTGCCAGCAGCAGCGTTGCGACCGAGTGGTGCGTGGGGTGGGAGGGGGGTGGTCTTTATTTCCTGGCAGCGGGGGACGTGCGGGTTTTGCGGTTGGCTGGTGGAAGCTTCTGATTCTAGTGCGCAAGATGCTGCTCATCATTCTAGCCGCTTCACCGCCACGCTGCTTTATCGTCCGCAGGGTCAAGGGCAAGCCGGTGGATGAGGTGCTCAGCATCAAGAACAGCGACATTGCCAAGCACCTGAGCCTCCCGCCCGTCAAGCTCCACTGCTCGATGCTGGCCGAGGACGCCATCAAGGCGGCGGTCAAGGACTGGCGGGCAAAGCAAAAGCCGGCTACGGAGGCCGATGCGCCCCGTAGCCAGGCGGCATCCGCCTAAGGGTCCCTGATATTTTGCCCTGGAGTAACATCGTCTGTGAAGAATAGAGTTGGTTTTGCTCAAGCGTGGCGGCCCGTGAGCCGCTCGCGAGCTCCTTGGCTGGGCCCACATGCCAAGTGTGCAACCCGGCAGACCACTCGGCACTGTATTCCTATTTGATCCTTATTTTCTATGAACAACAACAACCGCGTGGATTGCGCCGTGGGCTGCTTATTGCCTGCACGCCACGCTACAATCATTTTCCTGTTCATGTCAACAGACCCGTCTAGCTGCACTGAGCGCAACTTTGTAAACGGATATAGAAAGTAATTTATCATAAAAATGAAAAGGACATGATATTCCCAGCACGGGACAGATGCAAGCGCGTCCAGGCGCACTGTCTGGGGCGGTCCGCCCGGCTCACCACAAGGCTCACCGCTTTGCTGGCACCTTCCAGGCACGGACGTTCTGGCAATATACCGGTGCGACGCGCCTTCCTCTTATCACTTTTTGAAAAGTCTGAACGCCACTGAAAGCGCGTCAAAGCTTGTTTCGAAACACGATGGCTTCCAGGAGCGCCACGATGGTGGCCGCGCCCAGCTCCGCCTTTGGACAGGGCCCCACCCCCTCGCAGGGCCGGACGCAGGCCCTGCGCACCTTCCGGGCGACGCACTACCTCTCCACGCGCCGCAACATCCAGGCGGAGTGTGGAATGACCACTGGGGGCCCCGGAACGGGCAGAAGGTGCGCGTTGCGCGGTCTCCGGGACCAGGCGTTCGGAGCAGGGTGCCGATGGGAATTTCCAAGGGACCGCTGGGCCTTTGCCTGGTGGCTCGTTCGGTAGGATGGCGCCGAGCGAGGCTGAGGCTCGTCGCCCTGCTCCATTTCGTCCCGTACAGGCACACGCCCGCCGAGCTGGGCCAGGCCTTTGAGGAGCGTACCAGCTCTGCCGCGCCCCAAGTGCACGCGAACAAGACCACCAAGGACTGCTACAACGAGGTATGCTTGTTTTTGTGGTTGTGGGTGGCGAGTTGGGGCGCATGAGGACCGCAGAACCGGCCATGTCTGAGAGTGTTGGTAGGGCTGGCGTGGTTGTGCCTGTTGCCCGAGCTCAACGGATTGCGCATGACCTATGGTTGGTGCAACAGGCAGAACAACTAGTGTAGTTGCCCTGTGTGGGCACATCCACTCACACACTTCCTTGATGCCCTCTGTCCGCAGTTCCCATTCCAAGTGAGGATGAGTGTGCCTCTGCGCATCGAAGATCGAGAGCCCGCAGGCCTGAGCGTGCAGCAGGTGGAGGGGGAGGCGCCCTCCTCAGGACACCGTAGACGGCCTTCCTTTGCGGCCAGCGAGGCTTCGTCTCCTGGAGGACAGGGATCGACGATGGCCGCCAGCAGCGAGCGACTGCGCCGCATCCTGGAGCAGCGTCGCAACATCATGCTCTACCAGCCCGATGTAATGGCAGCTTAGTCGGTAATGTAGAAGATTATGTAGAGATAGCAAAGTTGTTTCGACTCAAAGCAGTCACCATGCCCACTGTTGTCTGTGCTTTCGCAAGGCCCGGACTGGTCGTCCGTGGGGAAAGCGCGGCCCCGCTCCATGACACTTGTCATGAACTTACAGGTCGAGTCGCAGATAGACGGGTGAACGCCGCATCACGCAGAATTCTCGCCCTGGTGGCCCTTAAATTATACGTTGAATATTTGGATTGTCATATGGTAGATACCTGCGCCATCATCAACGGTCGACAAGGCCCTCCTGGCTTCGCTCGGGCAGTGGCCCAGCCCCCTGCCCGACCCGCACCACTGCCAGGCCGGCCCCACTCGCCCTCGCGCGCCATGACGACGGCACAGGCCCGGGTTCTCGACAGCCCATTCCTGAAACAGTCATCCAATCGTCGACATGCCGTGATCCTGCTCAACTGGACGCTGCCTGATGTCACCTTGGATACCTGGCAGACGGGTAAGGGGCTGAGGGCTGGTGAAGGTGGAGCCGGGGTCTGCTTCAATAAGCTCTGACCTTTCAATTATATCTATAACCCTTAAAGGGTCCACGTTCACAACTATAAACACCCATCAATCTCCCTCACCACACATCCCAACAATGCGCAGCGACGCTGCGCATCTGCGCAGACGGCGGCGCCAATCGCCTCTACGAGCGGGAGCAGCAGGGGGCGACCGCTTGCCACCCTCACGTGATCATCGGCGACCTGGACAGCATCCGACCAGAGGTGGCGGCGCACTACCGGGATCGCGGCGCCCAGGTGCTGGACCTCTCACACGACCAAGACTCCACAGATTTGCAAAAGTGCGTTGACTACGTTGAGACACATTTGGGCGGCGAGGACGGCGCAGAGGGCGGCGTCGACCACATCATCGCATTCGGTGCGTGCCTGATGGAGTTTGTGTGTGTCTTGGTCCATGACTCGATAGCAGGAAGGACGCAAGGCAGGGGCTCATGAAAAGGCTCAGTTTGTGGGGCGGCCTCGCGGAAACGGAAACCGAATCCCACGCAATCGAACCCGCCCAGGAGCTTTGGGGGGCCGCCTGGACCACATTCTGAGCAACCTTGGGTGCCTTTACCGATATCGGCACCTCCAGCTCGTGCTTGTGGGGGACGGCAACCTGACACACCTCGTGCCGGCCGGCAGGGCCCTCCGTCCGGCCCGCGCCGGGGTCCGAGGGGCCCAGCTGCGGCCTCGTGCCCCTGGCGGGGACGGCCACCGCCTCCTCCACCGGACTGCGCTGGAATCTGGGTGAGTATGGGGCGGGGGGGGGCAGGGAGCGAGGGGTTCTGCTTGGGGGGTGGGTATGTGGGGAAGAGAGGTTTGGTGGTGTGGCGCTACCAGATGGCTGCATCATGCCAGCTGTCATTCTTGGGGTATTAAGATCGCCCCACCCAATTACGCTGTCAGCTAAAACATCAAAAGTCAATGCACCTTCAACCATGCCGTGCAGACCGCACGATGATGGAGATGGGAGGGCTCATCAGCACCAGCAATGTTCTGGAGGGCGATTGCGTGGAGGTGGACTCGGACACCGACCTGCTGTGGACCATAGAGTGCCGGTACTAGGGCACGAGACATTCTACCTCTCAGTATGACCATGTTGTACACACCCACCGACATTCGCACGCTCCAAAGAGGCTGTGACACACAAAATATACGTCGCAATAAATAGGTACTGGATTCTTCAGCAATCGCCCTGCCCGTTCAGAACGAGTCCTTGGCCTTGCGAATGGCCCCCAGGGCCTCATCGTTGGACGCGGAGGGGGGCACGCCCAGCGCCTGCCGGATGGCCGCGCTGTCTGGCCGCAGAAAGGGGTTGGCCTGCAGCTCGTCCCCGAGCAGGCTGGGCACCGTCGCCTTGCCGGCCGCGCGCGCCTGCTCGATCTTGCGTTTCCACTCCAGCAAAAACTCGTTGTCCGGGTCCACCGACGCGGCAAACTTGGCGTTGCTCGCGGTGTACTCGTGGCCGCAGAAGATGCGCGTGTCGGCCGGCAGCTTCGCAATCTTGCTGAGCGAGATCTGCATCTGGGCGGGCGTGCCCTCGAAGAACCGGCCGCACCCCAGCGAGAAGAGCGTGTCCCCTGGTCGAGGGGTACGGAGAGAGTGAAAGAAATGGGGAAGCTGGGTAAAAATTGCGAAATTATGGACTCGAGCCAGCACCAACCAACCCCTCCCCCTTTTTTCACACCGGTAAAGGCCGCCTTGGCGTCGGGGAAGTAGTAGGTCACGTGGCCGCGCGTGTGGCCGGGGGTGTCCAGGGTCTCAAACTCGGCTGCCCCCAGCTTGTAGCGGTCCCCCTGTCCCAGGGCCACGTCGATGCCGGGGATGCGGTCCCGGTCGGCCGCGGGGCCCACCACCGTGGCGCCGTGGCGCTCCTTGAGTTCCAGGTTTCCACCCGTGTGGTCCCAGTGATGGTGGGTGTTGATGATGTGCGTCAGCTTGAGGTTCCTGCGAGTCGGCGGTGTGCGCAAGTGTGTGCTTTCTGGGTGATAGGTGCTCGCATGAGGTGCTGGGGTACGCCCACTTCCCAAAAACACTCGTCCCTCACCCAATCATCGCCTACCGTGCTCTCAGCGCCTCTTCCACAGGGTCGGCCTCCGATGGGTCCACGATGGCCACCGTATTGGTGGACGGCTCCACGAGCAGCCACGCTGCATGTACGCGCCACGCCAACCAACTCCATCAATGCTTGGCCAGACATTGCACGCATTGTTTGCTCTCAAAAGAACAGGATACACATCACGCCCACGAAATACGTGATTGCTGCTCAAATTAGTTTTCACTTCTCGTACCGTAATTGTCGGACAGGCATGGGACCCTTTCGATCTCCAGAGTGGACGACGCCATGGCCGAAACCCCAGCCAGTGCTCTCGAGGAGGCAAGGTGGTGTGGTCGCAGTGGTCGCTGCTGCTTCCAGGCAGTGCCCCGAAGCAGATCCGATGAGCGAAAAGCGCTCAAGTCGACGTTTCCTGAGTGTCCTGTTGGGATAGATCTCGACATGAGTCCCAGTCGGCAATTTGCAAGCGATTGGCAACCCATGCAAGGCCCTCCTGGCGTCGTGGCCCTCCTTGCAATTACAAACCTGCGGCGCAGACGCGACCGATCCGAGCCAGGCTACCAATGGGAAATGGGCTGCACTTTAAAAGCATTTCCAGGTGGGTCCTGCATCAACGAGGAGCTCACTGAAACGCCCCCATGAGCTCACGGCAACCATCACTCGCGCACCAGCGATCGGAAAAAAATGCATGGGCCGGATCTGGCGGGAAATCATTCGATCGCGGAGGTCCCGAAACACGGCTGACTCGGACGGCTAACGTGGTGCTCCAAATCCTTATGCCATCGACCCTCCACGGCCTTGATAAAGCTGCCGGCGAGCCGTATTCCCGCACAGTCTTCCACATACTCTGACCAAATATTCTGTGACTGACTGTCACGCACTGAGCCTTGCCCTTTTACCGCGTGGTTCGTTCCACCCCCGCTCGCCACGATGATCAAGGCCTCGTCCCGTCAGCAGGTTCTCCTGAACCACCTCACCCAGGTGTGTGGTGTCTAGTGCTTGTATTGTGCTTGTGGCGGGTGCAAGGCCGTTTTGCTTGGGCTTGGGACTGAGTGGCTGTGGTCGGGGAGTGACCTTGCCGAGTCGGACGCCTACTTGTCCGAAACACGTTCTGGTCCTTGCTCTTTAGCACGAGTCTTATGTTTGCCATGTTTGATCGTCGAAACGCGTGCTGTGAGCTTGCACGATCTCGTCGTCGTCGTCGTCGTCGTCGTCGTCAATTCCTGAGCTCGCAAAGAATCCGTCTGGAATTTTCTCAATCACGAAGTAAAAAGCTTCTCCTGCAACCAACCCCGCTCACGCTCCCATCTACTCACCTTTCAACCACCTCCTCCTCGCAGAGCACCCCCGTGGAGCCTGTGAGCCGCCAGCCGACGTCCACCGACGCCTCTTCCCTGGCGACGTCCAGCGACGACGATGTGGTCATCATCTCCGCGTGCCGCACGCCGCTGTGCCGCGCGCGCAAGGGCGGCTTCAAGGACACGCCCGTGGACGACCTGATGGCGGCCGTGCTGAAGGACACGCTGCGCCGCACGGGCGTGGAGCCCGAGGCGATTGGCGACATCGTGTTTGGCTCCGTGATGGGCCCCAGCTCGCAGCGCGCGAACGAGCTGCGCATGGCCATGCTGTACGCGGGCTTCCCGCACTCGGTGCCGGTGCACACGGTCAACCGCCAGTGCAGCTCCGGGCTGCAGGCCATGGCGCAGGTGGCCGCCTCGATCAAGGCGGGCTACTACACCATCGGCATCGCGGGCGGCGTGGAGCACATGACCAGCAACCCCATGAACTGGGAGGGCACGGTCAACCCGCGCGTGGCCTCGTGCCAGGAGGCGGCCGACTGCCTGATCCCCATGGGCCTCACCTCCGAGAACGTGTCGGAGCAGTTTGGCGTGACGCGCGCCGACCAGGACGTCTTCAGCGCCAACTCGCACAAGAAGGCCTTTGCCGCGCGCGCCGCGGGCAAGTTCAAGGAGGAGATTGTGCCGGTCGAGACGATCCTGAAGGACGCGCAGGGCAACGAGAAGCGCGTGGTGATCGCCGAGGACGACGGCATCCGCGGCGACGTGACCGCCGCCTCGCTGGGCAAGCTCAAGCCCGTGTTCAAGAAGAACGGCTCCACCACGGCCGGCTCCAGCTCGCAGACCACCGACGGCGCGGCCGCGGTGCTGATGATGACGCGGCGCGAGGCGCGCCGCCGCGGGCTGCCCATCTTTGGCGTCTTCCGCTCCTTTGCCGTGGCCGGCGTGCCGCCGCGCATCATGGGCGTGGGCCCCGTGGCCGCCATCCCGCCCGCGGTCGAGGCCGCCTGGGCTGACCCTGGACGACATTGACGTCTTTGAGATCAACGAGGCCTTTGCCAGCCAGGCCCTCTACTCTGTCCGCAAGCTGGGCATCGACGAGAGCAAGGTCAACCCCAACGGCGGCGCCATCGCGCTCGGGCACCCGCTCGGCTGCACCGGCGCGCGCCAGTGCGCCACGCTGCTGCACGAGATGCAGCGCCGCGGCAAGGCCGCGCGCTACGGCGTCATCTCCATGTGCATCGGCTCCGGCATGGGCGCCGCCGCCGTCATCGAGCGCGACACCAGCGACGACGCCGTCAGCGCGGGCAAGCCCGCCGCCGGCCGCCTCGCCGGCATCTCCCGCTTCGCCACCAACGTCTGAAGATAGGGGAGAAGGTTGAGTGCACATCGCGTTACAGACATCTGTTTGTGTGCGATGACGCCAGAGTGATGCCTCCTTATAAAAGAGGAGAATCACACCCTCGCTTCTGCTCGTGTTGCCTCTCTTTTCCGATTGGGCGACCTGGAGTCTACCGGCTCGTCCTGTGCCTCCAAAAGGAGCAGTGGCAGGGCGATTTTGTGCCGCCAACTGGTCAGCCGCCATTTCTTCCCCCGCGACGGATGGTCGTACTGTTGTTGAGTGTGCTGGCACGGCCAACCCACCCCCAACATTCCTGCCATCCTTGCTCGACACATGCGTGCCTACCCAAAATTTTCCCTCAATTTATAGCTTTTTAGAAGAGCTTGAACTGAATCAAGAGTGTGATACCCAGGTGGTTTAGCAGGAATGGTATGGACTTTTGGGAATTGAGAGCAGTGAAAACGGCAAAAAGGGTCTGGACGACTGATCAATTTCTGTGACGTCCCACGCTCCCTGACAATCGGTGTTGCCTTGCAAAGAAAGGAACAGATCCCTCCATTCGGGCTCAAAGCTAGGCCTGCATTGCAAGTGACCTAAGTGCCGCCTTGACGTCGCCGCCGGCCTCTCGCAAGTGGCGCTCCGCGGCCTTTTTCTCAATCTCAAACTCGGCTGCGATGAGCTCAACATCGCCGGACTCCACCTTGACTGCCGCCAGCTCACGCTCTCTGGATTGAAAGGGATAGACCAAGGGTACCACGTTGACATTGGAGCTAAGAATATGAGCTATGATGGGGATCATCCTACACGCTGGGTACCTGCCCTCGGCTCACGCACCTTTGCCGCGTTGCCTCCTGCTTTTCCCTCTCTTGCTGCGCCAGCTCGGCCATCGCGGCCTGGACCTTGCTCTGGTCCACCTTTTTCATCTCGCGCTCCTCCACCTGGGTTTGAGAGGGGTCGGGATGAATATCAGCCGGTGAGTAAGAGGGAAAGCTGATACCTACAAAGACAGTAATGGCAATGCCCCCACAAAGCCTTGTCGCGCCTAGTACGGCATAGCATGAGACTCAATTCAGCCTCACCTGATCCGTCATCTTGTCGAGGGCCTTGGCCTGCTCGTTACCCTCCCGGCTGCTGGATCCCGAAGGACCGCCCACATCCGCCATTCTGCAAAGGCCGCCCGAGAACTCCTTGTCGGTTTTGCCGAGGGTTACTCGCAAATAGGTATTCCTCAATTACTATACCAAGAGTCGTGCTTGGTGTTTGGGAGGCAATGATGGGGAGTGGGTCGGGGAAAGCAACGAGGAGGCAGGCATTGGGCGAGGGAGGCGCCAAGATCGCGACCCTCCTGTTGCAATCACAATCCGTAAAAAATAAGGTCCGTGTTCGCATGAATAGACGGTCAATCGTACGCGATGAACAAATCCTGAGAGCTCTGTATATACATTCCACCTGGATAAAGTCGTCGAGCCGCAAACCCATGGAGTGGGCGGTGTCGGGACCCGCAGGGGGATGCCGAACCACCAGTGGCAAAGCCACCTTGACTCAGTGCGTGCCTCTCGTGCGACACGCGCTGCAGACACATCCCTGGAGATGCAGCCGCGTTGACATGAATTGCTTCCGCACAATAAGCCCAAGAGCCCGGCCGGTGAAGTGCTGTATAAAGAAAGTCACCCACAAGCAAGAGGTACGTAAATGACGTCGCCTGCCTGACGCCTGCAACACGTTTGCTGGAGCTCGTACCTCATCACGCACACTGTCTCCCCACTAAGCTCTCTCAACCGACTGCACAGGTCATCCTGACGCAATCGGTGCCAGGCCTGGGAGAGGAGGGCGACGTGTGCATGGCCACCGCCGGCTATGCGCGAAACCACCTCATTCCCCGGCGTCTGGCCGTGCCCGCGACGCCCAGCGGCGTGGCACGCGCCGATCGGGACAGGCGGCAGCGGCAGGATGCGGCCGAGGCGCAGCTCGCCGCGGCAACGGCGCTGGCAGAGGAGCTGGCGAGGGCTGGCGTGACGGTGCCGGCACGGGCGACACCCTCCGGCGATCTCTATGGCGCGCTTTCGGCAAAGGAAATCAGGGCGCACGTTGCCGCGAAAATCGGCCGACCAGTGGACATGGAGGCATCCGCGGTCACGCGGCTGGGCACCAGCAGGCTGGCCGTACGCCTGCACCCACAGCTGGCCCCGACCCACTTTGATTTGCATGTTGTGCCCGGCGATGACAGCCCTCAGGGTCAATAACAAGCCCGTAATATGTACTTAATCTTGTTAGAATCATTGTCTTGCCCGCCCCCCTTCTTTAATTCGCACGGCACCCTCGTGCCCAACCCTTGGTGAGAGTCCGGAGTTGTCGTACCGGGGGCTTTGTCATGACCGGGTCGCACCACGTGCAGGCCCGGTCACCCTGATCGAGACGCTGGGCGCTCGCCCCCGACTGCAGCTGGAGGCCAGAAATTGTCCAAAGACTGTGCTATCTTTTTCGTGGGCCCTGAGCCAAACGAGAACGGGGACAGTCGAGGTGCCTGGTCGGCAGCTCTGGCCGGTCGGCACCCTGGGCCGTGTCGCGCTCGCCTGAGGCGCGTGGACAGCCGTGAACCGAGCATGTGGCGTTGCTCAATGTTTAGACAATCGCAAAGGCCAATTTGTTGCTTGTTATGGAGGCGGTGGCTTCCCCAGAGCCTGTGATGGCGGTCGGCGAGGCATTCTCGCAGCCTGCACAGGTATGCGTTTCGGGGTTGTGGCGCACGGGGGTAGTTGGGCCGGCGCAATATGGAGGTGCAATGTATCCTGTGCAGGGACTGTTATCAACGCCCCGGATTCCCCCCCTCCCTGGTTCGCAGGGTTCTGGCCCGCCGACCTGCGCCCGACCGGCCCCCAAGCCCCCCCCTCCCACCCCCTCCCACCCTCGCCGCGGGGGGTCCTCGGACGATGCCGGCCCCAGCTCCCCGAAAACGCGGCGGACCTTTCCAATCACCCTGCAGAGCATGGGCTGGAGTCCGACCAAGGCTGCTGCGGCAGACACCGTCCTTCCCCCACCGGGCCGCCCCCCCCTGTACCCAGCGGGCCTGACCGGGCCGGGCAAGTCGCCCTTTAGCGGACGCGACGTCGAGCCCGCCCGCTCGCCGTCTGCGAGCTCGGTGGAGTCCTTGTCCTCCTCCTCCTCAGCGTCGGGCTCCCTCGAGCGGCGCGGCCCGGTGGCGGCCAGCGCCGAGGACCTCCGCTTCCCCAGCGAATGGGAGGTCCGCGGCCGGCTCATCACGCGCGCCGTGTCGGCGCCCGTGGTTTGCCGGGGGCGCCAGAGCCCTCAAGAGGACGAAGACGCCGGGCGCGCAGAGTCGCCCACCCACGGACTGGTCATCGATGGCGCGGGGCCGTCCTTTCGCGACGGCTGGCCGGTGGGGGATGGCCCGCCCGGCGCGGCCGGGCTGCCCAAGTTCCGGAGGAAGAGTCACAGCCTGCCGGCGAGGCGCCCGCCGCCCGTGCCAGAGGCGGCAAACGGCTTCAGTTTCCGGGACGCCGGGTTCGCCAAGGCCACGGAGAGGTGCACGCTGCCTTTGCCTGTCGGCAGCAGCGGGCGCCACCCGGCGCCGAGCTACGGACTCCGGACCCGGCCCGAGGCGCCAAGGCTTGCCGGCGCCGACGACGCGTGGGCCACCCCTGCGTCTGGGGCGCCGAGGGCGGCGGACAAGGGCGCTTCGCTGGGCGGGGCCTCAGCTGTCGCTCCGTCCTCCCAGGACCCCGGCTCGGGATCGCGTCGTGATGTGGAGGAGCAGTACGCCGCGGCGCTGGCGGTGTGGCGCGAGGCCATGGCCGCCTGGCAAAAGCAGACCGCGGAGTGGCAGCGCGCCATGGAGGACTGGCGGCGTCAGTTGGACGCCGAGAAGCCAGAAGAAGACGGGGCGTCTTGAGGCCGCGCGCCGTTTTGTTTTTTACAGAAAGTCTGCGCATCCTTTTTGAGCAATCTGGCCCTTCCAACGGCAGCCAGGATGCTGTCGGGCCCTCCCCGGCACACGACGCTCGTCGGTGCCGCGAGCAAGCTGCGCGGTTCCGGACGCGCTTTCTTTTGCTGCGCGCCATTTTGATGACGCGCGCAGCCCCCGTTCCCCGCCGTCACCCGGCCCTGTGGCTCCGATCATCGCCGTCTTTTCGATCTCTCTCAAACTGTCTCATTCATCCCCCTTGTCCTTGCCCACTGCCTCATTTGTCCGTTTTTTGGCCGGGATCTGTTGTGAGGGAGGGTTTATGCATGATTCGGGCACACTGTTGCCGATATTATTGTTACAATTCAAGACAAAGAGGGTGCACACAGAGGTGTGCGTTTTTATTGTTGGGCAGGCTGGTTCGTCCCTGGGCAAAGGCCTGGTGAGGACCGCTCACACCGCCTCGTCACGTGAGCGGCAACTGCAGCTCCTCCAGGTAGCTAGAGTGGATGGGGCACGGGTCGGGCTTGCCCGCCTCTTTGGCCTGCAGGGACAGGTCCTGGAACCAGCCGTTTCGCCAGGCAAACTCCTTGATGGCGGTAGGGTAGCTCGCCACGGAGCGGGCATAGGCCATGAGTCGTGGCTCCGCATCCGGGACCACGGGGACGCCGAGCGCGTCGGCGCCGGCGGCGAGCAGCTCGCGGATGAGGGCGCCCACCTCGCCCGCATGCGCGCTTTCCACCTCGCCGATGCTGCAGCCGCCGTGGCGCACGCCCACCAGCATAAAGGCGCAGATCCAGACCAGCTTCTGCAGCATGGCGTCGAGGAAGGCGGGCCGGTCCAGCACGCGGCAGCCGAGGCCGCCGGCGCGGAGGCGGGCCGCCACCGCCCCGGCCAGGGGGCCCCAGGCGGCGGTCAGGCCCTCCGGATCCAGCTCGGTCTTGCCGTCCACGGGCGCATCGCCCAGCCTGGCCACCGCAAAGTAGACGAGCACCTGCGTCGCCTCTGCCAGGCCGTGCGCCTCCAGCCAGGGCTGGATCATCCCGTTCTGGATGAACACCAGATCTGGGGGACCGGGTGAGGGATTGGGGTTTGTGGCGGTGGCGAGAGACCAGATAATTTAGTGCTTCAAATGTCGCATATAAAACGTGGTATGCCATCACAGTAACAATACCTACTCCATTGAATTACTACAGCACGTACCACTGTGCCTTGAGGGATGGCACCGCCTCCAACACTGCGTCCAGATCGTCGTTGCGGGTGGCCACCACAATGGGCGCCGGGGCATCCGCTGGTACGCGCTCTCCCCGTCTCACGAGGACCTGGATGCCATGGGTGGTGCGAATGCATGAGCTCTGCACTGGGTTCGCGCAGCCTACCCTGCTCCACCCTGCACAGCATCCACCTACATCGTCTGCTGTGCCCATGTCAACCAGGGCCGACCCAATGCGCCCTGCGCCGATGACGGTCATGGGATCCACCTGCGCAATGGCATGCTGTCCGTCGGTGACGCATTTGGTAAAGATAGGATCTAGCGTGTTCGTGGAAGGGCGACAGGTGCCGAGGCATAGCTGTTGCCCAAGGGCCTGATCGCGTACCCGGCCCATTTTCGGCGTCCCACTGCGTGATGCGCACGCCTGCACCGAGTTTCGCCTTGTAGTACAACTGTAATCCGAACCAGCTGCGTGCAAGAGCCCGGGCTCGCCCACAGGCGCCCGGCACCGAATGCGAGGTGCTGGCTGGGCGCGGATCAGGCCAGCAAGACGGTGCTTGGCAAACCGACTTTGCAATTTTATACCCAGAAGCATGCGTGCAAATATTCCGATCGTGAGCAGCCCTCTCGTGCTGGCATCGGGAGGAGCTCGAGGGCCAACATGAGGATCGTGCTTCATGAAAGAGCGCAGAGCGGCCTGCGAAACCCTAACATGTTTCGTGCTTGCCAGCGCCCGAACAAATCGGTTGCGCTGGCAAGGACGCTTGCGCGTACGTTAAACTTTCAGTCTCCGTATTGGGTGTCGTCGTGTTGCATGGTCCTGGTGCGCGGCGGTGACTTGAACTCAGGCCGATGGCCCGGATGTTTGTTGTGAAATAGTCGACCTGTTCATCACTTGCTCTCGGCTTTATGCGAAAGGCCGTTTAAAACGGGATTCATAAGCTATCGGAGGTTGCCAACATTTGAGCGCTGCTCCACGTCGCCCTGAGTGCCCTCCAATGCCAATGATAGGAATGCTCATGCCCGAGTCAGGACGGCCGAGCACAACATCGACAACAATGCTCATAGGCGCTTTTCGCTCCTCGATACCGCGGCGATGTACATGATCATGCTAACCAAGACGTAAGATTCACATTTGCGCAACATCATTGCGCGACATCGATGCGCATGCAGGCATTAGCACCAGTATGAGGCCAGGAAATGACCTCGTGACGACAGCCAGGCCGCCACCAGCGCAGTCGAGAGCCGATCAAGGCCCTCGGTCATTTCCCAAGACCCAAACTATCATAACATTGACTTTGGAATTTCCATTAAACCAGATGCGCCTTTGGAGTGTTCTCTTCCGCCCTAAACCCTGCGCTCGCTTGCGCAGCTGGCGTGCGCTCTCAGCGTGCGCCAGCGTGCCTTCCCGCCGGTACCAGCCTGGCTACGCACCCCAATTTGCCAACGTCAGAAGAAGAGCGTGCAGCATCCCACACACTTGGTATCTCGACTCACGCGTCCATGTGCTGGTAGGCGGGCACTACCGGGTCTCCAGGCTCCAATATACCCTTGGATCTGGGGAGTGCAGCCCCCAGGTCGCTCGGACGGGGCAGGTGTAGCCAGCGCCAGATCGGTAGACATTGCCCTGTGGCCGATAGGAGGTCTCAGGTATATTATAATGAATACCTTTTGTATTTATTTGGCTCGCTTTGAGCCTTTTGGCGAGCGCATGGGCGGGGGCCCAGCACCATAACGGGCGCCATGCAGGCAAATCTGCCCTAGGCCATGACAAGCGCTGCAAGGCAAGTGGGCCAGGATTGGTGGACACTGATTGCATGACCCAACTGATGACTGGAAAAGAAGCACCATCATGGATCATGTGTATTCTTTTGTCTTGCACGCAGGGAGTGCATGTTTCGCAGGCGCTGGATGGGTACACACAGCTGGAGAATATTAAGTGCGCTGTCATGATTATCGCTCGGGCTTTGCAATGTGCCTTGAACGGCGCACATCCTAGTGGCCTTCATGAATGCCGAATGGTGCCTGTCACAGCATTTTCAGGAGTTGATGACCAGGGCATGAGTGCGCATCCCCTCACACACACGCCTTCATCCTTACAGGATTCCCGGAAGTCTTTCGGCCTTTCTTCTGCCAGACATGGACAGCTACACACAGTGGACGGCCCATGCCAGGTGTGTGAAGGGGTCTACTATGAATTCGTTTTGTGAAAAAGTTACGATGTGACAGCTTGAAAATCGGCATTTGTGGAAATGCCTGCCCAGCTGCCTCCATCGGGAGGGGCCCCTGATCAGATTCCCAGACACGCAAACGCACGCACTACCCCTCTGCATCTCTCACAGTGACCCTAAGACCCAGCGCACACCAAGCGTGGCCAAGCCGTTGGGCTACTCCCGGACGTTTGAGCCAGACTGCAGGAGCTGGACGGTGCAGGTGGCCAGCGGTGCGGCCAAACCGAGCGCGGTCATACTCCACGACGGCTCCGAGGAGCTTGGCCGGCGGCGGACCCGGAGTGCGGCAGGGCCAGTGCTCGTGCTGCGGACCGGCCCCGGCGCCGCCGACGCGCAAAGCCTGGCGCGCGCCCCCGCGCGCGCGCCCACTTCGACGGCCGCCCGCCGCATGGTGGAGGACCCCGGGTGCAGCCTCACCGTGAATGGACAGGTGCACCCCTTCAGCGCCTGCTGGAGCGTGCGGCCCTCGCTGGGCCACTTTGTGGTCTACACCTCGCTGGAGCGTGACGACCGGGGCCGGGCGGTGCTGCGCATGGGGCTGGAGGCGCAGCCCCACGGCGGCTGGGCTGCGTTTGGTCTGTCACACACCCGCAGCATGGAGGGCGGCGAGGTGGCGGTGGTCGCCACGGACGACCGCGTGCCCTCCGGCGCCACCATCTCCAAGTTCACCCTCTTTGCGCCGCTGGCGCAGCGCATCAACGCGGCCAACGGGTCCTTTTCCGTCCCGGGCGCCGCGGCGGAGCGCCTGCCAGGTGGGTTGGGTGTGATATGGTGGGTGTGAGGGTGCATGGCCAGTCGCACACTGCCCGCACCTCGTCCCCGCATATTCACGTGTCTGCCTCCTCACCCCCTTGGCAGATGGGACGGTGGTGGGCTACTTCCACGTCCCGACCAATGACTCGTACGACAGCATGGCCGCCACGCCCCAGTACTTCATCTACGCGCGCGGCCCGCTCGCGTCCCCGGGCGTCCTGGGCGCGCACTTTGACCCCGAGATCGAGTACCCCTACGGCGGCATTGACATCGCCATCTCGCCGGTATTCGACCACGCCGTGGACGGCAACGACCCCGAGGCCCCCCTGCGCGCGCCGCCGGCCGCCGTGCCGCGCCAACAGCCTGAGTCGCTGGGGGATCTGCTCAACCCAGTGCCTGAGCCCGAACTCGAAGAAGAATACGATGCTTTTTGGCAACTGCCGGGACTGGCCTCGGCTTCTGTTGGCCGACCCTGACCATGTGTAGAGCTTCTTGGTACTCCCCAGGACTGGCAGTCGGGCGATCAGAGTTTTCTAGGGACCGCCGCTGGTTATCGGGCGACACGCGTGAACCCGCGCCCGATAATCTCGCGAAAGTACTTTCTGGGAAGGGTCGTTCGGGTTTTTGCGCATGCAAGTGCTGTCGCAATTAGCGCGCATTACATGATCGTTTGAGATGGCTGGGCCGTGTCCTGGCTGCGGCCGCCTGCGTGAGTCGGTGTCGCCCGCTCGCTGGCGCGATCGCCCAAATGTGCCCGACATCAGAGTCCCCACCATTCCGCAGCCCATGCTGGACAATTTGCGTCCGATGATGCTGGTACAGCACGCGCCACATGCCAGGCTGCGGGGATGAGGATGCCGGCGCGAATCTGTCTTGGCGTGGCCGGACGCACGATGGCTAGGGTTTTACCCATCGCATCGCCGACCTGCCAAGATCCGTACAACACTACGCGGCCTATGCAAGGATGACTGGGTCATCAAACCAATTCTGGTCCGGTGTGGCTCATGAGAAAATCACTAGATCCAGCCCTGGACTCGCCCAGACCGAGGCGCAGCCTGGGGCCGGCCCCGAATTGAAGCCACTCACGAAGCTGCCCCCACCCACCTCATGGGGTTGCGATAGCCACGTCGCGTGCTCTAGACGCACGCCAAAACCCCAGTATGTAATGCCATGTGCATGCATGCCCTGGGCTGTGTTGCCTTGACCGACTTGGATGGTTTTGGGGGGGAAAGAAGCTTGAATCGAATCAGCCAGTCGGTGGGTTTAGGTCATCCAGGCTGGACACCTGACCACATTTGTACCAGCCCCTCGGCCTGATCTGCCAATCCGGCCCGGCGGAGCTGGGACTTTCTACAGCACGAGCTGGCGGCAGGAGCCTTGTCAATCCTGCAGCAGATCGATCATGAAGATTGGAACGCCGCGGGCAGCGATGGCCTCGCGCCCGCTGCTGCTTTTGCTGTTTTGCGCGTGGTGTGCCGTTGTCGCACACTGCTCTGCGCAGAAGGTGCGGCGCTCGGGAAGACGTGCAACAGGCTCTGATCCGGTCGGAGATGCATTGTGAAGATGTGACATGTTGCTTGCTCATCACAGGGCCTCGTTGTGGACGCCGATCAAACTGGCCTCACCGTCTCCGGAGTCGGGTAAGAAGAGTCGGACGGGGCGTTGCGGGAAGCTGCTGCAGGAGCCCGTCCCACAAGTTTGCCACCGCATTGCCTTGCAGAAATGCGGGTGGATTGAGGACGTACTACTTTGCGGATGGGGCGGAGCTGGCCGCCTGGGCTCGCGGCGACCGTAGCTTCCGCAGGCAAGGATGCTGAGTGATGGCATCAGGAAGATGCTTTGTGGGAGGTCGTCGCGCTGGTTGGGATTTGGAAGCTCACGTCGGTTTGATCTTGGATGAGAATTGTTCAATGTGTTGTTCCTGTGGTGTTGGTTGGTCATCACCAGCCCCAGCTTGGGCGAGGTAACCTGTATTGCCCCTCGGTGCGTGCAACCCTAATTGTACATCACAAAATTTGCCGCCATCCTTGCGCTGCAGCATCTCCGCTTACCGCACCAAGAACACCGCCGCCTACGACAGCGCCACTCGGTCGTGGACCGTGACCCTGCCCGGTGTGGCCTCGGCAACCGTCTCCATCGCCCGTGGCTCCGACGTCGAGCTCGCGGACGACGTCGCCACGAGCGGGCCCGCCGTGCTGCTCGCGCTCGTGAACCGCGCCACCAACAAGGCGGCCGTGCGCGCCGCTCACTCTGCGGCCTCCAGCCGCCTGCTGCAGCAGGCGTCCTCGACCGACTGCGTCCTGGAGGTGAATGGCGTGTCACGCACCTTTGCCGGCTGCCAGGACGTGGCCAGCGGCTTCAAGGTCTTCTCCGGCCTGCAGGCCGACGGCGACGGCAACGCGGTGCTGGTCCTGGGTATGTTGGCCCTCATGTCTGGCGCGACGCCCGGCTCCTTCTGGGCCTCGTTCGGTCTCGCGCCCGACCAGCAGATGCCGGGCTCGCTCGTGGGCATCGTCGAGCCGAGCGCCTCGGCCGCGAGCGGCGCGGCGGTGACCGGCATGGTCATCCCCAGCTACTCGACCCGCGGCGTGAACGCCGCGCGGGGCTCGCTGACGTTGCTGGACGCGAGCGCCGAGGCGCGGAGCGACGGCACGCTCGTCGCGGTCTACGGCATTCCCCTGAACACGACCCTGGCGGCGGCCGAGGCCGCGGGCGCGCGGCCCTTTGCGTACGCGATCGGGCCCATGGACGGCACGGACCTCGGCTCGCACGCCACGGGCAACGCGCTCAACCCGTACGGCATCGACAGCATCACACCGCGCCAGATGCAGGCCGTCTCGCCCGCTTCGTCTCCGAGCGTGGAGCTTGTGGAGCCGGCCGCGGAGCCGGTCGCCGGAGCCGTCGCCGGAGCCGTTGCCAGAGCCCGTCGCCAGCGCCCGTGCCTGCGCCCTCCCCAGAGCCCTCTCCAGAGCCCTCGCCCGTGCCGGCCCCCTCCCCAGAGTCCTCGCCCTCCGCCGCTCCCTCTCCGCCAGCAGCTTCGGCCTGCACGCTGCCGCTGGACGGCAGCAACGAGGCCTACACGTCCTGCACCAACGCTAACAGCGTGGACGGCGGGTTCAACCTCTTCTGGACGGTCGCGGACGAGGGCAGCAACGGCGGCAACATGACCATGCGCTGGGCGCTCAACACGACGCGCACGACGGGCTACGTGGCGGTGGGCTTCCCCACGAGCGCGGGCCAGATGGTGGGCGCCTCGGCCGTGGCCCTGGCGGCCTGCGCGAGCTGCGCTGGCGGCGTGACCGCCACGGGCTACTACCTGGGCGGCACCTCGCAGTCGAGCGTGGTCACGCCCGCCCGCGCGTGGCGCTGAGCGACCTGCGCGCGTCGGCGCTGCCCGGCGGCGGCATGGCCGCCACCTTTACGGTGAGCATGCCCGCGCCCAGCGCCAGCCGCCGGCGCCGCCTGCTGGCGGACCAGACCCAGAACATCATCCTGGCGGCCGGGCCCGCCAGCAGCGACGGCAGCATCAGGTAGGCAGTAGGGAGGGGGTGGTGGGGGTGAGATTAGAGGTGATATGTGGATGTGCTTGGATAAAAGCCGTACTGCATGTTGACAAAAACACACACACACACGCTCTCATCACCCCTTCCTATAAAGGGAGCACTATTCGTACGGCTCGACGGCGGTGCCGCTGGCGCAGAGCAACGGCGGCAACGTCACCGTGTCGTCGGAGAACCAGCTGTCGGGCTCCAAGGCCCAGGCGCACGCGGCGCTGCTGACCATCGGCTGGGGCCTGCTCATCCCGGGCGGCATCATGATTGCCCGCTACGGCCGCCGCTGGGACCCGCTCTGGTTCCGCGTGCACATGTACAGCAACGTGCTGGGCCTGCTCATGGGCTTTGGCGGCCTGGGCCTGGGCTTTGACCTCGTCGGCGGCTGGGAGGCGCCCTCGCACAAGGTGGCCGTGCACCGCGACCTGGGCATGGCCGTGGTGGTCCTGGGCTTTGTCCAGGCCGTCGCCGGCTTCCTGCGCCTGGGCAAGGACCACCCCAAGCGCAAGTACTGGAGCTTTGGGCACCAGTGGCTCGGCCGCAGCGCGGTGATCCTGGCCATCGCCAACATCTACTAGTGCGTTTGGGACGATAAGCGGAGGAGGAGGTTTGGGAGGGTAGTTAGGGCATAGTGGGATGGTATGACCTGGGCCCACCAACCATCCTTTAATCGTAGCCGTGAGCTCATGCACGTACGCACAGCTACTCAGATATCTCTCCCTCTCACTAGCTGTCGTCACCGCCCTTCCCCCGCCTCTTCTCACAGTGGGTACACCCAGATCGGCGAGCTCGGTGTCTGGCCGTACGCGACCTACTCGGGTGTGCTGGGCGTGATTGTGCTGGTGGGCGTGGTGCTGGAGGTGCTGCGCTGGCGGGAGGCCGGGCAGGAGGAGGCCAAGGGCCAGTACCTGTCCAGCAACCCGCTGAGCGCGGCCGAGGACGGCAGCGCGTCGCGCTACGGCGCCGGCGCGGAGCCCTCCGACTCCTCCGAGTCCACCTTCAAGCGCGCCCTCTGAGCGGGGCGGCCAATTCCTCCCTCGTGACCCATGGACACAAGGCGTTTGCCCCGGGGGACACTCAAGAACACCAATGGATTGCATGCATTTCTGAATACGGCACGGCGGGAAGAAAGGCGACGCTCGCCTCCCTTTCCACGCGTCATGTCCCCTTTTTTTTGTAGAATGAGAGCCTGCTGCGTGCGCCATCTCTCGGTGTGCCACGCACAAAGGGTCTCTCCTGTCGAGTCTGCCGCACATCGGTCCCTAGTATCATGATTTGTCCCCGTCCAAAAACTGCGTTGTTTGGACCCTCTCTTTCGTCTGACCAATTCCCACTGCTCGATTCTTCCCCGATCGGCCCGTCAACCGGCCCTTTTGTCTCGGATTTAATCAATGAAGAAGAAGGAAAATTGAGCTGGAAGTAGAACATGTGCTTGGCGCATGCCTCGAAAGTGGGTCATTGCTGGGTTGTCTCATGGATCTGATGAAACCTTGGGGCGGTTGACTAACCCACCCGGGCGCCAAGAATGGCTGGGAAGCTGGGACGCATCGCGACAGAGTGCAGGGGAGGGCTACACGAGACTCGGGAGACTCGACCACCACGCTGTATTAACTACTGCAAATTTTGACAATGACCATGGCATAGCTCTGAGTCGCTGCGGGAAGCAATTGTCGGCATGGCGGTCCTCCAGCCGGCAAAGGTCCGAACTCCGACACGGAATGGCTCACGCCCGGCCGCTCCTGCCACGGCCCCACCCCTTGTAAAATCGGTGGGCGTGAGACCCATTCGGGAACCGCCCACCAAGGCTTCCCCGCCGCAGCCGCTGCGACAGGCCGGGCCTCGGCCTGGCCGGCATGGCGACTCGCGCCTGGGCCTGCCGGGGCGCGTGCTCGAGTCCATGTGGTCTCAGACCCGCTACAATCCCACGGAGGACAAGGAGATGCAGGAGCTTGCGCAGCGCACGGCGGAGCGAGCTGCCCAGGTGCGCGGGGATCCGCCGCGAACGTGTCTGCCAGCAGGCTGTGATTGGTGTTGGCAATGTTGCTCGGAGCGGAATGCCAATCATGCTTCATTCATTGCTCTGCAGCGGAAGCAGCGAGGCGCGTCGCTGGAGCGGGATCGACCGATGCCGGACTTGACGCCCGCGCTCCGGACGGTGGGCATCCTGGAGCTCCGCTACGTCCGGCTGCTCTCCAGCCTGTGCGCGCTCAGCTACGGCGGGCACACCAAGCCCGGCGCCGTCGCCCGGCGGCACGGCCTGGACCTGGTGACGCACTCGGCCGCCTGCACGGCGTGCACTTCCTATGGCAGCGGCGGCCTGGCCGCACTGGAGAGCCCCGAGGCCCAGTTTGAGTACGGCGACGCCATGGCCTCGGCGGTGGAGCCCGAGCCCGTCGCGTCGACCTCCTACTCCTCACGACTGGCCAACAACATTGCCGCCTTTCACCTGCCCTGGCGCAAACGTGCCGTGGCGGCAGAGGAGAGTGGTATGCTGGACGCTGCTCCTGGTTACCCCGGGGCGACAGCATCGTCAACCGGTTCCTTCAAAGAGCTCGCACCATCGCTCACTGACGCGACGCCGATCGTCAACCCGACCCCGACGCACTGGTTTGTGGCGGACGACCCACGCGACGGGACGCGGTACTTTGTGATTCAGGGCAGCGACTCGTGGGACCACTGGCGCGTGAACCTGACTCTGGACCCCGTCGAGTTTGAGCCCGGGCGGGGCCTGGCCACGTGCGTGCACCGCGGCGTCTACGAGGTGGCCAAGACGCTCTACCCGCTCTTCCTCCCCCTCGTGCGCGAGGCCGTGACCGCGCGCGCGCGCGCGGGGCCGGCGACGCCGCGGGGCGCGTGGCCTTCACCGGGCACTCGCTGGGCGGCGCGGTGGGCCAGCTGCTCGCGCTCATGTTTGCCGCGCGGGGCGAGATCCGGGCGCGGGACCTGGCGCCCGTGTACGCGTTTGGCGCGCGCCGGCGGTGCTGGCGCCCGGCCTCGGAGGCAGCGCCCTGGGACGGCGGCCGTGCCCCGCTGCGCGCGCTGGGCCTGGACCCGGGCTGCCTGCGCGGCGTGACCCTGCACCGCGACGTCGTGCCGCGCGCCCTGGCCTGCGACTGCCGCGCGTTTGCGGACGTGCTGCGGCGGCTGTCGAGCACGCTGCGCGGGCACGCCTCGCTGGGGCGCGCGCAGGCGCGGCCCGCGCTGTACCGGCACGTCGGCCGGCTCTACGTCCTGCAGCCGCCCGAGTCGCTGCGCTTTGCGGGGCCGGGCAGCTTCCACCCGCTGCTCCCGCGCCGGCCAGGGCTATTCCGCGTCGTGGATAAGATGCTTCAGGCGGAGGGCGATTCGGAGACGAGTCGCGAGCACAACTCCTCGTCGTCCTCTGGGGCCTCCTCTTCCATTGCCGACCCAGATGACGCCATTTGGGAGCTGCTCAACAGCCCGCACCCGCTGGAGACGCTGGCGGACCCGCGCTCGTACGGCCGCTCGGGGGCCATCTCCCGCTTCCACAACCCGGACAACTACACCATCGCGTGCGGCGCCGTCCTGCGCAGCCGCGGCCGGCGCCTGCGCGCCGTGTTGCAGCGGGTGATGGAGCGGCATGGCGCTTTGCACGCTGTGCCGCGCATCCCGTCCTTGGAGGACCTGGCGGTCGACCGGCCGGCCTCAGTTGTGGTTCCCTGAAAAGAAGCTTTTTCAGAAAGAGTGACGCTCGTACTGTACGCAACCTGATAACTACCTCCTTGCCCTGCTTCGCGAAATGTTTGGCTGCCATTCTTGTCCTGCAATGCAGGGGTCCCATTGACCCCCTCCCCTGGGATGATGCCTATTTTGTTCCCTGCTGTGCGCCCCATGCATCATGGGGCCTCAATGTCTGTCTCGCGCGTTCCTGCCCCTTGCGCACGCGCCCGACCCTGCCTATTTGTGTGCTGGCACCCTTGTGCCGTGCAACGCGACCTTGCCGGGCAGAGCCCTGGCGTCTGAGATCTGGCTGGGCTGACCCTTCATTACAGGTGATGCTTGCAGATTTTGGTTGCCCATCTGCCAGCACCTATCTCTGCACGAGGACCACTTTCCAAGAGAGATGATATCACACTTATTTAATGCAATCAAAAAGTATATATTTTAGGGTTGAAAAGTTAAAAGAAATGCAGAAAAAGTAATTGATTGCAAGCTAGCTCATCCCTGCCCGGGAAGAACGACTCCTGGGCTTCCCGATCTCGGTGCAATCGGCAGCGGATCGGAGTTGGTTCGCGGATCCGTGCTTGCCTGGGGACCAAGGCCCCCCTACGCAGCGCCTGTGCAGCTTTACAAGGCAATCCACTTCTTGCCCATGTACTATAATGGTACAAAGTATCGTATTATTGTCGCGGGGACACCGATAAGCGCCGCAGCAAGCGTGCCCAGTACCAACCACCGCGTCCTCTTGGCTCGTCGACCCCATGGAGCTCGCGACGGCAAGGCAAGCGCGCGCCACTGGCTAGGGCCTGGACAAATGGGACGACTAGTGCCATGCTATGTCTAGCATACCAACGCGTAACCTATCTTGTCCCTGTGCAGACCGGCCAGCTCGGGGGAGTTGACGCTGTCCGGCCGCGCCCGGGACGGTGCCTCTGGTCGCCACCATGGACCCCTCAAGGCAAGCAGGCGTTGTCAGCGGCGTGTAGACTCTTGTGTGTTTTTTGGAATTGTGATTGAATGACATGATTTGTGATTGCAGGTCACGGACCCTGTGGCGTTCCAGCGCATGCTGGATGACATGCGGGCCAAGGCAGAAGAGCAAAAGTGAGCTTTAAGGGGTATACAAGGAGCTTGTCAGGGTCGGGTGCCTGTTTTATTCAACAGTAGATGTTTTAATATCATGAAATTCTCTAATTATGTGTTCTATTGGGAGCCTACTGGAATCGTGTGTTCCACTGGCACTCACCTCTGTCCCTCTCCCCCTTGCTCCCAGGGCGCTGGCTGCCAAGCGCGAGGCGGAGCGCGTCAAGCGCGAGGGCTCGGACGCCTTTGTCGCGCAGCGAGCGGCTGGCGACGGGGACAGCTCCAATGCGCGCAAGGTGGACGCCTCGCGTAATTACTACGCGACCCTGGGCGTGGACAGGTGAGAGCGGGTGTTCTCTGCTGGGCAGAGCGCCAGTATATATGTGGGTATTCCCAACATTCTGCCCCTGCCCAGCATGTCTGCACAAGCTTGCATCGCCCCCAACACTCGCTCCCAACCGCGCAGCTGCGCGTCGGTGGCGGAGATAAGGGCGGCGTACAAGAAGCTGGCGCTGCTCTACCACCCCGACAAGCACAAGGCCGAGGACGCGGCGCAGCAGGCGGCCGTGGCGGACAAGTTCCGGGAGGCGGCGGAGGCCTTTGAGGTGCTGGTGGACGAGCGCACGCGCGCCGTGTACGACAAGGTGCGCGACTACCAGGGCGCCAACCCCGGGCGGGGCCTGCCGTCGCTGACCCCGGAGGAGGCGGCGCTCATGGCCGCCGGCGCGGCCGAGCTGCGGCGGCTGCGGCGGCTGGGCGCCAAGCACGCCAAGCACGCGCCCAGCGTGCGCAGCGTGACGATGACCCTCGGCGAGCTGCACACGGGCTGCATGAAGACGGTCGCCTTTAGCCGCCGCCGCGTGGACGAGCACGGCATCGAGCACGACGCCGAGCGCAACTTTTACCTGGTGGTCCGGCGCGGCTCGCGGGCGGGGACGTGCTCACCTTTGAGGGCGAGGGCGACGAGACCGTGGACACGCAGCCGGGCGACCTCCTGGTTCGGCTGGCGGCGGCGCCGCACGCGGCGCTGCGCCCCGTCGCGACCGGGTCCGGCAAGGACCTGGAGTTTTTCGGGGGCTTGCTCCCGCGTGCCGAGTTCTTCGCCGCCGTCGAGGCGCCCACGCCCGCGGGCGGCACGCGCCTCGTCGCCGCGGCCGTCCTGCGCGACGTGCTGGCCAGCGGCGGCGCCGGCGGCAGCTGGCGCACCGCCATCAGGGGGCAGGGCCTCTTCGACCACGGCGACCCCTGGGGCAAGCCCGCGGGCGACCTGCACGTGACGGTGCGGTACCCGGCGCTGCGCTGGGCGCAGGCCAGCGTCGACGTGGCCCTGGCGCCCGGGCCCGTGCTGCTTGGGGCGCACCTGGATACGCTGGGCTGGGGGCTCGTTTCGGGCCTCGTCGCCGAGCGCTTTGCGCGACATGCGCTGCTTCGCGATGTGTTGGAGGATGGGGATGGTGCGTCTGCGCGAGGTGCTGGGAACAACAACATCGGACGCGTGCCACTGTCCCTCAACGTCCATCAACGTCTTCATCTGGCAACTCGCCTCCTCGGCCAGCTGCAAGGCGTCTGCTCGCGGCGCGGCAGAGGCCCTTATGCGCGCGCTGCGCGTGGCGCCGAGCCCCGGCATCCGCCTGCCCAGGGCAACGTGCACCGTGGCGAGCGGCGCGCCCCTTTTGGACGACGAGATCGTGGCCCTCCAGCACGCCGACATCGTCGTCCTCCTTTCCGACGAGTCGGGCGAGGCCTCGCACCCCGCCTCCAGCGACTGGCAAGGCAGCCCCGAGCTGGCGGCCGAGCTGCGCCGGCTCCACTGCGCGGGCGCATCGCTCGTAGGCGTCGGCTCCGACGCCGCCTGGCTCCTGGGCCAGGCGGGGGCCCTGCCCTGGTACCGCGCCGTCGGCGGCGAGGCCGACGGCGGCTGGCGGGCCCTGTACAGGGAGGCTGCGCGCCAGGAGGCCTCGGAGCACCGCCTGTTTGTCGGTGTTCCGGCGGGGGCCGTCTGCGAGATCGATCCCGGCACAGGCCGCTCCCGCATGCTGGTCAGCCCGCCCACCAAGCTGCTGGTCGCGGCCGCCTCGTGGGAGGGCGACGAGGACGACCTCGTGAGCGAGGCGCTGGACACCCTCGGCTTCTTCACCGCGCTCGAGCGCGCATGAGTTGCTGGATCACAGACGTGAGTCACCTACTCTTAAAAACACTTTTTTGTTCCCCCAACCCCAACCCCCTTTCATTCATTTCATTTGCGCTGCCATTGCAAGCTTCTGTTACAAACAAACAGGTAGCCACCAAACACCGCTTGCAAGACCTCCTCTGCATGCAGTGAAGAGTTCTGGGGATGCCTCTGCAACATCTCGAGTGCTTGCGCGGTCTCGGAAACCACCGTCGAGGAGTACCTAGGAAGGAAGGCATACATCTCGAGAATCAGTGCCAGCTCAAGGATCAGTTCAAACAAAACAAATCGCTCTGCATGCCCTTTTTCACCAGCTCACCAGGCAAGGTGTGTTGCGCAGTGTGCATCCACGTAGGGGTGCAGGGCAGCAGCTCATGCCAGGAGGCCGCGTGCCAACAATCGGACCCTAATCGGATCCGGTATGCTCGGACGCAGCGTTGGGGCAAGACGCATGAGATTGCTGGAGCCCCAAGCACACTCATACAGTCAGCTTGCCAATGCTAACTCGAGCAGCCAGAGGCATACCCTGCGATGATCTGCCGCCGCCCTCTCCTGCTCCCAGGTCAGCGACGCTTCCTTGAGCTGTAGTCGTAGTCGTCTCCGTGCACTCATGCCCTAGCCGCCGGGCGCAGCAGCGCTCATGCCAAGCGGTTCCCGGCTGCCCGTGCTGCCATTTGTCGAGGTCGAATCCGCAGCTGCCGTTTCCTTTGTGGCGCTCTCCTGCCGCCGCCAGGCCTGCACATGACCCTCGATCTGCTCCAGTCGAGCCTTCAGACTGCAATAATAACGGGGATGAAGGAGCTTGTTAGCATTTGAATGGACATGCACGTGCACCCCACTCACAGGTTCACTTCTCAACCGGCCCGAATCAACCAGCATGCATGCCATGCTTGAGCACAGACACTCCTTCCATTTCTGCACCACGTACCTTGCGTTCTCCTTTTCTAATCGCTCGATGTAAGCCAGCTGCGCTTGCGCGACGTCCTCAGCAGAGGCGCCAGGCTGCAGACCCGCCCCGTCCAGCCATCGCTGCCGGAGCCGGAACGCTTCGATGTCGTCGCCGCTCTCCCTGCCGGGCTCAGCGGTCCCGTTGGCCGCGTTGTTCTCGCCCTCAGAATCGGTCCCTGAGCTGTCCGAGCCCTGGTGGGGTGTTGGCGCCTTGAAGATGAGCCCGGCGTTGGTTCCGTAGAAATTCAAACCTGCATCTCCTGCCAAGGCGGGGGCCGCCGCCCTCTCGTCCAAGGGCGCCGGCGTCGCCAAGGGATTGCGCGATTCTGCGTACAAAGCAAATGGGACCAGTGAGCATGCATCAATTATTCAAGGTCACTTGTTTATAATTGTCCACACAAGTCCACAGCCCCAACCCCTTGACCCCACCATCAAGCCCAATCCCAACAATCTCTTTCAACATACCTGCCAGAGCAAGCCTGGTCGAGTTGAGCGGTGCGGGGGGCACCGTGCCCGGGGTTGAGAAGGCTGGCGTCAAACCACTCGCACGTGCCACTCCTGGAACGTAATACGAACCATCGTGCCCGCTGAGAACTGGAACGTTCCCGGGTCCGGACAGCACTGGCATTCGCACAGGCCACCACAGAGCCGGCCACGCGTTCTTACCATATGCAACATTGTTTCGGCGGTTTTGGCGCCTATTGTTACGGCGCTGCTGCTCCTGACGAGCCGGCACGGAACCGAATGGGGCGAGTCTCTCCGAGCCCTGCTGTTTGAGAGCTCTGTGAGACTGACGCTTCGCTTGCGGGTGCCGAGGAGGCAAGGATGGGCCACCGCGTGGAGTGGCATTCTTACCGAGTTTATTGCTGGAGCGCTTCCGCCTATTGGAGCGAGCGGAAGCTTCCACTCGCTGAGGATCCATGGTCGCACCGTGTGGGGCCAGGCACATACACGGGAGGGCAAGTTTCGAGCTAAACAATTTTTATATATAGCTATAGTGGGCATACATGTGTCTCTCTTTGTGGGTAGTGTAGTCGAGCCACCCTCGCAATCCTCGAGCGAAGCGAGGAGGAGCTTTGGGAGGGGCTCCTCCCGGATCAAATTTGTATCCGCTGATCACTTGACACGGGGGTACGTGGGCACATGGCCGTGTGATGGACGGGGCTGCGCACAGAAATGCCCCTATTCTGGTCACCAAAGCATTTCAGGCACAATCATGATAGTTGAGATCCTTACTCGCAACATGCGGGCTTGGGCACAATACCCAGGAGCCATGCATTCAAACAGAAACAGGCAGCGGCGCATGGCAAGCAATGCAGAGCTGACAGCAAACAAGTGTCCCAGGGTTGATCCCTCATAAGGAATCAGTCTGGCGCTTATCTCTTTTCAGATCATGATCAGACTGCTTCAATCGTCGAAAAAACCGTGTGGCGTGCCTGACGATGCCCAGAAATGTGCACGACCATGTTCAAACAGTAGAAAGTGGGGAACGGTGCACCCTGCCCCTCGGAGCACCAACGCAGTCCTCGGTCGGGCTTCCCCAGCCATGCATGGCTCAGAGACAACGCCTAATGGCACATTACATTCATTACAGTCTTGTTCGGACGGCTATACCATCCTCAGAGCCCAGCGCGGGGTGCATGGCCGGCACGCAGGTGGAGCACCACGCAGGTTCTGAACGCGTTTCATAGGTAGGGCGGCTGTGCCGGCGATAAGAGCGACTTTCTGACGTTTGTAATGATGCATGGAATGCATCTACACTGCGCGTGGACTGCCTTTGCGGGCAGCTCATGAATGCACCCATTGCCTGCCTCGGGTCGGCCTGTGCCCGCCCGTCCCACCGCCTAATGAAGGCGACCGACCCTCCGCCGCCGACCCAGGTATCCCTTGCCGCACTGATCTTCACCACTGACCCTAAACTGGCCTGCAATCTCACAATTAGCGCCCTTTTCAAGGGTGCGGAATGCGGGGTTGGGATCCCCTGCTGAAACATCCACCTGCCCCTGGGTTCTTGAGGCCTCCCGCCGTCGCACTGCCGCTAGTCCCCCAGTGTGTGCATCCCTGCGTGCCGGATGTGTGCCATTGACCAAGGAAGGGGTTGCCCAGATCACGGAATGCATGCTCGGCAGTGCAATGCAGATCACCCTCTGTACCGCCTTGGTCTCCCGCCCGTAGAGCTGAGCCCACTTGAAGAAGCAGCCCACGCACTGTCCGATGCAACGCGCCCCTTACATTGTCTCTATGGGCCAGGAAGGGCCCCCCGCCAAGCGAGCTCGAGGCTACGACGGCGGGTAAATGCCTGTGTGTGTTGTTATTTGTTTGTTTGTGCCAGCCTACGCCATGGGGCTCAGTGTGGGATGGACTTGCGCTGCTTGAAACTCAACCCACCAGCACCCATGTGACGCCCTTTGCCCCCCTCCCAACTCCAGGAGAGCCGAGGTCGAGTCTGGCCCGGCTCCTGAGGGGGCGTGGGCCTGGCGGGCGGACCTGGTGAACCCAGACGGGACCCAGGGCACCTGGGTCTGGGCCACCGGCCCCGCCCCTGCCCCAGCCCCCGCCGCCCGGCTACGACCCGAGCGCTGGACGCGAGTACGCGTCGTATTCAAGTGGTGCGGGGACGGCCCCGGCGCCGCAAGGCGCCTGGCCTGGGCGACAGGAGTCCGGGTATGGAGCCGTTCCCCCCTTTGCCAGGGCCGCAGCCCCCCAGCACGCCAGGCCCCGCCGCGCAGACGCCCAGCTACCCTTCCGGCAGCGCCGCGCCGAGCCGCTGGGACGCCCCGCCGAGCCGCTGGGACGCCGGCCCCCGTCACCGCGCTCCTCCTGAGGAAGGCGGGAGGTCTGGGCCTGGCGCGGCCTACGGTTCGCGCGCCCCTCCGGCGCCCTACCACCCGGGTTACTACCCTCCGAGCCAGGGACACGGGTACGGCCATGCCCACCCTCCGCCGCCGCACTTTTCCGCGCACCAGGCGCACCCTCCTCCCCCCCGCCGATGCACCCCGGCGCGTGGGGGCAGCCACCCTCCCCGGGCGGCTCGTCCTTTGGCGGTCCGCCCGGGTATTCTGGGTACGGTGGCGCCCCCCACCCGCCGCCGGGGTATGGCGCCCACAGCGGCGGCAGGCAGCCGCGGTCGGGCCCGTCGTCGGGCCCGTCGTCGGGCCCGCCCCGCAGCGGCGGCGCCGCCTCGGGCGCGCGCTGGACCGGGGCGCGGCCGGCGCCATCGAGGTGAACAAGCGCATGACCTCTGCGCGCGACGCACAGACCATTCTGGACATCATCGCGAACGAGAGCGACAAATTTGACTCCATCTGCATGGCCACGGCGATCCACCGGCTGGCGGGCCTGAAGGGCGCCCCCAACCTCCACGCCCAGATCGTGCAGAGCCCCGCATTTTTCAAGCTCAAAAAGCTCATGCGTGCGTGCGAATTTGGAATAGGAGAGCATATTTGAGTGTGTTGTTGTTTTTTCATGGGCTTTTGCTAATTGATTGTGCTTTTGGAGGAAGATTTGGGGGATCTGTCCCCGCTGCCGCCTCAGGAAGGCTGGATGATTCTCTTAACGCATCAAAAAATTTCACCGACACACTCTCGACCCCTCTCAACCACCCCCCTCTCCCACCCCCGTACAGTGGAGCGACGGAAGGTGTCTTCGGCGCGCAACATTTCCAACACGCTGTGGTCGCTGGCCAAGATGAACCACCACCCCGGGGACGAATTCCTGCAGGCGTACGCCGAGGAGAACGCGGCCAAGGCCGCGGAGGGCAACGCCCAGAACACGGCCAACACGCTGTGGGCCTTTGCGACGCTGGGCTACAACCCGGGCGAGGCCGTGCTGCGCGCGCTGTCGACCGCGGTGCTGGCCAAGGTCGGGGAATTCACGGCGCAAAACATCTCCAACACGCTGTTGGCCCTGGCCAAGCTGGAGTGGAACCCCGGGGCCCGAGGTGGTGACCGCGCTGGCGCGCGAGACGGTGGCCAAGCTGGCCACCTTTGTGCCGCAGGCCATGTCCAACTCGCTCTGGGCGCTGAGCAAGCTGGAGGTGGAGGACGCGGAGCTCATGCGCGCCATTCGGCGACGCTGCGCGGCGCCACATCTGGGAGTTCAACTGCCAGAACCTGGCCAACACGGTGTGGGCCTTTGCGAACGCCGGGATCTTCCCCGGGCGACGAGCTGCTGCGCGACCTGGCGGCCGCCGCGCTGCGCCGGCTGCCCGAGTTCTCGCCGCAAAACCTGTCCAACACGCTGTGGGGCCTGGCCAAGCTGGGCGTCTACCACCGCGACCTGTTCGAGGCGGGCGTGCAGCACGCGATGCGCATCCTGCACACGCTGCAGCCGCAGACGGTGGCCAACACGCTGTGGGCCTTTGCCGCGCTGGACGTCTGCCCGGACCCGGCCTTTGTGCGCGCCGTGACGCCCTGCGTGGCGCGCCAGATCGGCGAGTTCTCGCCGCAGAATCTATCGAATACCGCCTGGGCGCTGGCCACGCTCAAGGAGCACGCCGCGCTGCGCGACCTGTGGTGCCCTATTATCGTCGAGGTCATCGCCGAGACGCACCGCCGCCTCGTCTCGGGCGACGAGCGCGTGCTCAGCGCCTTTTCGCGGCAGCACCTGTCCAACACGCTCTGGGCCCTGGCCACGCTGGAGTACGACCCCGGCAAGGCGGTCATGGCGGCCCTGGGCGCGGCGCAGGCGACGCGCGTGCCGACCTGCATCCCGCAGGAGATGGCCAACTCGGTGTGGGCCTTTGCGCGCCTGGGCGCGCACTCGCCCGAGCTGCTGGCCGCCGTCGCGCGCGAGTCGGTGCCGCGCATCGCCGAGTACTCGCCCCAGAACCTGAGCAACCTGGTCTGGTCCTTTGCCAAGATCGGCTTCCTGGACGCGCCGCTCATGGAGGCCGCCACCGCGCACGCGCTGGCCGTGCGCGAGGAGATGGCGCTGCAGCACCTCTCCAACGTGCTCTGGGCATACGCGACCTTCAAGTTCACGCAGGCTGCCTTTCAAGAGGGCATGCGCGATGAGGTCAAGCGCCGCCTGCGGGAGGAGCAGCTCAATTTGCAGCAGATCTCCAACATGCTCTGGAGCATGGCTGTGCTGGAGATTTTAGACGAAGAGAGCTGGCGCATGTTTGTGCGCGCCCTGGAGCCAACAAACACGGGCCTGGCGCCGGCCCAGCTGCCGGCCGAGGCGCTGAGCCAGGTCTTCCAGGCGCTGATGCTGATGCAGGTGACGCTGCCCGACGGCGACTGGGGCCTGCCCGAGGACCTGCGCCTGGCCGCCCGCAACTCCTGGCTGGCCAACACCAAGGTCGTCACCATCTCCGAGTTCCACAGCGAGGTCTCGCGCCTCCTGCTCAGCATGGGCGTCGCGCACGACTTTGAGCACCTCACCCAGGACCGCCTCTTCTCCGTGGATATCGCGCTCTCCAATGAGAAGATCGCGCTGGAGGTGGACGGGCCGCACCACTTCACCGTCAACACCCTCGAGCCCATGGCAGACATGTACTGGAGGTAGGCCAATTAGGGATGGAAAGAAGGAATGAATGATTTGATTTAGATATCGATTGCAATGGTTGTGCGCATGCTGGACTTTGAGGAGATCTCTTTATCAGTATTCTCATCTTCAGAATCACCTCAGCAGTCCTTGCACCTGACGCATAATTCCCCTCTCAAACCGCAACGCAGGCGGACGCTGCTGCGGGCCCGGGGCTGGCGCGTGGTGTCGGTGCCCTTCTACCACTGGTCCGGGACCGAGGACGAGGACAGGAAGGCCCTGCTGCGGCGCCTGATCGCGCAGGCCAGGGAGGAGCCCGCGCCGGAGATCACAGTGACGGAACTTGCTGAGCCGCAGGCCGAGGATGGCGCCGAGAAAGGACTCAGGGAAGGAGATGAGAGCTAGGACTGCCTGGTGTGAAGCAAGATAAAGGCAGGCGCCAGGCCATACTCCTCGAGAATCGGCTATGCGGTGCCAAGAACTACCCTATACTGTTGCAAACATCGCCGCGAGGCGGTCGTGCCGGTCAATTGAATCGGCCTTGAAGCTGGAGCTTGCCGCTGCGGGTGAGCACGTTGAAAGGGGGAGAGCACAGTCCCCAGACGCCGCCGAACTCATGTTTTCTTTTATAATACCCTTGTCTCTCAATGCCTCCCAATTGCAACCCACATGCATGCGTCCTTGCCTCCCTTTTTGCCTGCGCAAGTTTATCATTTTCTTCTTTCAAATGCCAGTACTGTTGTGGGGTCTCGCACCCAGTTGCATGCCACGCGGCCCTTCGCTTCCTGTCAGAGGCTCCAGTTAAAAAAAATGTTCAAGCTAGCGGTCTAGAAGATAGTGGGACGCGGCATTTGGTGGGTCCAATGGAGCGTCCCGGGCTTTTGACAAATTGTCAGAGATTTGTTTGACTGGGTGTTCTGCCAGTCAATATGGAGAGTGGCACAATGAGACCACTGCACCGCTTTCCCTCGAAAGCAGCACCAAGGAAAGGGCCAGCTAGGGAACTTGGCAACCTGCCTGTTTGCGCGGTCGGCAGACTGCCCGCTCCTGCGCTCAGCAGCCGACCTGCTCAGCAGCACGAAGCCCCCCGGCCACGGCCGTTGGTCGTGGACTTGAGTCCCAGCCCTGTCGAGCTCGCTCCGAGGAGGCTGGGCGTATCCAAGATCTTCAGGACCAGCTCCTCAAAGGCCTGGTCCACCGCGACGTTGCCCTTGGCGCTGGTCTCCACAAGCAGCGCGCCGTGCTTTCTTGCAAACGCGATGCCCTCTGCCTTGGACACCTGGCGCTTGTCGCCCTGCAGCAGGTGTGTTTGTTTGGGGGGTTGAGTCGTAAGTGGGGGATGGAACGGTTCATGTCTCCTTCTTCTGATGCAACAGCACGAACTCGGCTTGCACACGTCATGGCGTCTGAGGGCTGGGCCCAGGGATGACCAAAGATTAGTCACCAAATCAGGATAGTATCAGATTTGTGAGCCCTGCCCGGAGACGCCACGCACCAGATCCGTTTTGTTAGCGACCACCATCTTGATGGCATCGGGCACGGTGGCGTACATCTCCACCTCCCGTAACCAGATCTCGTCCAGGCTGTCAAACGTCTCCCGCTGCGACACATCGTAGACGAGGATGATGCCCTGCGCCCCTCTATAGTATGCTGCACGAGTTGTTATGGAGTAGGAGTCGGTGGAGGTTGTGTTGCAATTGAGGCGCATTCTCATGTCAGGGTGCGCTTGTCGCAAATGGCTGATCGTGCCCGGCATTGGCAGTGGTGATGGATTCCAACGGCAATCCCTCCGCCCCTAGGAATTCTCTCTCCTTCATAACATACACACACTAAGCAAAAATCCCACCCCTTTCATAAACCTACAGCTGGTCAGGGTACGGAATCGCTCCTGCCCGGCAGTGTCCCAGATTGACAACTTGACCCGCTGGCCATTGAGCTCCACAATCTTGGCCTTGAAGTCCACCCCTGCAAGGCGCGGAGGACAGCTCGTGCATGAGAAGCTTGAAGAAAAGAGCCATGAGCATACCATATTCGTCCACCTCCAGCCCGCGCTCACAGGTATACTACGTACCGATGGTGGGAACCAGCTCCTCAAAGCCCCCCGTCGTGAAGCGCACGAGGAGACTCGACTTTCCGACGCCACTGTCGCCCACCAAAAGAATCTGCAGACGCACATGCACTCAATTTAAACACCTCTACTCAGCCTAGGCGCGCCGTCCCGCCCTGCGGAGGTCAGCATGGCAGCCGGTCCCGGCGAGCGTGCTTACCTTGAACGAGTGATTGGGCTCCGCATCCGTCGCCATGGCCGACAATACCCGACTGCGCGGGTTTACTAAACTCAGAAAAACAAGAGCAATAACCACGACCTCTCTTCCGCAGCATAGGCAGGTGGCAGGGACGAGAGGGCACGGGCGCTGAGGAGGCTTCCGTTCCGGGCTGTCGCAGGTGCCCGGCTGCGAACCTGCGCAGCATCCCGATCTCGATTCGGGGCAGGGGCCCGCTCGACACCTCACGCAGGGCCGGCCCAGGCCCATTTTTGAACACGTATCGAATGCCAATTATTTTCTTAGATCATTGATGCTTCAGAACAAGGGTGCAGGGCACTGGCGCCGGTGACGCGCGAGGTCAAATTGTCCCCACATGTCCCCCGGCAGGCGGCCGAGCCCGAGGGCATGACGAGTCTCAGCGATGAGGACGACATCCCCATACAGTCCTCGAGGCCTCCAAAGACGCTGAAAAGGCGCCTTAGGGTCCCCTCCATCGCCCTGCCCGGCCTGGTTCCCGAGCCAGCCGTCGGCGGCCCAGCGAATGGCGGCTCGTGGGGAGGCGACAATGGGGACCCTCCCGACGATGCGGGCACGGCATGCACCGCCCAACCCGCCTTGCCGCCCTCTGCATCGGCTTCTACCCTGCCGACGCTGAGCCTGGCCTCCGCGCTGGCCTCGGCGCTGGCAGGCGACAGCGCGCGAACCGTGAGCCAGCCGGGCGGCGCAGAGCCGGCCAGCAGCACCAGGTCTGCGAATCGCCCCGACGCCAGTGCTCTGGAGATGCGCATGCACGTCCCGGATGCGCATTTTGATGCCCAGCAGCTGGCAGAGCTGGTGGCCAGACACGGCGGCGGGACCAGGATGCTCCAGGGCGCTGTCCAGGCCGAGCGATTGGGGTGCCAGAGCTCGACGGCTCGGGCCCGTGCGGCCTCCAAATCGGGCCTGGCCGGGGCCGGCGCGTCCCAGGAGCGGCGGAATCGATCGATACGAGCGGCTTCGCCCGCGCGGTCCACCGACCAGCACCCGGCAGCTCCCGCCTCCTGGACGGTGCAAGACGTCTGCGCCTGGGTCGAACGCATCGGCTTGGGGCAGTACCGCAAGAGGTTTGTGCACAATGCCATCACCGGCGCTCTTCTTCTGCGATTGACCCCGGCGCAGATCCGCGAGCACCTGGAGATCACGATCCTCGGCCACCAGGCGGCGCTCTGGGATGCGCTGCGCGCGCTGAGGAAGCGGAGCGACGACGCCGCCGGCGCGGACCAGCCGGCGGGCTCCGAGACGATTGAAACTGGTCTCCTGCGGCGGCAGCAGCGCGCCATCAAACTTCGGCACGCGCTGGAGCGCGCGCGCTCCCGCGAGGCGCACTGCCTCGCCGAGGCGCAGCATGCGCAGCGCACGGCCGAGCTGGCGCAGGCCGAGGTCCGGCAGCTGCGCGCGCGCGCTCGCGCAGCTCGCGCCAGACGGCGGGCCGGGCGAGGGCCGCGCCACGCGAGCGCCCCCGCCTCGCCTGGGGCGCGCCTGCGGCGAGACCTGGAGGTGCTCTGCGAGGAGGCCTCGGTGGCGTGCCTGGCGAGCGCGGACGCAGAGGGCATCGCCGCGCCGGAGCTGCGCGAGGCCCTGCCACAGCTGACGCAGGCGCTGCGGGACCAGCTCGACCCGGACGTGATCGAGGCCGCGGAGCGGCGCGGCGCCGCCGAGCCGGCCGTCGCGATTTCGTATCTGGCGGCGGCGCTGCGCTTTCGGCGCTTTGAGCGGCGGTACCAGGCGGACCTCGAGCGGCGGCGCCAGCGGCTGGACCGGCTGGCGGCACGCGCCTGCCAGGGGACTGCAGGCCGTTCTGTCCGGCCGAGCGCCAGGGCGGAGAGCGAGGGTGGCTCTGACGTTGAGGCGGATGAGGCGTCCAGCGCGGGCAGCCAAGAGGATGAAGAGCACGACGGTCGAGCGCATCCGGGCGCCCCGAGCGGCGCCGCCGACGAGAGCGAGGCGGCCGCGAGGGCCCCGGCAACCTTGGCGCAGGCCAAGGAGTTGGCATCGGCGCTGGGCTGGACGGCGATCGAGGTGGAAGACCCAGACCGATTGGCCGTTCGAGTCGACGAGTTTCTGAACGCGGCTGGCGTCCAGGAGGATGGGGAGTGCTTGGACGGCGACTGCGTGGGCATCGAAGGCGCCGACGACGCCGCCGGCCGCGCCAACGCGAGGGGCAGGACCCTGCTGGCGCAACCGTGGACCCCCGCCGAGGTGGTCTCCTGCCTGCGGCGATGCCACCCCGACGAGCTCGCCGCGATCCGCGCCGGTCGCGGCAGCGCGCAGCTCGTCCAGCTGTTCAGGTGAGGAATTTGGGGTCAACGCGTGAGCAATGGCATTGCTGCGGCATTGTTAGCCCATGCATGACACACCAAGGATCTGCAATCTGCACAGCCCTTTACCCCACCACCACAGGGCCGTCCGCGCGCAGCGCTTTCTTCGGGCGGTGCAAGCGGATCTCGCAAGACGGGCTCGACAGGCGGCCTCGCGGGAGGCGGCCGCAGGCGCGCGCGAGCAGAGGGTCTTGACCCCCGAGGAGCAGGACCGCTTCGTGGCGCGGCTGATGGAGGACGCGCGGCGGCGGCTCCGGAACCGCGAAGAAATCGCGCGCAAGGCCGAGCTGGAGCGGACGCGCGCCCCGGCCGAGGCCGGCATGGCCGCGCTGCTGCGGCAGCGCAAGCACGCGAGCGATGCGGGGCCCGGCCAGGCCAAGCGGAAAGCGCGGCGGAAAAAGGCACCGCACGGGGGCTGGAGAGGCGGCCCAACCGGGCGCTCGGCGACCGCAGAGGCCAGCGGGCGGCTGAGCGCGCAGGAGGAGCTCAACTGACTTGCTTGTAGGTTTGATACCTCGTAAACTGCACTGACTGATTGACTACCAATTGCCGGACCACCCCCTTCAACCTGACGGAGTCCATGCGCCTGCCTGACTTGAATCTCATGAACAAACAAACAGCATGTTGTGTACAGCAGACTGCAGGAATGGACAGGGCCGCGTCCTCGCCAAATATAAAAACAGTGCGGTGTGGAGAGGGGGGACTGGCGCGTGGCCGGCGGACCAGGGACGGCCATTGACGAGAAGCCAAGCACCGCTTGGGCGGCGCCCACTTGCTAAAAGGTCGTCGCAGCAAAGAAACAGACTGCCGTAAAGGTCTCAAGAACAGGCAGGAAAGAATGGTCCGGCTTCGGCCGGGAGTGTGAGGTGCCGTCCGTCATTGGTAGTACAGAATCATCATCTACAACAACTTCCTTTTTTTGAGAGGATACATTGCTCTTCTGCTAAAGGGCAAGCCGTGTGTGGGCGCCGGGGGGAAAGGTACAGGGATGGCCGAGGGGATGGCCATCCAGCGAGGCTGCCGGGAATGGAATGGGGTGCGCGCTCGCGTCGCTCTAGTCTACAGGTGCCAAGGGAGAGGATGAGTGGGGTGGGTGGGTGGGGGGGGGGGGGGGGGGTCCAAGTTGGCCCCCCGGCCCACTCATCCTCCCCCTCCCTACACCACCACCACCAACCATCATCAGCTGGCGTAGGCCGCGCGGCGCTCAGGCTCGACCAACCCCTCGTCCTTGGGCCGGCCGTCGGGCCCGAGGCCGCGCGCCTCGAGCGCGCCGCGCATCGTCTGCGGCGCGCGCACGACGTGCACGGCCGCGGCGCCGTCGGGCGCGTCGCCGTCGAGGATGACGCCCTCCACGTCGCGCTCGGGCGCGTCGTACATGGCCTCGAGCAGCAGGCGCTCCATGATGGAGCGCAGGCCCCGCGCGCCGACGCCGCGCGTGGCCGCCTCGCGCGCCAGCGCACCGATGCCGGCCTTCGTGACCACCAGGCGCGCGTCCGAGGCGGCAAACATGGCAGTGTACTGGCGCAGCAGCGCGTTCTTGGGCTCGGTCAGCACGCGCGCCAGCTCCTGCTCTGTCAGCGCGGTCAGGCTGGAGAGCACGGGGAAGCGCCCCACAAACTCGGGGATGAGGCCGTACCGGATCAAGTCGCGCTGCTCCACCTGCAGCAGCACCGCGCTGGCCTCCACGCTGCTCGCGTCCGCGGCCGCGCTGGGCTCGTCGCGCGCGCGCACGTGCGCGCCAAAGCCGATGCTCGCGGCCGCGCAGCGCTCGCGGATCTGCCTGTCCAGGCCCACAAAGGCGCCGCCGCAAATGAACAAAATGTCACTCGTATCAATGGCCACGTGGTCGCCGCGCGGGTTCTTGCGCCCGCCCTTCTCCGGGACGTTGACCACGCTGCCCTCCAGCATGCGCAGCAGCGCCTGCTGCACGCCCTCGCCGCTCACGTCACGCGTGATGGACGCGCCCTCGGCGCGCTTGGTGATCTTGTCCACCTCGTCGATGTAGACGATGCCGCGCTGCGCGGCCGCCACGTCGTAGCCGGCCGCCTGGTACAGCTTGTGCAGGATGCTCTCCACGTCCTCGCCCACGTACCCGGCCTGCGTCAGCGTCGTCGCGTCCGCCATGGCAAATGGGACGTTGACCAGCCGCGCCAGGCGTCCGCGCCAGCAGCGTCTTGCCCGACCCGCTCGGGCCCAGGATCAGCACGTTGCTCTTGTCCACCTCCACGTCAGACTCGGAAGGTGAAGGCGACGCGCTCGCGCCAGCACTCGCTACTTCAGCCCCCACGCCGCCCTCCTCGGCGCCGCTCAGGCTGCGCAGCAGGCTCGCGCGGCTCGGCACGCCCGCGCTCTCGCGCCGAAGCAGGTTGATGCGGTAGGCGTGCTCCAGCTCGGGCGGCAGCGCGCCGCGGTGCACGCCCGCCACGCCGCTGGTCGCGCCGTAGACCGCCGGGTCCGCGCCGATGCCGCTCGCCTGCTCGGCCGCGCGCAGCGCCGCCAGCGCCGCCCGGTCGCGGTTGCGCTGCTCGTGCGCCAGGCGCTTGTAGTGGTTGTGCACCGCCACGGCCAGCACCTTCTTGGCGGGTGCCTGGCCCACCACGTACTCGTCCAGCGCCGCCACCAGCTCGCGCGGCCGCGGGATGGTCCCGGGCGCAAACCGCCCGCTCGCCTGCGTCGCGTCGGGCGTGCGGCCGCCGAGCACGGGCACCGCGCCCGCGGGAGTGGGGCCCTCGGGCGGCGCCGGCACCGCCGTCGGGCGCGGCAGGTTGGGGAACACGGCCGTCACGGCCGAGGGCGTCCGCCGAAAGTGAGGGTTGAACACCTCAACCGACCGCGAGGCGGGCGCCGCGTTGGGGCCCACGCCCGAAGAGAAA
The DNA here is from genome assembly GCA_031763795.1 of Prototheca wickerhamii. Lineage (NCBI taxonomy): Eukaryota > Viridiplantae > Chlorophyta > Trebouxiophyceae > Chlorellales > Chlorellaceae > Prototheca > Prototheca wickerhamii. The sequence goes on from JASFZW010000002.1 coordinate 1,902,434, forward strand.
CCACGCAGGCCGCGCAACTGTGCGTGGAGAGGGATAATGAGGAATGTGAGAATTGAAAAAGTCGATGCATGCGTCTGCGGGAGCGCGGGTAGGAAACCCCATGCTCAGTCATACAGATGCGCATCCACCCCCAAAACAATGCTCATCCTTTCAACCAAAGCATGCACCCAAGAAACTACACGCTGCTGCCCGCAAACAAAAACACCAAGCAACACATGGTGTGTACCAGCCAACGCGAGCCCCATCGCTGGCGCACATGGGCGTCAAGCCCCAGCAAATACCACGAGTAATCTCACCTGCAGCGCCCGCGTGGCTTGCTCGCACTGCGCGCAGTTGCAGTTCTTGTGAGATCCAGCGTGCTCACTGGGCTGCCCGGAGCGCAGGCCACGGACACCTCCAGAAGTCGCTGGAACCTGGGGGCACGAGCCAGTGAACAGGGCTGAGACATTAATCGTCAACGCGCTTCATCGCCACGCTGCAGCCTCACACGCAGACCGGGGAACCTCATCGCGCATGCATGTACCTATAAACATACCTTGACGATGGCCATCAGGGTCTGAGGGCCGGGCCCTGCCTCTCGGGCGAGCAGGGCCCTGAGCGTCGACGCCGAGTGCATGGGGCAAGGGCCTTCAACGGATGCTTGTCACAGTCGTCAGGAACCCCCCGAAATAGGGAAATCGGTCTCAGAAATATTGGAGAATTTAAATCGGGGAGTGGGGACGGTTTCGGCGCGAGAGGTGGTCGGAAACTAAATATCGGGCATCGGTGCGGGAGGGAAGGGAAGAGGTAGCGATCACTTCGGGGATCACTTATCCCGTGCTGCGCCAGGAGCAAAGCAGCCACCCGCCAGCGCCTTTGCAATGCCTCACCGCCGATTTATTCGCTCCAACCGGGCCGTACTCGATTGGTATGCCTTGTCTTGTTCATTGTTGCATCGTATTTGTAGTTTTTCTGTGAATCCTTGTGCGTCAGCCTTTTCCCGCGGTGACTTGCTCGCCCCGCACGTCAGGCGTGTGTCGGCGACCATCAACGTTCAGGCAAGCTCCACGTGGGGGAATGCACTTGAAGTATGCGGATTCTTCAACGGAAGGAGCCGCAGTGTGGGCGGCATGGCTCTGGTCGATGATTCTTAATGTTGTTACACACACTGAGCGCCCCCGGCCTCGGCCGGGGGACCGTGCGGAATTGCTTTTAGCGGATTTCTCTGAGACCTTCCTATGAGCCTGGGGAACATTGAATGTGCATGGCTGACCGATGATGTGACCTTTAGTGCATAGTTCATCCGACGAGCTACTACTCGTATGTGGAATTATCATCGAAATTAGTCTTTCGCTCCTATCTGATGGTCAGCACTCCTGATTGATTGATTGATTGATGTGTATGGTTTTTCCGTGCAACGGGTCTTATGTGGCATCAAAATGGTGCTTCCTTCACACGCTCACGTGCACCCTCCACGCCATTTATTCTTGCAGGCGTAAACAGGTAGTCGTAGACGGAGTGCTTTGGTGTGGTGTGCGCTGTTGACTGTGTTTTGATATCCTGATGTCGCCCCGATCTGTATATGTAAAAAGCTTATTGCGATGGGAAGTTTCCAAGGTACCGGCTGGCACGCAGGACAGAGCGCAATAGATAGAACATCGAGGGGTGGCTAGGCCGCAACAGCAGACGGTTTCCAGTGCTGGCTCGTGCACTGGGCATAGGCGTCCACGGCCGCCGCACATGCCAGCGGGTTTGAGGCATGTGCAAGGTAGCATTCCTTGGCAGCCTTTGCCGCATCCTTGCACGGCACGGGCTTGGACGGCGCGCTGTGGGGGGCAGGGAGAGGAGGCGACTCTCGAGTATGCAAATGCGGGCGTCAAGGTCATAGGAAGGGCCGAGCTCCCCTCTCTGGCAAGGATGCACCAATAGTAGAATACACCGCCACCCCCCATGCCCCTCAAAACAACCCACGCACTTGTATTCGCTGGCAATGAGCTCATCTGCCAGCTTCTGTACTTGCGCCAGCTCAGCATCCTCCGCCTTGAGCAGCATGCGCCCCACTCGGTGGCTCTGCTCGAGCGCGTGCGCCAGGGCCCGGTCCTGCTTGGCCACAGACGCGACCTCGCGCGCCTCCTGCTCCTCCGGACTGGGCGCAGGCAAGGGTGGCACGGTCTGGATTGCACGTTTCCATCGCCATGCTTGTCTTTCCCATAGCCATTTGGTCCCATGCATGCTTTCATGCCACACGAGGCCCCTTGCATGCACGGTTTTCCTTCTGCAAACCCCCATACAACACGTACAGGATGTGTGTGGACAGGGCCGGTGCCCTGTGCAGCGTCAGAGTCGGGGCCTTGCCATCGAGCTGGTCCAGGAGCTCCTTGGTGATCTGCGCACGACCCCAGACCAGTTGGATCACGGGCAAAGGAATGTGCCGGTCGCATCAATGCCACATTCCCCCCTACCACGGTACCCGAACCCCGGATTCGAGCTCCTTCCGATCCTTGTTCCGGCTCAAGTGCTGGCCCATGGCCACCCGGCGACCCCGTGACCAGCCAGTAAGAGGTTCCTTTGGGTAGGTCGGGTCCCGAAACCAGGCCAGAAATATCAAATTACAATGGACCAGCCAATCGTGTCCTGCGTGCACGCCGTGTATGCGGTGGCATGGCCGTCCTGGTGTCGCGACGAGGAGGGCGAAGATCGGTCGCGCAGGCAGGATGTGGCCTGGATGCGGCAAACTGGCGGCGGTGCGGCTGGCGCCGGGCTTGGCTTAGAGATGGGCATGGGCCGCACGGATGGCGCTCAAAGCATAATTTGTTTGATAGTGATCGAAGTGCAATCAAATAGGGGCTGCGCCATGGACCTGGCGCGGTGCCCGGACGTTCCCCGGCAGGCAGCAGGCACGCATGGGGAAGGGAGATCCCGGCTCGAGCCAGCCCTTGAGAGCAGAGGCACACAGCTGCAATCTGCGATGAACTCATTTCAAATCTTGATACTCAACCAATCATTCTCGGCCTTCCCCGCAGAGGCCCTGGAGGCGGATGCGGCCCGCTACTGGCACCTCTTCTACCTGCGCAACCAGGACAGGTTTTTCAAGGACCGCCACTACCTGGACCGGGAGTTCCCCGCTGCTCCGCGACGCCGCATCCATTGTGGAGGTCGGGTGCGGCGTGGGCAACACGCTCTTTCCCCTGGCGGAGCTCAACCCCGCCGCCCGCGTGCACGGCTGCGACTTTGCCGCCTCGGCCATCGACGTGGTGCGCCGGCACCCCAGCTACGGCGGCCGCATCACGGCGCACGTGGCCGACATCACGCGGGAGCGGCTGCAGCCAGAGGTGGCGCCGGGGTCCATGGCGGTGGCGACCCTCTTCTTCGTCCTCTCGGCGCTGTCGCCCGAGACCATGCCCCAGGTGGGTGGTGTGGAGGACTTAGTGATGAGTGATTATAGAGTCAATTCAAGCGTGTGTGTGTGGGGTGTATCTGCCTGCGGTAATAACCTATCCCCCATCCATGCCTCTGCGTCTAGGCGCTGGAAAACTTGAAGCCGTCGCTGGCCCCTGGCGGGATGGTCTGCGTCCGGGACTACGCTCGCGGCGACTTGGCGCAGGGGCGGCTCTCCAAGACACGTCAGCCCCAGCGGCTGGGCCAGGAGGGCTTTTACGCACGCTGGGACGGCACGCGGGCGTACTACTTCACCGAGGCAAGTGCCTGGGGATTTTGGTGATGGGACTTTCTATCGTGGGTGTGTGCGCTGGGCTCTCATGCTCGGGACGCGTCAGGCCATAAAAGATACCCAAGCTGCATCGTCAAGCGCCCGCCTCAGGCAGCCGACCCTCAATTTCACATTCGCAGGATTTCATGCGCCGACTGTTTGAGGACGCTGGGTTTGTGACGGAGTCGCTCTCGACCAAGCCGCGCCTGGTGGAAAACAGGAAAATGGACCTCAAGATGGACCGGCTCTTCGTGCAGGGCATCTTTGTGCTGCGTGAGGGGGGCACATCGCAGGCACGTGCTCGTTCCTATCCAACCGAGGAGCAGAGAGCTGCTGAGGCAGTGGACGCGCCAGCAGCGGAGACGGAAAGCTTGACGCAGAGTGTGGAACGGCGCGACTGCCAGGGCTTGGAGTGGGACTTTCAGCGGACGCCCGCGGGCGGACAGTGTCTGTCAGAGGTCCTGGCTGCAGCGCTCTGCAACAGCGTCAACGCCGCAAGCCTCACCGGGGCTCGCGTCCTCGAGTGGGGCAGCCGGCCAGGCGTGGGCGCCGCCGCCATGCTTGCCCTTCGCCAGTGCCGGTGCGTCGTTCGCCGCGCGACGTCTGCTACTGTTCCCGTGGGCGGGGATTGTAGTTGACAACGTTTCCATACCATCCAAAACCCTGCAATTTCCAAATCCCCCACCCCCCTCCACGACAGCTGGTCCATTGCCATCGCGGGGGCTCCCCAGGCCATGCAGGCCCTGCGCACGAATGTGCGACGCAACAGCTGCCGTGTGATTGTGGAGCGGCTCCGGCTGCACACAATTGAAGCCGGCGCGGATCTCGACGCCACGGTGGCGCAGCTGACCGAGGCGGTGCCTGCCAGGGGCGTGGACGCGCTGCTCCTGGCCATCGCGGAAGCGTCTGACCTCGAGGTAGCATGCCGGCTCTTGACCGCCGACCTGCTGGCGCCCGGAGCCCAGATATGGGTGAGTGCCGCCTCGCAGTATCGAGATGAGGCCGCCACCATGCTGAAGGGGTTCTCTGATACGGTCGCCATTTGCGACACAGAATCGACCGAGCACTGCCTCTTCCACGGCCTGGCCAGCAACGTGTCTTTGTAGGTTCAGGGGCCAAGATTGCCAAATACTGCGGCACTGCCCGCTAGAAATGGTGGTGTGTCAGAGCATGCAGACAGATACAATGCCATCTTCATATATGCACAATAACACCATTCCGCTCATACTTGTGCGATTCATGTCGCACAACTTGCTGTGTTTGTTATAAACGACACGTCAAGGTTGCAATTGTGGTAATGCCACCCTTGGTCTTCTTCTGCCCCCCCTGGCACTGTGACTGCACAATCTCACCGTCTCTTACACAGCCTGTGGTATTGTTTGTCGAGCAACCCTGAGCTTGATGTCGCGGAGGTGGAAGGCTGTCCGTGCCCGGAGGTACCTGTCTATCCACGCCTCCAGGGGCTCGCTCGCGGCCGGGGGCTGCGCCAGCAGCGCGTCCGAAGCGGCCTCTGCGTCGGCGGCGGCCCTCTCCAGCCGCTCCAGCAAGACCTCGAAGAGGGAAGAAAAGAGACAGATGACGTTTTTGTCACACAGGCACATAAGTTTTCTAAGTTGGCGTACCACAGCTTCATAACAATACGCCACAACCCCTTCATCTTCCTCTCTAAGCACACCTTGGGGGCCTGGTGTTCCAGGATGCTCTGCTGCCGCGCGTACAGCTCCCGAAACCTCGCCTCTGCCGGCACAAACTCGGAGGAGCGCACGATGGCTATCTGGTTGGACAGGTCGGACATTTCGTCGCACAGCGCGAGGTTGTCCTCCGCCAAGCGCTCGTTCTGCTGCCATGCATCCGTCACCGACTGCGCGCGCGTGGGGTAGGTTGGAGCAGACAAGTTGGTGAGGCGTCAGTAGAAAATTCAAAGCACACCCGCCTTGGTGATACCATCTTTTAAGAACTCTCTCCCGACCTTGGTCATCTGGAGCTGATTCTCGGTCCACTCGAGCAGGGACGCAAACGCACGCAGGTCAGAGACAGCCTGCACCAGCTGGTCGGTGGGCATCCGTGCCAGGGCAGGGAAAGAGCCCGGCACCTCAGGCACCCCCGTGGGCGAGGGGCCCAGTCGGGGCCCGGCCATCGAGGGCGGCTGCGGGTGCGCGGGCGTCCGCAGCCGGCTGCCAAGCTCCTCCCTGACTTGAAGCAGCACAGACGCCAGACGGACCTTTTTGTTCTGGCCCCAGGAGAACAATGAGGGCGGGCTGATGCTGCCGCTTATGTCCACCCAGGGGTGCCGGATGGGCGGGGAGACGACCATGCTGGGGGCTTCCCCGGGAAAAGCCGGGCCCAGCGCCACCCTGACCACCAGGGCCGAGCCATCGGCCGAGCCCACGGGAAGCTCCAGGGCACTCCGCTCCGCGTTCACGGCTCGACAGCCTGGCACGGCCACAAGGGCCTCATTAATTTGCTGGGACCGACTGCGATGGGGTGAACGCGTCCGAATCGAGTGTCAGATCGGCAAGCAAAGGCGACGGAACACGACACGCCCAGAACGACGGAGCTATTTCCCCATCACCACGCACTCGAACTGACGGTCAAAGCTGTGTTGACGCAGCGGGTACGCCATGGCCATTCAGATTAATCACGGGAAAGGCGGGCAATTGTCCATGTCAGGGCTGCGTTAGGTGCAGCATGGTGTCCCAGCTCGAGGGTAGCAAACGCGCATGAGATCGTTGTGCTGTTGTTGGATTCTGGTCCTCAAAACAGCACCCAGCCCGAGCAGGCAAGCAGTGCATGGGCAGCCGTACATACTTAATCAAATACATCATCTTGAGCTCGTAGTGCTTTCCGCCATCGCTCTTCCGCCTCTGGAGAGTTGTGCATCATGGATATGGGAGTTGTGGGTGTGCACTTTGGTTGCTTTGGCCCCCTCAACGACATGACAAGAACCACGAGGTGACCCCCCAAACGACCACCCGGCCCCTTCTCACCTATGGGGTCCATCCCTTCCAAAAGAACGCCCTGAACGACCGACTCTGGAAGCTCCCGGAGCGGCAGGAGCCCGGACTCGCCTGGCCTGTTGAAGAAGCAGACGGTGGGGGCTTCTGCCGCCGTCACCGGCACAAAGGGGGCAGCCACTTGGCAGGGCCTGTCGAGATCCACGCTTCCCAGCGTCGCATTGTAACTACACCGGGAGGTAGTGTAAGAAAGGGTGCCGCAATGAGTAAGGAAGGTGGTTGGAGTGTCATGTGCACGAGGTGCTCTTGCAACTGTGCCTCGCCCACAATCTCTCTATCGTGCCCCTGTCCCAATCACACCCGAGCAACACGCACCACTCGTATCCGACAATGAGCGTCAGGACAGACACACAAAACCAGGCAGGCAGGGCCGTGGCCCAGTATGGTGAGGGGTAGTAAGTGATGCCCAGGCTTGCCAGGACGCTTGCAGGCACAAACGCCCAGATGAGGTAGGCCACTGCGCAGGGCGATTGGAACATAGTGATTTAGTAATGAGTACTGCACACCCTTGTGTGTCGATCATGCATTTCCCCTACCAGCTGCGCTCACCGTATGCGACGAATGTCGAGATCCACCCAACAAAGCCGTACACCTCCACAGACGAGACGCCCTGCCGCGCAGCATCGGCCGCATCCATGCCGCTGCCATATTCCATGACAATGCCTACATGACGAAGCACTTGTTTTGACCGTGATTGACGAGTGGACCAAGCCACGAGCTCGCAGGTCCTATTTTTTATGGCGAGATGCTCCGAAATCACCGGCCGAATCGTCTTCAAACGATGCTGCTTCGCTCGCTGCCTCCTTTTGCCACACCAGTCATCCGGTCATTATTGCTTCCCCTGACGTGCACTATCCGCACACAAGACATTATAGAAATCGTACATTTTATTCTAAAAAAATGACCACGCCTAGGGTATAGTCGCCATGTAGCGCCGAGACGTGGAGGAGCGTCCTCAGAGCCTGTTGCGCATCTGTTCCGCGAGGGAGCCTGGACCACAATGTCTCAACGAAGTTCTGGGGCTGCGGAGGATCTCCTGTACGTTGATGGACGATACTGGTTTGTCCACGAGAGCCCCATGGGTTGTATGTGCAATGAAGAGAGCTTTCTAATTTGAGCACCGCTCACCTCTGGCTGCTCCATCCTTCCTTGACCCTCTCACGAACAGGTACATAGGGTACGTCCCTGGAGACCCGACGCTGCCCCCGCTGAGCTCCTCGATTCCCGCCTGCCTACCAGAGTATGCGGGCAACAAAATGCTGGATCTTCGGGAGCTGAGCACGGCCGCACTGACTGCGGAGGCTGCGACCACCAACCCCGCCGATCCGTTTGCCTTCTGCACGCTCCCTGTGACGCCAGGTCAGTGTGAGGTGTTCAGAGAGAGGCGGTGTGACGGTGCAGAATGATTGGGGAGCTTTCGTGGGACGCCATGGACTCACGGAGCCTGCAAATTCTGTCTATCCAATCGCGCACTACACCCAAACCCGCCTACTCTCTGTGCGCGCCAGGCGTCCCCCGTGCCCAGCTAGCCTACTATTCTGGCCACAAACGGAACGAGTACGGCGTGAAGCACAACACGACAAACGGTGAGCCCAAGCGCATCCCCCGCCGCCAGCAGCGGCAGCCTACGGATGCCGAGATCGTGGCCGTCGTCTCCGCGGCCCTCGCCTGCCCCGGCGCCCCGATTCCCTGGAGCGAGCTGGGCTACCCAGACGGCGGGCCCGTGGTGGCGGGGCGCGAGGTGGACCTGCGGCGTCTCTGGACCCTGGTCAGCGCGTGGGGGGGCATGGACGGGGCCCGCGCCGCCCGGCGCTGGACCGCCATCGCCATCGAGCTGGGCGCCCACGGCAAGTGCATCAGCAACTTTGCGGCCGCATTCAAGACGATATACACGCGCTTCCTGCTGCCCTATGAGGCGCACTGGAAGGCCGGTGGTGGCGGCACTCCAGAGGCCGCTAAAAAAGAGGCCAAGGATGTGGCGCCGTGAGCTGTGCATCCACGCAGCTTGACGAAGACGAAGCCAGACTAGCCTGGCTTCTTTGGAAAGAGATGATTTTTTAAGGGCATGTCAAGCATGCACTTATTTTGGAAGCAGACTTTGGTGTCATAAGAGCACTGTCGTCAAAAGGCCAAGATATGTGGAGAAGCTCGATCTCAGATCGTCGATCTGGGCGAGGAATCGAGACGCTCACTGGTCCGAGCGAGTTTCAGGCACGCTCTCTGAACAAGTCACCATTGAAAGCACCGTCTCAGGACGACATTTGGTCTTCTCATGGTGTAATCGTATTCGAATCCTCAGCGATCACCCACCGCCATGGCGGATCAAGCTCTCTCCCTTGTGTGCAGCGACTGCGGTGCCCAGTTGCGATCCGTCAAGGAAGCGCAAGACCACGGTGAGTGGATGAGGGCAGTGAGAGGGACGATGTAAGTTACATAATTGTAGCCATAGTGCTTGGAAACGTTGCAAATTCCCCGCACAGGCGAGACGACGGGCCACGCCAATTTTGAGGAGAGCACCGAAGCAGTGAGTGTCGTGCATTGTATGCTAGGGTGTCCGGGATACACGCGGAGAGTGGCTGCATGCCAGGTACAGCTTCAAAAAAAGCGAGTGGCGCCGTAATCATGCATCATGCACTTTCGATCAATCAGGCACAGCGCCTGGTCTGCACGGACTGCGGCAAGCCCTGCCGCACTGAGACGGAGAGGCAGCTCCACACCCAGCGGACGGGGCACGGATCCTTCCAGGAGCAGGCCGCCTCCGCCGCAGCCATTGACACTGCCGCGGAGATGCGGGAGGCAAGCGATGCCACAGACCAGGAAATGGTACGCTGGTGCGGGCAGTTGGGGGGTGTATCGGTACTACCTTGTGTGGTGACTGTGGCCGGTGGCTTGATGCATTGCATCGCCGGGTGCCGGGCAAAATTGGGAGGGTTGGTCAAGAACAGTGCGACAGTCTTTACACATCCCTCCAATATCACAGGTAGCACCCGAGGTGGATGAGGCGGCATTGCAGGAGCTGGAAGGAATGGGCTTCGGCCGCAACAGGTGAGATGCACCGGGCATGTGTGGATGGAAGGCCGTGAAGATTGGGCAAAGATCCACAAGAGGAATGGAACTATGCTGCCAGAAAGAGGCGGCGCGATCCCATTTGTTGGGTACGGGCTCTGTCATGCCCTCCGAGCGCAAGACCGCGCCAAGCTCGGTAGGCCTGGTGCCCAGCTCCCCAAAATTCATGCCCTGCCCCAGGGCCATCCGGGCGCTGCACAGCTCCGGTGGTGGTGGCATCGAGGCTGCCGTTGCCTGGCTGGCGGATCACGAAGCCGATGCGGATCTGGACACGCCGCTGCTCGTGCCCAAGGTGAGTCGGTGAGGGTGACGGCGCCTTACAGTCGCCATCCGCGCGACTGCGTCCCACCCCGTAACGCACCCATTCGCAGGCATCGATCAAGCCCAAGCTTTCCCCCGAGGAAGCCAAGGCCATGGCGGAGGAGCTTGTTCGGCGCGCCAGGCGAGTGGCTGCGCAACTTTGAGGGTTTGTGGACTGGGAGAGGGGCAAGCTGCAGGAGAGAGAAATTGTTCAGGGAGGATTCCTTCATTCAACCTTGACAGGCTTAAGCGGGAGGCCGAGGAGAAGGAGCTGGAGCGGCTGCGGGAGCAGGAGAGGATCCGGTAGGCGATCTGTGGGGTGCTGGTTGCGGAATGAAGCAGGTGCATTTGGTATACTAGTGGCGGTCTGGACCTCGTGAGTTCACCAGCGCGATGCGCCTGGACCCCTTGCCCCCCCCCCCTCAGGGCCGGCAAGGAGCTGCTGCTGGCGCAGCGCCAGGAGGAGGACCTCAAGCTCAAGCGAGCCGCGGAGGCGAGGCGACTCGAAAAGCTGGAGGAGCAGCGAGCTCGCGAGAAGATCCGGCAAAAGCTTGGTGAGTGAGGAGGAAGGGAGGAGGAGGGAAGAGTGTACCATTCAGGGTAGCTTGTGGCCGCCAACTGGCAACGCGCGGCCCTATAAATTGAGCACAGGCATCTGACACGGAATCTATCAGCTCACACACCCCCCTCCCCTTCCGCTCAAAATACAGAGGAGGACAAGAGGGAACGGCGCCGGCGGCTGGGCCTGCCCGAGGAGCTGACGCCCGAGGAGCTCGAGGCCGAGCGCAAAAAGGCGGAGCAGCGCGCGGCGCAGGAAGCTGCCAGGAAGCTGCCGGCCCCCACCGTGGTCCCGGACGCGGACCGGTTCCGGGACGCGCTGGTGGCGGTGAAGAAGGCGCACGCCGCCGACGCCGCGGCCGTGACGCTGTGCTTTCAGACCCTGTTCAAGCTGGTGTCCAACGTGGCCACCGCGCCCGACGTGCCCAAGTTCCGACGCGTGAACGCGGGCAACGCGGCGCTGTCAGCGCGCCTGCTTCCCGGCAGCGTCGACTTCCTCAAGGCCGTGGGCTGGACCGAGGCGGCCGAGCCGGGCGTGCTGGAGCTCGTCCCCGGAGGCGCTGGCGAGCAGGCGCGGCTGGCCGCCGCCGGCGCGCAGCTGCACAGCGCCCTGCACAACCCCTTTTTCGGCGCGCTCTGAGCGTGTCCTGTGCGTCTACACACGTATGCACTTGTATCGAGGAAAAGAAGGGTAGAAAATACAACAAGACTGATGTATGAAAAGAGGTACAACCGGGTCATAGTGCGCTGCGTCTTGAGCGCGTCCGGCAAGGAGGGTGAGTGTGTGAGTCGTGGAAAAGCCAAGGGCGAGGGAAGAAGGGTGAGCGCGCGGTTCGGGCCTGGGGCGCCGCCTGCGCGCGGTGGCGGCCTCTCTATTCCGTGATCGGGGGCACACAATCAGGCATCTGGGGACATCAACAAGGTAGATTCACAACGACAGCCCCATTCCACTAGACAAACTCGGTCGACCGGATCCAGCGCGTGACGATGTTTTTGGTGCCCTCCACCACGGGGCAGCCGCCGTGCAGGCTGAAGGGGTCTGGGACCAGGCGGTCCTCCGGCTCGCCGGGGACATAGTCCCAGAACAGCAGCGCGTCGCCGGGGTCAGCCCTGACCTTGAGCACGTCGTCCCGGTCGCAGAAGCCGGCCGGCTCGCCCAGGAGCTGGCGCCGGCGGACCATGTCCAGCTTGGTCTCGCCCGACGTGTGCACGACGTGCCGGGGAAACACCGTCTCGCCCCCCTGGTCGGGGGCGTGGATCATCATGATGAAGGTCGCCATTCGGTCGCCGCCCGTCATGCCGCCCTTTCCAGGGCCGTACTCGGGCCCGCCCGCGCGCTTGAGAAAGTTTCTGCGGCGGTTGGAGAGCGATGAGTGGAGGCGTGGGTGGAGGGGTGGGTGTTGTTGATAACACACACAGGGAGCATCGAGATGAAGCGACAGGTGGTGCTGACGAGACACGAAGCAGCATGCCTCCCTTCCTCTCCCCGCCTTGAACAGACAATATCACCTATCCACCCCCTCCCAATACGTACACGCAGGCCGCCGGGAGGTCGAGCTTCATGTCGGTGTGCCGGCAGTTGTCCGGGTGCGGGTCGTACTTTTGGTTCTGCTCGTACCGCAGCATGTAGAAGGACTCGCCAAACTCCTCTGGCACGCCGATCCACTCGTGCGCGCGCGCCTGCAGGTCGAGCACCGTCTGGTCGCGGCGCGCGCCGTTGAGCCAGGCGCCGTAGCTCGTCCGGATGTCGTTGATGCTCTTGTTCGCTACCACGCCCGACCGCTCAAACCCGCCTAAGTGGGGAGGGGGGAGGGAGGAGAAGGTAAGACAGGGTGCAACAAGGACGATGGCGCCCTTCTGGAGCCAAGGGTGCCGGGCAACGTCTTGCCGTTGGCCCTGGCCTCCTTGCTGAACCCTTTTGGCCTCCGACTTGCAAATTAGTATCCAGCCAAACCCCCCCTTCCTTAACCCCCTCCCTGCACCCCCACCCACCCACCCCCCTGCCTCCCTCACCTGCCGCCAGTTCGAGGAGGTGCTCCCGCTCCGTGGTGCTCAAAAAGTCCTTGTACTTGACGATAAAGGGCTTCTCCGCGCTGACAATCTCCGCCTGCGGGTGGCGGGCCGCGCGCAGAAAGGTCTCCTCGGTCAGCCGCCAGCCGCCGCGCAGCTCCTCCTCGCTCGGGCGGGGAAGCTTGCCGGAGATCTTCTGGTCCACCTTGAGCAGGCCGGTGTCGATCACCTTGGGCTCGGACCGGTCGCGCGTGTCGCGCTTCTGGCTGGCGTTCTTCACCAAGGGCACGGAGCGGGACAGGTCAGAGAGCGCCTCGTGCACGTCCGCCTCGGCCAGGCGCTGCTCCACCGACTTGACCACGACCACAGGCCGATCAGAGGTCTCCTTGGTCACCAGTACTGCGCGATAGGGGCGAGGGAGGGCAGAGTTTGGCACCCGCTTGCGTTCGAAGAGCCATCCACATTGGTGATCCGGACGACAGACGCGACACGACTCCTTCTTGCGCCGTGATCCACACCAAACAATGCCCCAACGAGCCAATTCGGGCCTGTGTCGAGGCCGAAATCCCAGCTGTTCCGACAGCGCAGCTCGGCGCACGCCCTCATACCTGCGTCCTCGCTGGACAGCTTTCGGCGCAGCTCGGGCAGCTGGGAGGGCCCCGAACTCACTGGAGTGGGTCCCACCTGGACCAGGCTCGCAATGAGAAGGACGGAGCCCAGCACGGCCCCGGCCATGAGGACCACGGGCAGCAGCGGAAAGCGGCCCGGCCGTGCACGGGCCCGGCTCGGGTGGGGGCCCATGACGGCACTGAAAAGGCCGTCCGTTGACCTGTTGGAGTGCATCATGATGTCATAACGCTGTAAATACTACACTGAGGCCCGTGGCAATGACCGGTTCTTTTGCATGGAGGAGCGGTGCGCAACGTCCCGTCAGGCGAAGAAAGTATGGAAGACAGCGAGCCGGGCAGCAGCGTGTGAGTGAAGCACCGAGGCGATCAATTCGTGGCAAACCTATGATTGTCTAGTTTTTGATGAATTTTCGTGCCATCTGCGGCCGTCTGCTTGGCGCTCGTTGAGCGGCACGCTTCTCGTACGTGCGGCGTTCCGAGACACGTGGCAAGGCCTCTGGCAATACTTGGTCTTTGGACACGATGACACAAGGCATTAAGAGCCCCAATGTCCTGGGAAAGAAAAGTTAGGAAGTGTACGCCTCTTGCTTTGTAATATCCTTGCCTTTCAGGTATCGGCAATAGAGAAATTTTTCAGAGAAAAATGGTTGGCAGCCTGGTACGTGGCTTTAGTGTATGCATACACTTTCACACCATTCCGCATGAACGTGCAATCAAAATTACTTCTACGTCCATGCAACAAACCAAGGCGTATGCCATTTCATTGAGAGCATCACGGTGGGAAGCTTAGCTGCCAGTGCCAGCAGTGGCATTCGCCTGAAGACGGCGAATGCCACTGCTCAATTGGCCGGCAGTTTGTCCCACAAAATGGCCAACGAAACAAAGACAACAAAATGTAATGTAGTACCCAGAATATAGATTGTTGTTGGATGTCCAACCTGGCTACCCTTGCATGAAAAGAGGGCGATCCAGGAACCGTTTCAACGCAAAAACGACTTTTCACTCAATTTCCATGGCAGCTCCGCCCCGGGACGGGCACGCGTGACGGGGCTTCTGGAAGAGCTCATTCGCAATATCAATGCATTCGACTCTTTTATCATAAATATCTGCGACTATCAACTGTGTTTGCTCACTGGCAAACCCTAGCATGCGGCTACGTGGTCCGTGTCGTGGGTAGCATAAAACCCTCTGCAAACACAGATCCAGGTGGGGTCACGACCCCGGATGCTACGGCTGAGTGGCAGGCATATATTATCCATGCTAATGCGCTGTTTGATGGAAGATCCATGAGACCACGCCCTCTGGACTCTGAGCGGGCTTCATCCGGCCAGATCCGGCGTCCGGACGAGAGGTTGCCGAGCCTTGCCGTAGCACCCCTTGGAGTGGCGTTGCCATCAACACGTCAACTGGATCACGTTTCCATCCTCAAGATAAATTGATGTTTCTACATACAAAGGTAACAACAGCACGCCAGGCCTTCCCTGTGTACACCAACCATCGGTCCGTGCGACCAAAGCGTCTGGTGGAAAGGGAGGAGGACAGCAGGATGGTGTTCACGTCTCTGCAGGCCGGGTATGGATACAAGGACATGGCCAGGTATGAGACCCCCGAAACCACCATCGTCCCACACTTCCAAACCATTTCCGACCGCGATGCAAAGCGCCACCATTTATTTACTCCAGTAGTATATTCTCGATCTCAACTCGGTTGCCCGGGTGAGCACCATGGTTATCCGTGGCCCGCAGGCCTCTCCCCTGCCTGCCTACTTTTCGCAGGCCGGGCTGCCCGGTTACAGCAAGCTCTATAAACCCCGTCGCCATGACCAATCCGGCGTCCCGTGGCGCCTGCTGTTGATCCTCTGCGTGGCGCTTGGTGGCTTGTATTACACCTTTCACCACTCGAGCAAGAGCGAGGCCGTGCTGGCCACGCGCCTGGCCGCGTACGACCGCCTGGCCAGCCTGTCCTCCCGGCGCGGCGCGGACGGTGAGCCCGAGGAGCTGATCCCCCGTCGCAAGTGGAGCGAGCGCCACGTGCGCACGATCCTGGAGGACGAGGAGGCCGCTCGGCGCCTGGCGGGGCGCGACAAGCCCCGGAACGAGTTTGCGGCCTATGACCCGCTGCTGCACGCGCAGTACCTGGACCTCCCGCCCCTGAGCCCGCCCTCCGAGGCGGACATGACGGGCTCCTTCCAGCTCACGGAGGCGGTGTACAACCAGGCCGCGCGGCACCCGGCCGCGCGCGTGCTGAGCTTTGAGCACCCGCGCGTGGTGCACTTTCCCTCCTTCCTGAGCCCCGAGGAGGTGCAGCACATCTTCGACATCAGCAGGGAGCACCTGGTGCGCTCCGAGGTGGTGCACGAGGAGGGCGAGGAGTCGGTGAGCAACATTCGGACCAGCTTTGGCGTCTGGCCCTCGCGCACCGCCGTCACGCAAAACATCACCGACCGCATCCACCGCCTGCTGGGCGTGCCCCACGACTTTGGCGAGGACCTGTACGTGCTGCAGTACAAGCACGGCCAGCAGTACGACGCGCACAACGACAACTGCATGGACGACCTGCGCCACGGCCGCACGGCCACGCCCAGCTGCGTCGACTTCCTGAAGCGCGCGGGCGGGCCGGCGTGCGGGCCCGGCGCCGGCGGCGTCACCTGCGGCGACCGTATGGCCACATTCATCCTGCAGCTCAAGCACCCGGAAAAGGGCGGGCACACCGTGTTCCCGGCCGCCAGCGTCACCAAGGCGGCCATGAAGCGCCGCAAGATCGCCCAGGGCGACGAGTGGTACTGCGAGGAGGACGCGGTGCTCGGCGCCGCGCCCGCCGCGGGCGATGCGCTCCTGTTCTGGTGAGTGGTTGTTTGTTTGTTTGTTTGTTGTGTTCTGGGAAGGAGAGCATTGATTGAATTGATCCAGTTCACGTGCCAGATATCTCAACACCCCCCTCCTCGTCTCTTCGTCTCTCAGGGACTACATGCCCGGCCAGGGCAGCAACCGCGGGTCGTACGCGGACGGCTCCGCCGACCCGGGGGCGACCCCCGTCTACGGCGCCCTGCACAGCGGCTGCCCTGTCATCGAGGGCGAAAAGTGGATCGTCACGCGCTGGATCCGCAGCTCGCGGTTTACTTAGAATGCGATGAGTGGATCGTGTACCCGGCCTGGACTCGCGATCGATCCGGGCAGGCATCGCGACGATGACGACTCGGCCCTGGACTCTTGACCCCGTTACTCTGCACGCGCGATTGCGCCGCCTTTTTTCTCACCCCCTTATCTCCCGTGAGCCGACTGATGCCCGCCCCGACCCTGCAACGGTCGTGGGCTCAAGGCACGCAGCGCGCCCGTCTGCCGACTGCCCTCAAACACGCGATTTTGTGTATTCTCGCCGTCTCTTCCCCGACTATGTAGGCGCGTGCGTGCGCTCGTTTCCGCTCACCTCTTTGCGAGCGGAATGTGGAACGAAGAAAGCAATAGAGAAATTGGTGGTGGTGGTAGAAAGGGGGGTCGATTGGTTTAGGCATGGTTGTGCCCAAGAGATGGGTACAGGAAATTACATGCTTTTGGTAGCACTGAGTTGATCGGTTGAGCTGTGTTTTTTAAAAAGGGCGCTTCGTAATATGCAAATAAATAAATGAATAACGAATAGACCACGAAGCATCTGCGGATGCCACGGAGCGGTCAGTCATTTGAAGCGATGCATTGGGCTTATGCATTCTAGATAAATAACACAGTATTCCTACGACGGGCGCACGTGAATGCCCATCGGAACGCGCACGCATCACGATGGTTGGAAGGAGGCTCGCGACATCGCCGCCAGCTCCGACTCCCAGCTGTGGAGACCCGCGGCCGTTGGCGGGGAAGGCGCAGGCTGAGGGTTTGAAAGGGAGGCAGCATCCCGGCCCGGCTCTGCGCCCGGCCGCTCCGCGTTTGCCGCGCCCCCACCGGCCACACCACCCGCAACACCCTCCTCTTCCAGCATGGCGGAGGCCATGAGGTCGTTGCAGAGCACCATGATCTGTTCGTCCACGGCCCAGCGCGTGCCGACGGCCAGCGCGTCCACGGCCGCCTGCGCCGCCTCGTCGCCGGGGACAAACGCGCGCGTGAGCGCGACGCAGAGCAGGCGCATGACGTAGGCGCCGTTGAAGAGCATGGCCAGAAAGGTGACGCACAGCACCGCGTCGGGCCCGGTCTCTTCTAAAGCTGTGCTGTGCGCGATCAGGCGAAGGAAGAGGTGGCGGGTGAGGTCGTCCAGGTTGGCAATCATGTCGGCCGCGCGGCGGGCCAGCACGGTGCCGCGCACGACGCCGGCCAGCGCCAGCAGGCAGGCCTCCAGCTGCGCGCTGACGTCGGCCAGCTCGGGCGCGACGGGGATGAGCAGCGGGCAGCTGTAGGTGTCGTGCGCGTCCAGCGCGCGCTGAAGCTGCCGGCCACGTTGAGCAGCTGCCGGCACAGCCGCTGCGCGACGCTGCGCCTGCGCAAAGGGGAAGCGCTTGACCTTGCTGAAAGGGTAGTACTCGTAGTGCAGGGCCTGGTCGAGGGCCGTCATCGCCGCGATTGTCGCGCCGATCTGCTTCAGCCGCGGCTGGACGCGCAGGTAGGCGCCCCCGACCAGCTTGCACGTGCCGGCGCCCTCGAGCGTGACGTATAATGATGATGTCCTGGCCAGGTCTGTGTTTGGAATGGCTTGGGCGGGTTTGGAGGAGGGAGACTGGAGGAGTTTGGACGTGCCTCTGCGGCAGCGACGTGATGGGTCCAGGTGGCGCAGCGCAGCCACGAATTTAAGGATTATGGATCGATTGCTGTTGTCATGAGATGCCAGAGGTCCGTCCAGAGCCGCTCCATAGTCCTCCGCATCGTACGCCGCCTGCAGCGCCGCCGCGCCGTCGCCGGCCCGGCCACGGCCGTGCGCCGGGAGGCTGATCTCGTGGCGCAGTGCCGTCAGGGAGCCCTGCGAGAGCGCGGGGCTCAACGACGCCGAGCCCACCCGATCGCCAACTTGAAAGAGCTCCGACAGCGTCGTGCGACGCAGTCCAGTAGACTCCTCCTCTCCGCCCTCATCTCCTCCTCCTTCCTCCGACCTCGCGCCGTGCTCGGCGGAGCGCAGCACGGCGCGCTGGCGACCAGCGTCATCGCGACCAGCGCCGTCGAGACTGACCTGCGGCACGGCCCCGCGCCGCCTGTGCCGAGCCCGCCGGTGCTCGCGCGGTACCAGACTGTGCACGGTCGCGTTCATGACCCCGGCCAGGCCCTCCAGCGCGCTGGCCATCTGCGCCTCGTATACGGCGCGAGCAGTGACGGGAAAGAGGCAGGCCGCCAGTATGACGTTGACCACGACGCCCACGGCCGTGGCGGCCAGGCGCCAGACGGCCGTCTTGGGCAGGGGCTCGTCCTCGTGGTAGTTGGGCAAGGAAACGACGGCCATGATGATGGCCGCGATGAGGAAAGCGTAGAACCAGCGCGCAAAGCGCACCGCGCATGCGCCGACGACGCCCGCGGACAGGCTTAGGAAGAGGGGTAGTAGAATATACTTTTGGACGTGAGCGGACGAATAGCTCAGCCCGTTGCACAGATAGGTCAGGTACATGATACCGACGCCCAGCCCGGCCCCGAGCGCCGTGCCCAGCAGGCGCTGCACGCCCTTTAAAACCACCTGGCCGGACACTTGTTCTAGAATCGTAATCACGATGAGCAGGCCCCAGAGCATGCGCTTGTCAAAGGCGTCGTTGGAGGCCGGCACGATGACCATGACCATGATGACGCAGTAGCCGACCACGCCCTGGACGCCGACCGACAGGTGGTTGGTGGTCACGCCCGTGGCGCGGCGCAGCGCGTCCAGCAACCGCCGCGCCGCGCTCGGCCGCGCCTCGACCACTGGCAGCACCTTGAGCACCGTGTGCTGCGCGTCCAGGAACGCGAGAAAGGAGGCCGAGGTGCGCCCGGGCGCGGAGGCCAGGAGCACCGAGTTGCGGAGGAAGCTGAGCGGCGCGCGCGCCGAGGAGGCCGCGCTGCTGGCCGCGGCCACGGGGCCCTCAAAGGCGGGGCCCTCGCCGCGCAGCGCGCGCGCCGCCAGGCGCGGCACCAGGCCCCAGACCCTTGGAGCGCTGCCGCGGCCCGCCCAGGCCCAGGTGCGCGGCCAGCTCGGCGCCGGCGCCGGGGTCGTCGCGCCCCAGCGCCTCCACCGCGCTCAGGTGCATCTGGCACAGCCGCGTGCACAGCGTGCGCAGCGTCGCGATCAGCAGCCGGAACGCCAGCGCGTCGGTGGACAGGCGGGCTGAGGATGGGATGCCGTCGCCCGCGTCACCCACCCCTCCCTCGCCGGCCTTGCGCGTGAGCGCCTCGAACCGCGCCTCCAGCTCGTTCAGCGCGGCCAGCTCGTCGCGCAGGCGCCGCCGCCCCTGCAGCACGTCGGCCAGGCCCTCGCAGCAGGCGCGCATGGCGCCGCCCAGCGCGCGCAGCTCGCCCGCGTGCGCGCGCATCACGCGGCAGTTTTGCCGGCCGGTCTGCAGCGGGTAGACGACCATCATGAAGCTGCTGAGCATGCTGCGCGCGGTGAGCGCCAGCACGTCAAAGGCGCGCGCCGGGAAGCGGTGCTGGCGGCGGTAGAGGTCAAACTCCAGCCGCGCGGCGGCCTCCCACTTCCAGACGGTGGCGATGGAGGTCCCCGCCGCGTAGACGTCCGTGTAGAGCGCTCGAGCCCGGCGTCCCAGAGCCCGCCGTCGATGCCCACGCGCGCGCTCGTGTCGCCGCTGCAGGCGGCCAGCAGGCCCGTCTCCTCGTCCAGCTCGCCCGTCATCAGGTCCAGGCCCGCGGCCATGGCCCGGCCCAGCTCGCGCAGCGCGGCCGCCAGCGCGCCGCGCACGGCGCCGCCGGCCGGCAGCGGCAGCACGACGGTCATGACCACCAGCAGGGCCGCGCTGGAGAGGATGGCGTACCACATCCAGTGCACCGCGAAGCGGTAGAGCGCGTAGGGCGCGTGGTAGCTCACGCCGATGGTCAGCGCCAGGGCCACGATGCTCAGCATCCAGAACTGGTTGTAGCGCCGGAAGCGGAAGCGCATCACCGTGTGCACAAAGACGACGAGGGCCGACAGGCAGAGCGTGGGCGCCGCGCGCGCGGGCGTGTTGGCGCGGCTGGCGCCGTTGATAGCCAAGGCCGCGTAGGCGATGCCCAGGCCCAGGCCCGCGCCGAGGCAGTTGCCGGCCACGCTCTCGGCCGCGACCTGCAGCGCCGCCAGGCCCGCCCCCACGGAGAAGAGGATGTTGAGGTAGCAGAGCAGGAGCACCAGGGCCGGGTTGGCCACCACCGGGTCCAGGGACAGGCCCGCCCAGACCTGGCTCGGGCTCGTCACCGCCATCACCAGCACGGTGCACGCCCACATCTGCGTTTGCGAAGAGGGGATGAAGATGGGCAAGCTGGGCCCAGAATTATGGAAGCGGTGGGCGCCGGTTTCGGAGAGGGCCGGACGCCAGGCCCGGACAATTGTGATCGTACATCATTTCCTACCCTGCAACACAGCTTTGCATACAAAAATAATAAACTTGATTCGTCTCATGCTCCATCTCTCACCTGCACGCCCACGCGCACAAACGGCTTGGACAGCCAGCCCCTGACACGGCGAACCGTCCCGGCCCACGTCGGGCGAGGCATGGTCGAGTGATTGGTGATGGTAACAGGCCCGTGGGCCGATTTTATTCAGTCATCCTACATGGAAAATAAAAACCTCTTGTCTACAAAACGGGATGGGGGCTGTGATTCGCTGAGGCATGTGCACGATCGCTTAACCGCTGGGGCAGGGCTGGGGATGACGAACATAGCGTCATCCCGCCGCGCACGAGCACGGATTGATCGCCCCCTCCGGCCGTTGTTTACCCACCGCCGGCTGACCTCTGGCCGCGGTTTGCGCACGAAAGAAAGACATTCTTGACTCCTCATATATCCTTGGCAATGAACATATGACACACAAGAACGCGGATGGGGTCTTGTTGTATGACAAGAGAGATGAATGTAGTAGTGTTCCGTGCGTGGCACTGGATTTGGATCCCTGCACATACACCCAGGTCAACGACTCAAATTTCAACGTACGAAAATGACAAAGACGCGCGATGGCACAGGGTTTGGGTTGTTGGCGAAGCTGATGGGCAGGGAAGAGGGTGCAAATGAGCTGGGAAAGGAGTATTGGCAACTCGTGGGCGACTCGAAGAAAGCGAGAGCAACAATTGTGTGTGAGAGAAACGCGCATGAGCTGCGCATCATCGCTCGGTCTATTGTCATTGAAGACAAAACCACTCCGCAATGCAATCATTGCTCCATAATCAGGGTCAGACAGCTCGGGCAAGGCGCGCCAGCTCAGCCTCCCAGGTGGCCGGCCCTGGGTCACCCGGGAAGATTGCGCTGGCGTCAAACGACTGCCCGTTGGCCGCCCGAGAGGTTGGGTCGCCACTGTCGGGCGCCACCTTGCCCCCCAGCCCCTCTGCGATCGAGGGCGCCGACATGAGCTCGCTGCAGAGCAGGGCCGCCTGCTCGTCCAGCGCCCAGTGCGCCGACCCCGCAAAGAGCGCCGCCAGCCCCCGGTCCTGCGCGTGCTCGGGGTCAAAGGCGTGCGCCAGGGCGACCGTGAGCAGGCGAACCATGTAGCTTGCGTTGAAGAGGAGCGCCAGAAAGGTCGCGGCAAGGAGGCCGTCCGTGCCGGCGGCCGGGTCCGCGCCGACGCCGTGCGCCAGGGACCAGAGGAAGAGGTGGCGCGTCAGCGACTCCAGATTCAGCACCGCGTCCACCACACTATAAGAGGGGGGGGGGGGAGGGTATAAGATGGGTGATTCATTGTGGAAGAAGGAGGTGCATGGGCACGGGCCCGACATTATTATTCCCCATTCTCCATACTTGGATGACGAGAATCCAAAAAGTCTCCTGCCCAAAACCCCTTTCAAAACAACCATCACCACCACCACACCACCACAACTACCTCCACTCACCTTTGGAGCTCGACCTCCTGCTTGACAAAGCCGGCGAGCCCGCCCAGACAGGCGTCCATCTGCCGGCGGACGAGCTCCAGCTCCTTGGCCACGGGGATGAGGGGCGGGCAGCTGCTCACCTCGTGCGTGTCGAGCGCCGCGCTGAAGCTGCCGGCGATGTTGACCATCTGGCGCAGCAGGAGCAGCGCGCGCTGCGCGGCGGGGGAAAGGGAAAGCGCTTGACCGCGCTCAGCGCGTAGAATTCGTAGCGCAGCGGCTGCTCCAGCGCCTTCATGGCCGCGATGCCCAGGCCGTGCCGCTTGAGCCGCGGCTGGATGGCCAGGTAGGTCCGGCCCACCAGCTTGTACTGGCCCGCGGCCGGGAGCGCGACGTAGACGCTCGCGCCCGCCCGCGCCAGCTCAAACGCGGTCGCGCGCGAGTCGGAGGGCCCCACAAGCGGCGTGGAGGGCGCCGTGGAGGCGTTTGACAAGCGCGACGGCGCTGCCTTTTGTACAACAGAGCCGTCGCTGCCATCCGCGACCCCGGCGCCCGCCAGAACAGCCGCATTGCGGAAGAGCGCCTGGCTCATGCGGTCGAGCGTCGACTGCTCCGGGCGCCGCGGCCGCGCCGCCGCGCCACGGCGGCCGGTGCTCCCGCGGCACCAGGCTCCCCGTGGCGGCGCGCATGAGCCAGGCCGTGCCCTCCAGCGTCTGCGCCATCAGGGCCCGGAAAATGTCCCGCGCCGTGACCGGTAGCAGGCAGGCCGCAGCCAGCACATCCACGCCCACCGCCACCGCCGTGGCCGCCAGCCGCCAGACGGCCGTCTTGGGCAGGGGCTCGTCCTCGTGATAATTCGGCAGCGCCACGATGGCCGTGATTACCGCCGCAATCATAAAGTTGTCTGCGGTGGGGAGGGGGAATTTGTGTGGGTGACAGGTGGGACGCATCGGTCTTTACGCTTCCCTGTCTACAGAGTAAGCTTTTGTCCAGGACCACCAAACTGAGTAGATCAGTCGATCCTGCGTAGGCATCCCCCCCCATCCTCCCTCTCCGCGCACACAGCCAGCCGGTCCATCGCGCCGCGCAGTACCCCAGGACGCCGGCGACGAGGGAGAGCGAGATCGTCATCACGATGTACTTTGCGCAAAGAGGATCGAGATGAGATCAGGACCGAGTCACAAGCAGCATTGCAAGGACCAACCACTCAGAAACCCTTAATCAAACGAAACGATCCCCTTTGCCACTTAAAAAAACCCCCAACAACATGCACCCTTCACACGCACTTTTTGAACGTGCGCCGACGAGTAACTCAGCCCATTGCATAAATAGGTAAAGTACATGACGCCGACGCCCAGTCCAGCCCCTAGCGCCGTGCCCAGCAGGCGCTGCAGGCCCTTGATCACGACCTGCCCGGTCATGGGCTCGAGCACGGTGATCACGATGATCAGGCCCCACAGCATGCGGTGGTCAAAGGCGTCGTTGGCGGCGGGGACGATGACCATGAGCATGATCACAAAGTAGCCGACCACGCCCTGGACGCCGACGCGCAGGTGGTTGCGGTGAATGCCCGTCCGCCGGTGCAGCGCGTCCAGCAGCCTCTGGCCGGGCGACAGCGGCCGAGCGCGCACGGGGGCCACCTGTAGCCGCGGCTGCTGCGCGGCCAGGAAGCCCTTGAGCGCCTCGACTTTCGAAGCGGGGGAGACGCGGTCGAGGGCCAACGCGTCGGCCTTACCCGGCACTGCCGCCTCCGCCTCGAGTGCCGTCGCAGCCAGGAGCGAGTCGCGCAGGGTGGCGACAGAGGCGCGGCGCACAGAGCTCCGCGACAGGCCGCGACCTTCTACGCAGGTGTCTTCACTCTTGTCTCGCTCCGCGGTCGAAGAAGGGGCCGCCTTCTTCTCCACGCTCAATGCCTCCCCGGGAAGGACCGCGCCCTGGGGCCAGAGGTGCGGCGCGCGGACGCCCTCCCTGGCCAGGTAGGCGGCCAGCTCCATGGGCGCCCCGGGGTCGTCGCGGCCGAGCCCCTCGGCCAGGCCCAGGTGCAGCTGACACAGCCGCAGGCACAGCGTGTGCAGCGTGGATGCCAGCATGTGCGAGCTCATCACCTGGTTGCGCAGCGAGGCCGGCGGCGGAGGAGGGGCGGTGGATTGGGTGGGCAGGCTTGTCGGCTGCGCGCCGCCGGCCTGGGCGCCCTGCGCCGCGCCGACCTCCGACTGCAGCTCCTCGCCAGGCCCAGCCTCTCCACCCTCTTTGTTGCTCCGCTGGAGCGCGGCGTCGGCGTCGAGAAAGCGCGCCTCCACAATCGCCAGGAGCGGCAGCACATCCCGGAACCGGGCCCGGTCGCGGAGCACGCGGGCCAGCGCCCGCAGCGAGTCCCCGACCGCGCCCGCGAGCGCGCGGAGCGGCTGGCGCGCGGCGCGCTCGGCGCGGCAGTCGAGCCCGCCCGTCTGGAGCGGGTACACGACCATCATGAAGCTGCTGAGCATGCTGCGCAGGATGAGGGTCAGCACGTTGAAGGACGCGGCGCGCAGCACCTTTTGGCGGCGGTACACCTCGACCTCGCGTGTGGCGGCGTGCTCGTAGCGCCAGACCGTGTTGATGGCCGCGCTGCAGGCCTGGGCGGCGGTGTAGAGCCTGTCCAGTCCAGAGATCCAAAGCCCCGCATCCATGCCGACCCGCTCGGGGTCGACGGTGCCCGACCGCGCGGCCAGGCGCCCCGTCGCGGCGTCCACCTCGCCCGTGAGCACCTCCACGCCCAGCTCCACGGTGGACGCCAGGCCCTCGAAGCCGGCCGCCAGGGCGCCGCGGATAGCAGCGCCGGCCGTGCGCGGCACGATGAAGGTCATGGTGACCAGCATGGTGACCGAAGCCAGGAGGGCGTAGTAGATCCAGTGCACGAAATGGTCCCAGATCGCCGGGATCTCTGGGGGGGCGGCCCCGGGGGATACGGGCACCGGGTGGTAGGCGGGCGCGATCGTGAGCGCGATCGCCACGATGCTAAACATCCAAAACTGGTTGTGGACGGGCGCGTACCGGAACCGGAGCACCGTGTTGACAAACACAATGGCGCTGGACAAACTCAGCGTCACCGCGGCCTGGCAAAGAGGAAGGGAGGGAATACTTCTGTCTAGTCAGCATTGAAGACCTTTTTGTATAGAGAGGCTCCCTGTGCAGAAGATGGCGATGGGCTCAGCAGGCAAACGCGGCAGCCACCTCCCCAGGCATAACGGCCCCTGCCCAGCTCAGCGCCCCTTCCAGACACACACAGCCTCACCAAGCGCTGTCCAACACCCCAACGCACACTCTCTCCCCCCAACCTACAGGCCCACCTTGGTGACCGAGTCTTCGCGGGAGCCGCCGTTGGCGCTCAGCGCCGCATAGTTGGTGCCCACGCCGATGCCCGCGCCCAGGCACGACCCCGCCAGCAGCTCCCCCGCCACGTGAAAGGCCGCCTGGCCCGACCCAATGGAAAAGAGCAGGTTCAGGTAGCAGAGCAGGAGCGCCATGGCGGGCGTGAACACCACCGGGTCTATGGACAGGCCTATCCAGGGCAGGGCGGCGCTGGTGCTGGCCAGGATCAGAAAGGTGGCTGCCGCCATCTGCGCCATGATGGGGAGGGCGTGCGGGGAGCGACTCGCGCGCGGACGCGTTGCCAGGAGGAACGCGCAGGGATTATTTTCAAAACATCATTACATGGCTATCGCGGCCCGTGCGCCTGCTGACGCTGGGAGCGCACCTGCACACCGGCGCGGGCGTGGGGCGGTTCCAGCCATGCACCGACCCTGGCCCAGAGCGACCTCGGCCACCCCGTCCTCTTGCCCATGCTGTTAGCAACTATGTGACCATCGTAATCGTGACATGGTGATGCGCGGGCTCTGGTTGATCAGGCATGAGCGCCGCGCACCTAGTTATGCGGCGATGAAGTAATTAATTGTTACCGAGACCTGATGAGCGCATC
Organism: Prototheca wickerhamii; assembly: GCA_031763795.1. Lineage (NCBI taxonomy): Eukaryota > Viridiplantae > Chlorophyta > Trebouxiophyceae > Chlorellales > Chlorellaceae > Prototheca > Prototheca wickerhamii. Next base: position 1,928,595 of record JASFZW010000002.1, read on the forward strand.
TAGTATTGCTGGGCGGCAGCAGGTGATTGACATCATGATCGCCTTTTGGGCGCCCCGGCAAGTGGCCAGAGCTGGTCATCTACGGCTTTTCTACACAATGCTTTGAGCGTGCATGTGTGATGGGAGCAAGGCCAGCACAATAGCACGGCCAATTGATCATGATGGGTGGCGAGGGGCACACCAGGCGGCTGCCCATGCGCAGAGGGCAGGAAGAATGCTGTGACAGGCAGGTGGAAAATGGTGCAAGCAAACGACAAGAATCGAAGACAGTTTGGCGGCAGGGAATCGAGGTTGACGGTGGCGCGCGCGTGTGCGGTGCAAAAGTAGAAATCCATAAAATACAACGATGCAAAAAAACAAGTCTTCATGGCGCTTGCCAGTGCAAGGCCCGCGGCGGGTAGCATTAGCCACTCTGTGCGCAACGGTAAATGGATGAATCAAGAGATGGGGGAGGTGGGTAGGAGAGGCGGGTTTTTTAAGGGATGCGATAATGCTCTCATGCGCCTCCCTACCAGCAAAGCATCAGAAAATGAAAAAAGCCCCAGAGACGACCTCTTGACGACTCATACTCCTAGTCGTCCTCCTCCTCCTATTACTAATACTACTGAGTCATGCGGATGGCAGAGGCCAGCTCGTGCTCCCAGCTGGACTGCGCGGCCCCGTCCGCGGCCGGCGCTGGGCCTCCTACTCCCCCAGCCCCCGCCTCGACATCGTCGCCGTCCAGATCCACTTCCGGGTACATGGCCATGGCCATCATGTCGTTGCAGAGCACCATGAGCTGCTCGTCCACGGCCCAGCGCGGCGAGCTGGTGAGCAGCGAGGCGTGCGCCAGGGCCTCGACGTCGTCGGGCTTGAAGGCCTGCACCAGCGCCACGCAGTGGACCTGGACCACGTAGGTCGCGTTGAAGAGCATGGCCAGGTACGTCACGCCCAGGACCACGTCCTCGCTGGGCAGGGCGCCAAAGTCGCAGCGCGCCATGGCGGCGAGGAAGAGGTACTGCGTGAGCTCGTCCAGATTGATGACCATGTCGATGGCGTGATTGGTGGGGACGCTGCCCTTGACGATGCCGGCCAGCGCCAGCAGGCAGGCCTTGAGCTGGCGGACCACGTCGCGCAGCTCGGCGGCCACCGGGATGAGCGCGGGCGCGCTCTGCGACTCCTGCGAGTCGAGTGCTGTTAGGAAGGCGAACAAGACATTCAGCATGTGCCGGCACAGCCGCTGCGCGCGCATGGCCGGCACAAAGGGGAAGCGCTTGACCTTGCTGAAGGGGTAGTACTCGTAGTGCAGGGCTTGTTCGAGGGCGGCCATGGCGCCGATGTTGAGCGCCAGGGGCTTGCCACGCGGCACCGCCTTGAGGTACTGCCCGCCCATGACCTTGAAGGAGACGTCTGCCTCGGGCTGCAGGCGCAGGTAGAGGAGCCGCGCCCGGACGGGCCGGTCGCGTCCGGCTTGAGCACCAGCTGGTCCTCGCGCCGCGTCGCCGGCGAGCGCAGCGTGGTGGAGAGAAAGGATTTGATAGAGTCCCACTTGGAAGACTGCAGCTCTGCGTTTCCGCTCAGCTCCCGGCGCATGTCGATCTCCACGCAGGCCGTGTCGTAGGTGCGCGCCTTGGCCGGCAGCCGGCCCTCGAGCGCCGCGAGCTCGTACGAATCCAGGCCGCGCGCCTCTGAGTCCTCTGGACTCAGGGGTGGGACCCGCATCGCCGATGCGTCCCGCGAAGGGGCTGAGAAAGAAGGCACCGTGCGTGGGGTCGCTGAGAAAGAAGGTGCCGTTTGAGGCGTTTCCGGGGTGGACTCCAGCGTCGGTTGTTGGAGAGGAACACCAGCGACTGGTGACGCGGGTGAATTGACAGCAATTGCGCCAACGGCCGCTCCTTCCGCCGCCTTCACACCGCCCAACAGAATCGGCGTCGTCTCCGCGCTCTCCGCCCCGCCCAGGCCCAGGCCCGCGCTCGTCGCCACAGTGCCCCGGCTCACCTCGCCGCTCTTGCCCACGGTGCTCAGCGCGGCGGGCGGGTCCTGGTGCCCCACGCGCAGCAGGACCTGCGCCAGGCGCTCGCGGTTGGGGGCCAAGTGCGAGACCGTGCGCGACTGCGGCTCCAGCGCGCTGAGCTCGCTGAGCAGGCTCAGCTCGTTGTGCGCGGCGAGCTCCTGCGCGGCCGCGGGGTCGGGCGGCGGCGGCCGGCGCCGCCGCGCGCGCCCGCGCCGGTGCTGCCGCGGCTCGATGCAGTGGCAGGTGTAGTCCACCATCTCGGCCAGCCCCTCCAGCGCCTGCACCATGCGCGCCTCGTACATGCTCTTGGCCGAGACGGGGAAGAGCGTGCAGGCGAGGATGATGTTGACCGCCACGCCGATAAAGGTCGTGACCATGCGCCACAGCGCGACGCGCGGCATGGGCTCCGTCTCGTGGTAGCCGGGCAGGGCCGTGGTGACCACGATCATGTCCGCGATCAGGAAACCGTAGAAGAACTTGGGGTACTTGACCGACCCGGCGCTGATCCCGCCGCTGAACAGCATCAGCGACGCCGTCATGATGATGAACTGGTTGAGAAGGGGAGGGGTAAGGGAGAGGAATAAGAGGTGCATGCGTGGTGCTCCGAGTGATGCAGAAGGACAGACAAACCTCCTCAGAAAGTTCCACGCACTCCCATCCCAACAAAATAATAGCCCAACACTCAATCCACACCTTGAGGGGGTCGTTGTCGTAGGACAGGCCGTTGCAGAGGTAGGTAAAGTAGAGGGCCGTCAGGCCCAGCGCCACCCCGAGCGCCGTGCCCAGGATACGCTGGCTGCCCTTGAGGATCACGCCGCCTGATTAATGGAGGAAGGAGGGTAATAGGGGTAAGGAAGGTCGTATGCGAAGAGTTCTATCAGTTCGTTGTGCTCCCGCAAGCGCCCTTGAGCCCCACTTGACCGCCTCCCTCCAACAACCCCCGCGCTCCATCCGCACCACCACCAAACCAACCCAGCAACGCGCCTGAAAACGGCTCCAGGATGGTGATGACGATGAAGAGGGCCCAGAGCATGCGGTTGTCCATGGCGGCGTTGACCTGTGGCACCACGACCATGACCAGGATCACCGCAAAGCCAGCCGTCCCCTGCGGTTTCAGGGTGGTGTGAGGAGAGAGGTGTGTGTGTGAGTAGGTTGGGGGGTGTGCAAGACATCAAACTCCCATAATCACCCTCACCTCTCATCCCCCCTTTCCCCAAAAATCCCTATCCCACCTGGCAGGCCAGGGCCAGGTGGTTGGTGTTGATGCCGGTGCGCAGGCGCAGCCAGGTGAGGAAGCGCGCCCAGCGCGAGATGCTTTCTTTTTCTTGGACGGCCATGACTTTGAGCACGGGCGGTCGCCAGGCTTTCAGGTAGTCCTGCAGCTGCTGCGGCGCGCCGGCCTTTTGCGCGAGGCGCAAGCTCTGCTCGCTGAGCAGCGAGTCGCGCAGGAGCCCGAGCGGCGAGTTGAGGCTGCCGCGGCCGACGTGGATGCGGCGCATGATGGTGGCAAAGTGCCAGCCGACGTCGGCGCCGCGCTGCGCGCGCTGGTCCGGGTGGAAGTGCCGCTCCAGCACGGCCAGCGCGCCCGGGTCGTCGCGGCCCAGCGCGCCGGCGGAGCAGAGGTACATGCGCCGCAGGCGCGTGCAGACCGTGAAGAAGGTGGCGACCATCATGTTGTAGGAGACCATGCGCGCCGAGAGCGCCGCGCCCGCGCCGCTGGCGCCCAGCAGCGCGCGCTCGGCCTCGTCCACCAGCGCCTCGTACCGCGCCTCCATGGCCTCCAGCGCGGGCGCCGCCTCGGCCAGCGGCCGCCCGTCGGCCAGCACGGCCGCCAGCGCCTCGCAGCAGCCCGCGACCGCGCCGCCCAGCGCGCGCAGGGAGCCCGCGTGGCGCCGCGTCACGCGGCAGTCCATGCGCCCCGTCTGCAGCGGGTAGACCACCATCATGAAGCTGTTCATGGTCGACCGCAGCAGGTGCGCCAAAAAGTCAAAGTGCGCGTGCGGGAACCAGTGCTGGCGGCGGTAGGTGTCCCACTCGTACCGCGCCGCGTTCTGCCACTTCCAGATCTCGTTGATCCCGGCGCCCGCCACCGTGACGTCGTCGTACAGCGCGCTGACGCCGGCCTGCCAGAGGCCCCTCGTCGATGCCCGTGCGCGTGACCGTGTCGCCCGAGCGCTGCGCCAGCAGGCCCGTCGCCTCGTCCACCTCGCCCGTCATCAGCTCGATCGCGCGCGCAAAGGCCGAGCCCACCGCGCGCAGCGAGCGCCCCAGCGCCGCGCGGATGATGTTCCCCGCCAGCACCGGGAACACAAACTGGGAGGCCAGCATGCCGCCGCCCACCGCGATGAAGCCGTAGTACAGCCAGTGCACGGGGAACTTCCAGAGCGGGTAGTGCGTGCGGTAGTTGGCCGACACCGTCAGGCCCAGGGTCACCAGGTTGAACAGCCAGAAAACATTGTACTTGACGAACCGGAACCGGCTCAGCGTCGCGATGAAGACCCAGCCGCAGGTCAGGCAGATCGTCACCGAGGCCTGGGCACGCGGGAGGGGGCGGTGTTTGTGGGTGGTGTTGAGACATGTTGTTGTTATTAGGCGAGGCATTCGTCCATGGGCCCCCGCATTGCAGTGTTCCCCCTCTCTATTCACACGTCCACGTAACCACCCATCAAGCACCCTACCCGGGTCGTCGTGTTGGTGTCCTGGCCGCCGTTGATGGCCTTGGCGGCGTAGCCGATGCCCATGGCCTGGCCCACGCCCAGGAGGGTGGAGGCCGTGATGTCAAACACGACCTGGAGGGTGGACAGCCCCGACCCGATGGACAGCAGCCGGTGCACGCAGTACAGCAGCAGGCAGACCGCCGGCGTGGCCACGACGGGGTCCAGGGACAGAGAGGTCCACGCCGTGTAGGGCGTGCATGCCGCCAGGATGATGAGCGTGCCCGCGGCGACCTGCGGGGGGCGCGGCGGATGAGCAATACTCGGTGCGGCGCAGTGCGCGCCGATTTCGCAGCCTCGGTCCCGCACGCCCATAGCCTACCTGGACACCAATCCTGACCCATGGCTCTTGGAAACACCGCGGGAGTTTGGGGAGTCGCATGCGGGGCAAGCGTCCGAGCCGCGAGTCCGATGCAAGCGGCCGGACGACACAACCCTACCACGCGGCCTGAAAGGTTTTTTCACTGCGGCCCTCCCATAGCATGCGCGGCCCTGCAATTGTCATAAACGCTCTGTATACCTTTGCACACCTGTCGAGGCAGGGGTGTCTTTGGGGGTATTACGGCGGGCACCTGTCGGGGAGGCAGTCCGCAAAAAGGAGCCGCAAGAAGATCGCGGATCTATCCGCGACGGCGAGTGGCGGGGCCATCGCCTTTGTAATCCATGAAGCGTTACACTTTTTGTGCGCCGTACTACTCCGTTCAAAGACGCATTTCTTGATTTGGAGCTGTGATACGTTTGCCAGTGGTTTGGGACGTTTCGGCAAAAAATAGGGAACTCCGCAATCTCGATACATACAGTCCGCAGTCCGAACCATTTTGCTGGCACTGCTTGTCCCCCTTGCGTGGGCACTTCAGGCGATACAGCGTAGACTGTGCTCCAGTATGGCCCTGAATTGCTTATAAAGGACGAAATACCAGGTGACACAGGCACAGGGGTCTGCCAGAAAGGGGTGAACAAGGTACATTGTTGTTGAGAATGAATGAGACGCTCACATTTTGATATTTTGTTGGAACCAACTGCGTAGAGCCCCACCAATTTGCGATCGAGGGATGCATACAGGCTTGCAGGTGTCCCTGGGTTGGGTCTGTACAGGCCTTTTTCCCAGCACCGACCTGGCGATCATTATTGACATGAGGAAAGATGCCATCCAGCCTGTCTGTTCGTAATGTAATTGCACTTTCTTTTGCATGCATTCACTTTCTTACGACCAATCAGTGCATCTGCACTCTGCTTCTCCAAGTCGACGTTGCAAGTCAGCCATGCAACTTGCGCAGTGTTGGGCAATGCCGATCCTTCGCGACCACGGGACGCGTCCCATGCGTCCCATTTGCTCGGTGTCAAGGCGACCCAATGCCCAGACACTTTCAGAATGGTGTTAAGAAGGACTACCTAAAACAGCTGCCAATAAGTGGCCTACACCGAGTGCTCCCTCTTTGCGGATCAGGGGCATTGGATGCAAGGTCGATTCGAACAGTGCGAGCTCGGTGCGGTGTCTAAACACTCCACCGTCGCGCCACCAAACCCTTGGACGACGGATCGCCACCACCATGGGACGGCCCGGGGTCACGGCGCTGTTGTAGGTTGCGCTCGCTGCGTTGCAAAGGTACGAATGGATCCGCCTTTCCCTAATACGACCGGAAGGCATCCCGAATAGTTGCCCAGGCGCCATTCAGCTTCGAATTTCCAATGGACCACGCTGGAGACCAGAGTGCTCGTCGGGGGGAAACAAAGGACCCCCTCACGCCCCCAAGGGCATGCCAGAATGAAACGAAGGCCTCGCAGATTGCCGCAATGGATGTGCTCGTGCGTTTGTCAATACAACCCCAGCTTGTTTATCGCAAAACTGTCCATCGCAACAAGCCTGCTCGAGTCGGGTGCCAGGAGCCCGCCCAGGCAAGAATCCAGGGCACAGAGCCATCGCCCCCGGATCATGGCCAATAACTCAGGCGTCGCTCCATGTCTGGTTTGGATCCGCGAAGTGAGACTAATAAAACAATGGAATTTTGCGCGACAAGAGCACAGGAGATCCATGGGGGATGTGCAGCACGGATGCCGGACGGCGAGTTGCCAGTTGTCCCGGCCGCACGTAGCCCGCGCGAGGCTGGGGCGACTGGGCGCAGCACATCGCAGACGAGCGTGGCGATCGCCCGCACCAATCGCCATATTTCTGAAAACTAAACCACATGCTAAAAGACGATCACGAAAGCGCCCCTCGGGCGAAGAACTGCCGAGGGTACCCCGATGAGGAGAGCGTGGCCCCTCACTTGTGATACTGACGTGGAGGAGTGAAGTGCTGACTAGGAGCCCAAGATCATCGCAGCGAAATGCGGCCTGAGAAGTTCCGACCCTCTCGACACTCCCCATACTCATTCGCGGCAGGCGCGTTGCCTCTTCTGTCTGTCGGGACCGTCCCGGAGCCTGTCTCGGAGGATGTTCGGCAGGTAACTCGAGGCTGCACAGAGCAGCAGCGCGGCGGTCAGGCCCCCTGGCGCGGGGAGGATGGAGGCCCCAGGTCCCAGTCGCGAGGCGTACGTCTCCCCGGCCATGTCGTCGGGGTGGCTGGCTCCCGTGCAGTATTCTCCGGAAGCCTACGCTGCTGGACCAAAGGTACGGTCACGCCGCTTCGGTCGTCGCGGCGTCGACCCCGACCTCGCCTTGCCCACGTTTTCACTCGGTCGTTCCATTACCATTTTCCGCGCAGTACGGCGGTCCGGGTTACGGGTACCCCTACATGATCTTCCCGGGGGCCATCGCCCCCGGACAGGTGGTCTACGCCCCCCCCCTCCCGCCCACTACGGCCTGGTGGCCGGGTCCGACCAGCAGGCCCGCCCCCGCATGGGCAACGTCTTCTTCAAGACCCGGGTCTGCAACAAGTGGCGCAACGGCTGCTGCCCCTACGGCGACCGGTGCACCTACGCCCACGGCGAGCACGAGCTGCGGACGCTGCCGCCCGACCTGCTGGCCCAGCTGGGCGCGCTGCAGCTCGGCGCCGCGCACGCGCCGCCGCCCATGGCCATGCCGCCGCCCATGCAGCCGCGAGCGGGGGCCAACGGCGCGGTGATGCACGGCCCGCCGGCGCAGCAGGGCCCGCGGGGCCACGTCCCCGGCGGCCCCGCCATGCCCCTGCGCGCCGGCCCCGCCGTCTACGGCGCCCAGGTCGTGCCGGCCCCGCCGCACCAGATGTACGCGCCGCACTTTGCGGCGGTGGGCGCGCAGCCCTCGCCGGCGGCCTCCGCCAGCGACGGCAGCTCGCTGTCCCCGCGGCACGCGCCCGACGGGCACCCCTTTTACAAGACGCGGCTCTGCATACGCTTTGTGCAGATGGGCCAGTGCTCCCGAGGCCAGCACTGCAGCTACGCGCACGGGTACGAGGAGCTGCGGCCGCGTGGCGGCGGCAACGGCGCGCCGCACAATGGCGTCTGGGCCGGGACCCCCCGCACCGCGCGGCCGGGGTCCGGCTCGCCCATCAGCACCACCCTGAGCTCCTCCGTCCCGCCCCAGGCGCCCGTCTCGACCGACGCGACCCCGGCGCCTGTGTCCGAGAGCCCCCGCTCGGAGGGCCGGCCCGCGGCCGGCGAGGTCAAGGGCGAGGAGCCGGCCGACGAGGAGCCGGCCGATGAGGCTGCCTGCGATCCGGCCGACGAGAAGGAGGAGGCCTAGTCAGTCAAGCCCGCATTGCGACGGCCGTGGAGGCGCGAGGATCGCGCATCGCGATCTTTTTCGCTCGTGGGGCCTGCCATCCGCCCAGGGCGCGTCCCGGGCCCCCCCCAGGCGCCACGAGTCTTCGGATTTTTTTAGAGTTGCGCGAAAGTACCAGAACCCGCCTCGCCCCACGCATTTTCCCGTCGCCGAGAGGGGCCGCCAGGCATTCAATTTTGTTTATTGCGCTGTGATACCAAGGGGCTGATCGGCGTGGGTGGTAGCGATTTTTTCCATAGTGGGGGTTGGGTAGCAGAACAGCACTTGTCTCATGAAATTGGAAGACCACACTACCGTCTTGTTTCTGCGAACAAAGTGCAAAGAAAGAAGTTGCTTTGCTTTGGTGAGGAGTGAAGACCAGGAGTGATGGCGCATCGACGCGTGGGTGAGAACCCAGGGTTGGTGAGCGCTGGAGGGCGATGGTGCCGACGGTGCTCTCCGTCGTCCCCATTTTAAAACTTGTACTTGCCCCGAGAAAGGGCCGCATCCGTCCTGGCAGACGCGCTCGCGCGCTGGAGCTGGTCCTCCAGCTGCCGCAGAGCCAGCTGCGCGTCTGCCAGCGCACGCTGCGCTCTGCCCAGCGTGACGGGGTCGCGCTGATTGCGGCGCACGGTGCCCTGCAGGGACGAGACGCGCGCGCGCGCGCGTCGATCTCGCGGGCCAGGCGGGCCAGACCCCGGCGCGCGTCCGCGGGGCCCGGCGCGGGCCCACTCCCGCTCGGAGGCCGTGGTACAGATGCGCCCGCCGCCGGCCGTCGCAGGAACGCGCTGTTGAGCACCGCAAACACGCCCTGCGACGCGGTTTCTTGCTCCAGGCGGTGCACGCGCTCCGCCTCCGCCTCCCGCGCGGCCGCCAGTCTGCGGGCGGCCGCCGCCCTGCGCCGCTGGGCCGTGCCCACGTGGCGGTCGGTTCGCACCGCCCCTACGTCGCGTGGGTGAGGGTCTGAATTTGAGATAGCCGGGCATCGACAGGCACGCGCAAAATTGCTAGGACGCCAACGCATCACCAGTCCTTGTGCTCTAGAGAGCATGCATCGGTCACCCCCCATAGTAGTTATGCGCACCTGGCAGGCCCAAGCCGGCGCCCTCTTTATACACCATGGCGGCCAGGGGCTGCGTGCGGCCGTCGCCGCGGCGACCGAGTCCGCCGCCAGCGTAGTCCATCGCCCGCATCAGGCGGCTGCCCACGCCCGTGGTGTGCTCCTCCCAGGCGCCGTACCTTGGGGCCGCGCCCCTGTCGGGCGCGGAGTCGTGCTCGGACTCGGCCTCCTCGTCGCTGGAGCCTGAATTGCTGCCCGATGGGTTGTGGCTGGGAACGGAGCGCTCTTCCGCGGTGTCGGCAGATGCATCATCGCTCTCGCCGGGGTCTGCCACGACGGCGCCTTTGGGCAGCGCCAGCACGCTCACGCCGCCGGCCACCGGTGCTTGCAGCCGTACCACGACCGAGCCATCTGCGTTCCTGACAGAAAGGACGGCTCCAGCAGCCCACAGACGACTGCCGTCGCCCAGGGGAGCGAGGACCCGCGACCCGGGCTGCATCGTGCCAGAGGCGGACGCTGCTAGCACAAGGAGAGACACCTCACACTGGATCGGCTCCAGCTGGTGCTTGCTGCAGTAGAAGCGGGTTTAGATCAAGGTATTTGTATGTGACAATCGTTATGAGGTTTCACACATGGCTATGCATATCCCATGTGCGTGTGGCCCTGACCCAACCCAAGCAAGAAGTTGCAGACCTGCGGGGGTGGAGCAACTCCAGCGTGGCTTGAGAATTTCCCTCAATCTCCAAGACGCGCGCCAGGTGGATCCTGCCATCCGTGTGTTGCAGCTGCACGATGTCGGCCTTTTGCACGGACGCAGCCACCGCGCTCACATCCAGCTGGGCGAGCAGTGCTCGTTTGGCAGAGGCCAGGAGCTCTTCCTCCGTTTCCTGGACCCATGCCTCAAGCTGCGCCCGCAACTGGGCGATGTAAAGCGACCCGATCTTCCATGAATGATTGATATATTTTATAGACTTTTGTAGTGGCATTTGGACACAATCCAGCTTCTTATAAGTTTCTCCACGACCCACCTCATCAAGCTCGGCACTGGGCGGCTCCCCATCTAGCCCGGCCAGGGCCGCCCTCGACTCCTCCAACTGCCGACGCAGCTCCTCATCGCCACTGACACATGCCATACGGTTTCCACATCATGAACATGCCGAAAAGGAGCCGTGCATGCATCTAACTATTCAGGATGGAGCCGCCTGGACTCGAGGATGCGCAGGACTCATGATGAGTCACCGGGATCGCCAAGGACTGGCCTCATTCGAAAAGCCAGTGTGGGCACCCCTCAGCACGCGCAGGTGCTCCATTTCGGACAGTTTTGAATACAAATGTCAAGTACCCACGAGCAATCAAGCTCGGCCCACAGGAGCTGAATATCCTGATACCATTACAAACAAAACCCAAGTACTTTGGCGCTAACACTGCCGATTGCTAGGTTGGGCCAGTGGCAACACTGCTTCAATTCGATCTAGGAGCAAAGGGCATCACGGAGAACCAGAGGTGTGCTGATGCACGGCAGCAAGAACATCAGCTAGATCAGGGCCCCGATCGCTCGGTGTCCTCGCTCAGGCTGAAGGTGGCTTGCTTCGGCGCCTCTGTCACCGGAGGGCGACCGATGGGCTGCGGCGAACGTGAGAATAAAGGAATATGCGTGAGAGGCTTATTGAACAATGGTATTTGATGAGCAGGTACACACGCATGCTTGACTGATACAATTTTGTCCACCCAAGGTCGCCTCTCCAAGCCATTCTCCACGCCAACCCCCAGCCAACCACCCACCACGGTGACGGCCTCGTGGCTGCTGGCCGGCGCCTGCTCTCCTCCCTGGTGCTGCTTCACAAAGCGGGTGAACGAGGCGCCCAGGCGCTTGAAGCCCTCGTTCACGGCCTCGGTGGCGGCCGCGACGCGCTCGCTCTCGATCACGCGGGTCGTGGTCTCGGCGACCTTGCTGCCGGCCTTGGTCAGCGCCGCGGCCGTGGACTTGCCCACCGCGCTCTCGCGCACCGCCTCGGCCGCGCCCTTGGCCTTCTCCGTCAGGCGCAGCCGCGCGTCGACGTCGTGCACGGCGCGACCGGTGCGGTCGGCGACGTCGCGGCCCGCCGCCGCCACGGCCTCCACGCCGCGCGCCCGCTGCACGTCGCCCAGGCCCACCGCAAACTCCTCCTGCACCTCGTGGATCGTGTGCGTCACGTCCACCGCCACGGCAGACTCCAGCCAGGCCTGCAGGGCCGCGGGGTCCGCCGTGTCCCACAGGCTCGTCGACACGCTCCCTGACGTGGGCACCAGCTGCACCGAGTAAGCACGGAGTGGGACATTCGGGATTACTAACGTTTGAGTCAAGGATCTGTCAATCGATGGTATCCAGCGAGTACGAGATGGCAGCCGGGCACCCGACTGAAAGGACACGCGTTCGAATTCGGCCACGCTCCAGGGCCAGGCCGCACCCCCCGCCCGAGCCCGTCAGCCCCGATCCGCACCTGGCGGCACTTGAACTCGGCCGGGACCTTTTTGTCGACCACCAGATCTTGCAGCAGGATGGTGGAAAAGGAGACCTTGGCGGAGACCTCCTTCACCGTGTGGACGGCAAGAACGAGGACCATGATGGAAGATCCGGACTGGAGCGACTCAGGGCTAGCCGAGAAAAATGATTGTTCTCTTTGATAATTTTTTTTGTTGGAGTTTGAATGCTGATCGCCATTCATACTGGGACCTGGAGCGGTGGCACCGCCCTCGGGGATCCAGCCCACCCGGAGATCCAGTTTTTGACTGCTCTCGCGCACGAAAGCAGCCGCTCTCCTTGCCGTCATCCCACCTCGCCCAGGCGCATGGCACACACAAGGGCCTGCATACCCGTTTTGAATTATTTGATCTTTACTTGTATAGAATTGATCTTGCTCCCGCCTGGTTGGGGGCGCGGTATCGGCCTCCCATTGCGGAAAGGGCTCGCTCCCCACTTGGTGCCCGGATCCCCCATGCTTGCGCCCGGCGCGGCGGGTTGAGGAGGCCATGGCGGATCAACTGCTTCAGGCGGTGCACGCCCTGTACCAGGTGCCCGACCCGCACGTGAAGGAGCAGGCCAATGCCTGGCTGGAGAGCTGGCAGCAGAGCGTGGAGGCCTGGACGGTGTCGGACTCGGTGCTGAACCGGCCCGACTCCCCGCTGGAGGCTCGGTACCTGTGCGCCCAGACGCTGCGCACCAAGATCTCCAGGGACTTTGACGAGCTGCCGCCGCAGGCGGTGGCCAGCCTGCGCGAGAGCCTGTTGCGCCTGCTGCTGGCCGAGCGCGCGCGGCGTGGCGGCCACGCGCACGCAGCTCTGCCTGGCGCTCGCGGCGCTGGCGACGCACGTGCCGGCCGGCGACTGGTCGGCCGGTGGCGTGGCCGAGTGGGTGGAGACGCGGCTGCTGGCCGGGCGCGAGCCCGGCCTGGGCGCTGGCGGTGGAGCTGCTGGGCATGCTGGCCTCGGAGGGCTGCGCCTTCCAGCCGTCGCTGCGCCCCGACCGCCGCCGCGCCTTCCACGACGAGCTGCAGGCCTCGCTGCCGCGCGCGCTGGCGCTGCTGGGCGCGGCGCTGGGCCGCGCGGGCGCCGGGCGCGGCGCCGTGCTGGAGGCGTTTGGGGCCTGGCTGCGCTTTGCCGGCGGCAGCGGCGCCGGGGTCACGGCCGGCGTGCTCGCCTCCGCGGGCCCCCTGATCGACGCGGCGCTGGACGGGCCTGCAGGCCGACGGCGACGACGAGGTCCTCTTCCAGGCCACGGACGTGGTGGTGGAGCTGGTCTACGCCTCGAGCGACCACGGCCGGCCGCAGCGCGACATGGCCCCCGTCGCCGGCCGCATCGTGGCCGGCGGTCATGGCGCTGCGGCCGCGCTTCCACGTCTGCTGCGCGGCCGCGCGGCGCGAGGCGGCCGAGGACGCGGCCGACGAGGGCGGCGAGGAGGCCAAGGCCCTGGCCCGGCTCTTCGCCGAGGTGGGCGAGGCCTACGTCGAGTTCATCGCCGGCGGCTCGGCCCGAGGCGGTCGCGCCCGTGGAGGCGCTGCTGGACGTGGCCGCGCACCCGGCCGACGGCATCGCCTCCATCAGCTTCAACTTCTGGCACCGGCTGTCGGGCGCGCTCGTGGCCGCGACGGGGCCCGAGCCCATCCGCGCGGGCGGCGCGGGCGAGGCGGCGCTGGCCCCCGGGCGAGGGCGCCGCGCGCCTCGCCGCCTTTGCCCCGCCTTTGAGCGCCTGGTGCTGCTCCTGCAGGGCCGCGTGCGCTTCCCCGAGGCGTTCGACCGCTGGCGCGCGGACGAGCAGGCCGAGTTCAAGCGCGCGCGCGCGGGCATCGCCGACGCGCTGATCGACGCGGCCGGCGTGCTGGGCGGCGCGCGCACGCTGGAGCTGCTGGCCGGAGCCGCTGCGCGAGCTGGGCGCCGGGCTTCGACTGGCGCGGCGCCGAGGCCGCGCTCTACTGCATCCGCGCGGTGCACCGCTTGCGCCCGCGCCGGGCGACCCGCTGCTGCTCGCGCTCTTCGCCTCGCTGCCCAGCCTGGCCCCCGGCCGCGCCGCCGCAGCTGGCCTACACCGGCCGCGCTCACCGTCGGCGCCTACAGCGACTGGCTGGCCGCCTGCGTCGAGCGCGCGCCGGGCGCGGTGCCGCTGGACCCGCTGCTGCGCCTGCTGGTCGCGGGCCTGGCCAGCCCCGACGCCGGCGCGGCCTGCGCGCTCAGCCTGCGACGCCTGTGCGAGGGCGCCGGCGCCGCGCTCGAGCCCGAGCTGCCGCGCCTGCTCGCGCTCTTCGCCGCCGTGCAGGGCGCCGGCGACGTGCACGTCTACGGGCCCTCGGGCGGCTTCCAGCCCGCCGCCGGCGCCAGCGAGTACGAGGCCGCGCTGGACGAGGAGGACGTGCAGCAGCTGATCGAGGGCGTGGTGGGCGTGTGCAGCGCGCTGGCGCCGCGCGACCAGGCCGCCTGCCTGCAACAGGTGCTGGAGACGCTCGTGGCGCCCGTGCAGGCCGTCTTCCGCGCCGCCTCGGCGCGCGCGGGGACGGCCGAGGGCGTCGCCGGCGCGCGGCGATTCCTGGAGGCCCAGCTCCCGCACCTGCTGGCGCTCTTCGACCGCATCACCACCGTCTTCAAAGCCTCGCGCTCGCCCGAGACCATCGGCCAGGCCCTCGAGCAGATCTGGCCGCTCATGGAGACCGCGCTCGGTGGGTCATATCGAGTGGGTGGGTGGTTGTGTGGGCGTTGTTCTTTTGGAGGAGGTGGGCTGATGGGGAGATTGGACATTGCTTGCTATGGAATGATTTAAATATACCCCGCTCAAGAAGTTCCCACTCACGCTCCACCCACCCTCAATAATACCCACCAAAACCACAGACCAGTACGCGGACGACCCGGCGGCCGTGGAGCGGCTGTGCCGCGTGCCGCGCTACGGGCTGCGCACGGCCAAGCGCGCCGCGCTGCGCGCGCTGCCCGCGCTGCTGGGCTCGCTGCCGCCGCGCTTTGCGCGCACGCAGCACCCCGCCTTCTTGTTTGTCATCTCCGAGGCGGTCAAGGCCTTTGGCGACGACCCCGGCTGCGCCGGAGCGCTCGCGCCCGTCTTTGCGGACGTGGTCGTCGCCGCCTGCGGCCTGCTGGGCTCGCTGGCCGAGGTCTCGGCCCGGCCCGACCTGGCGGACGACACGTTTTTGCTGGCCGGGCGCGCCCTCTCCTACTGCCCGCCCCTCGTCCTGCAGGATAGGGTGCTGGGCACGCTGCTGCAAACGGCGCTGCACGGCGTCCTGGTGCAGCACCGCGAGGCCTGCTGCTCCATCCTGGCCTTTCTGGCGCGCCTGCTGGACCCCTCGCTCTGCGCGCGGCTGCGCGCGGAAGAGGCGGCGGGCCTGCGCGCGCGGCGGCGGCGGGGTCGGGCCCCGCGCTGGCGCGCGCGCTGCTCACGGGCGTGGTGGGCGCGCTGCCGCCCTCGCGCCTGACCGAGCTGTCCGGACGTGCTCGTCGCGATGCTCGCGCTGGCCGGGACCGCGGGTGCCGCCTGGCTGCGCGACGCGCTGGCCGCGCTGCCGCCCGAGAGCGCGGAGGACTCGGAGCGCCGGCGCGTGGCCGACGCCGCGGGAAGCATCGTCGCCTGTGGCGCGGCCGCGGGCGAGCCCGAGCGCCGTGCACTTTACCGAGCGCTCGTCGACCTCTCGGACACCTGCCGACGCAACAGGCGCGCGCAGCGCGCGGCCGAGGCGGCCCTCGTCGGGCGCTAGAGCCTTGTCTCTTGTGTGTGCTGGGCTTGATGCATGCGTGGCGTCAATTGCTGAGCATGGGTGGCAGAATGATGGGTGTGTAACTCATTGCCGCCGATACCAGTTGCCACGCCTTGAGGACACTTTCAAGTGCCCATCATCGTGTAGAGTATTCCAGGAAGCTGTTTGTTGTCAGATGTTTGCCTTGAGCAGCGCCAGTCTCTCTCCCGTCAGTCACGGTTGACCAGGCTGGTGACGAGGCCAAGGAGGAGTCGTCACAGAGGGACGATTGCTTTTCATGCGCACGGCCCATCAATCAACTTCACCCCACGCGCAATAATAAATGGGATATACATGAGTAGTTGTGCGATAATTGAATATATATAATCATAGCCACGCACAGCACTCGCTGCCCCGTGCTCGTCGCGGCGACTTGAAAGGAGCACTCTCTTCCATTGAGGCCCGCCGCAGCGACGACATGGCGAGGCCCTGAGCCAACCTACTCTCAATACAAGTGCTGGTATACTAGTCTAAAATCAAGGCAATGCAGGAGCTGGCGCCTCGCGAGCAGCGCAAGGGGAAGCGCCGGCGCGGGCCCCGTATCAATACCAACCAGCTGGATGTGCGTGACGGCGGGTCTAGAATTGCCTGACACGCCCATGACGCATCCCAGGTGCACACGATAGAATCTAACATGCGGCATCCTGGCTCCAATCTCGCGCAGGTGCTGGATCAGTTTGCCCAGGGAGGCCTGCATGGCGTGGTCAAGTCCAGCGCCGTGTGGCTCTGCCCCGGCGAGGGCGCGATCCAGCGCCTGGACACGCTCTGCTTCGGCAATCTGGACGGCGGCGCCGGAACGGGCGGCGAGGTGCGCGCCGCGCTGGGCTCGGAGCGCTGCAGCGGGACCCAGGCCGTGCGCCTCGGGCTGGAGGAGGCCTTTTTCCTCCTGCACGCCGTGGGCGTGCTCCGCGTCTACCCGGCGCCTGTGGGCGCGCAGGCGGGCGCAGAGGCGGCGCCTGATCAAGAGGAGCCCAGGCAGCTGACCGCAGAGGTAGGGGGGGGCAAAAGGGTGGGAGGGCTTTGCCGAAAGAGTGGCATTTTGCGGCACGGTCTCACTAATGACTACGGCCACTGCTGGCCCTTCCAGTCCCGTCACCTAATGAATAAAACAGCATCACTGGCAGCCATAGTACAACTCTCAAAACACCCCCATGCGCGCTGCCGCAGGAGTTTTGGGCGCACTGCCTGGCGGTTCGCGGCGACTTTGCCGTCCTGTACGCCGGCTATGCCCACTTTCGGGGCAAGGGCTGGATCCCGCGCACGGGCCTGCAGTACGGCGCGGATTTTGTGCTGTACCAGAAGCACCCGGCGCTGGCGCACAGCGAGTACGCGGTCCTGGTGCTGCCCCTCTTCCAGGAGCGCGCGCCCAACCTATCCTGGCACGACGTCCAAATCGCCGGCCGCCTGTCCGCCCAGGTATGCGTGTGCTGGGATGATTATTTTGTGAACATAGAGGTGGTGCGCGAGTGTATCGTGGCATTGGGAGGAGTGTATGCTTAGGAAAATCGACGGCAACCGCCGCCAATTCACTATATCAACTCCAAATCACCGCCCGCCCAGGTGTCCAAGAAGCTCATGCTGCTCTTTGTGCGGCACGACGGGCCGCTGGACACAAGCACTCCCAAGTGCCTGACCCGTTTGTCGGTCCAGGAGCGGCTGATGAGGCGGTGGGTGCCCGAGTCGCACCGCCCAATCGTCTGAGAGGGTCGGGACACAATGCCCGCAGGCTGGGCGGCTGGCCCCGGGGCCGCGCGCGGGCCCTGCAGAAACCCTCCCTCGATCCATCAATGAAAGCAGCGGGCTCGTGTGCCGAGATCCAAACCTTGACCTTGATTATTTCTGCACCATTTAATTTATGAGACGCATCTGAGTGTTTACCTATTGGCCAAGAGTACTAGGACCCAGCGGCAAACCCTTTCGGGTTTCGGAGTGACCGGTGAGGCGGTGGCTGGCTCGCGCAGGGAAGCCCTTTTGTGTGTGGTTCAATGCAACTGAACAGAGGCAAACATGACCTCATCGTACCAAATTATTCCCAATGATGACTCGCGTTCCCAGCCGCCCCGTTCGAGATGGAGCTAGAGGGCCCGACCAACAAAGACGGCATCGCCGGCGTGCTGAGCGGCTCGCTGATCACCGTGGTCGCCTGCGCCCTGCTGGTGCGCGCCGAGGCCGACCCCGACCGCAAGAACGTGCACTTTTACAAGACCCTGGCCTCCACCGGCTTTGTCACAACCGCCATCAGCAGTTTCTGGGCGAGCTACCTGTTCCGCCTGCCGGACGTCCCCTACGCGCTCTGCGTGCTCGTGGCGCAGCTGCTCTCGCTGCTGGGCGACATGATGCTGCTGGGCCAGAGCCAGCGCGCCTTCTTGGGCGGCCTGGTCTCCTTCCTGCTCGCGCACGTGGCCTACGCGCGCGCTTTCCTCGAGCTCGGCCACGACGCGCAGACGATGCACACGGCGCTCGCGGCGCTGGCGCCGGCCTCGCTGGGCGTGCTCGCCTATCTGTGGCCGCACCTGCCCGCGCGCATGCGCCTGCCCGTCGGCGCCTACCTCGCGGCCGTGACCGGCACCGCCGCCCTCGCGCTGGCGGCCTGGCCGGGCCTGAGCGAGCCGCGCAAGACGCTCGTCCCCGCCGGCGCGCTGCTCTTCTACCTGTCCGACTTTTTCGTGGCGCGCGAGCGCTTTGTCAAGCCCGGCTTCCTGAACCAGGCCCTGGGCCTGCCCCTGTACTATGCCGCCCAGCTCCTGCTGGTGCACTCGACCCTCTACGTCGAGTGACGCCGGGGAGCTCGGAAATTAATCGAGCGGCGCCACAACTCCGTTGGCCACAGCCACCGACTCTTTGTTGCTGACATCCTACTGTGTGTAAAAACTCTATTCGCTCATCTCCAGGCGCTACAGATGGATTGATGTGAAGCACACGGCCGACAGGGTGGCCGTCTTGAAATGGGAATAGAAAGAAAGCACAGCAACATTGAGTACCAGAAGAGGGAATGTTTGGTCCACGACTGATCTTGTAAGAGGGAAGAATGGTCGGAGGATCGGAGGGGGGCTGTGTTGTCCCTGGCAGGAGGGTGGGTCTCCTAGCGACCGGCGCCCGAGGGAAAACTGGGGCAGGGTTGGGTTCCTTGGACGGGGATTGGAATCAGGGTCCAGGAAGAGCCTCCTTTGGCAGAAAACAGCCTCCTACGGCAGGAAGCGACCCAACCCCGCTCCTGCTGCCTGCACCCCGCTCGCGCTCAGCGGTCTCACTCGACCTTCTTGATCTCCTCATTGAGGATCTCGATGGGCTCGGCGTTGGAGGCGCGGGGCACGCGGGACATGTACTGGCGGAGGTACTGGTCGTAGATGCGGGTGGCCTGGGCGCGGGCCTTGGCCACGGCGGCGTCGACCTGGGGCTTGCGCATCTCGTAGGCCTTGGGCAGCACAAAGGCCAGCACGACCAGGATGTAGGCCAGGGTCAGGGGCGAGACCAGCGCGGCGATGCGCGCGGCGGTGTAGAGGGCGCCCACCACCTGGCTGGTGGCGGCGATGTCGTGGTTGACCACCACGCGCTTGAGGAAACCGAGAACGCGGTTGGCGACCACCGTGTAGCGCTCAGCCACCTGCTTGGCCTGCTCCTCGCTCACGCCGGCCGTGATGAAGCCCGGCACCGGGACGGGGCTCCTGAGGGGGGGTGGGAGCATGGGTCAGGAACGCACGGGTACAAGGGCATGGGCGCTGTTTTGCTGGCAAAAACGCGTGCAAGCAATGCTTAGCCATCCATCATGCGTCAGAGAAGGCAAACGTGGTTTCTGGCTCGCCCGCCGGCGCGGGCAGGTGCTGCGAAGGATCTCCCCCTTAATCACCCCGCCCGCTGAGCCTCGGCCCAGCCAAATCGAAGCCTTCCCCGTCCTCACTTGTGGGAGAAGTCGGCGTACGAGTTCCAGAGGAAGCAGCCCAGAACCAGGGAGATCAGGGCGTACAGGAAGACGACCAAAAGGTTGAGCTTGCTGTACTTGAAGAAGGCGTACACGGCGGTCACGGCCAGCAACGCGACCCCAGACTTGATAGGGTTGCGCCACAGCAGCAGATCGTTCACTGAACCAAGGGCAGCGGTGAGGGAGGGGGATGAGCATGATCACACGGTCATGAATCCTCAGGAATACGCAGGCCAAAGGGATGGCACTCACAAGCGGCACTGCGGATGGGCAGCCTGACGCGCGCTGCCTCCACGGGGGCCGCAGTCGCGGCGGGGGCGGTCTTCGGAGGCATGCTCAGGTATGTATGATTGATTCTCCAAACGAATGATTGATCGGGTGAAGGGTGTGAAGCCTGCTCGTCCGGGCTGTAGTCCAGGTCGTCGAGGTGCACATCGGTCCGAACCTTGGAACAGGCTTTTGTAGAAAGGAGCGCCAAGGGGGATGACGGGTAAGCCACAGAATCCTGCCCACCCGCTTCCGATTCTGGCCGAACTGCCCCAGAAGCACGTACGTGCCAAAATAACGCGGCGCGCGTGAGGAACGCGTTTTCAGAGCTGTGACACTTTTGATAAGGGTTTGTGTGATGTGTACGGTGTGCATGTCGAGGTGTGGGCTGGACCGTGTCCGCCGTGGCCGGCGGGCACGCACGATCCGTATGGCTGGCTAGGTGATCCGACTAGTGTCGTTCCATTGCTAATCCCACAGGTCCTCCTTGACACAATCACATCATCACTAGCACAAACAAATATGTGTATAATAGTCCGTGCACTGTTTGTCGTCGCAAGGAACTGGCACGCCAGGCCCTGCAGGTTCAGCTTTGTGATGGCCCCATTTGGGAGAGCAAGTGGGCACGGCCCGAGCATAACGCACAGCCCCTGGGCCCTTTTTGAGTACCCGGGCACTATAACAGGTCCAGACCACCTCGCGGGTGTCCCTAGACGGTCAGGCTGCCAGGGACTTCATGAAACGATGATGGTTAGGAACCAGTGTCCAAAGCTGCGTACATTAGAGCGCGGAAGCTCGCGTCCAGGAACTCATCCCCGCATCCTTGGAGAAGAGGCACAAAAATCAAGTGCCTGCGGTTGACCTGTGCGATCATTGATGCTGGAGATGTCCGTGGCAGAAGCTGTAGCGCGCTTTGGACCAGCGTGCACAGTAGCGACGAGGGGCTGGCGGTGAGCAAGCTAGACTGGCGCCTGTACCCAAGCAGCAGCAGTGACCGATGAGACTGGCGGAAGGCATGACCAGGGACGTTTGCATCGGTGCTGTGAGCGGGAAGGGCGTCAGTGGGGTAGCGTTTTTGGTCGTCCGGGCCCTTGTCCAGCGAGCAGCAGCCTCAATTCACGATCCTGTGCCGGGGTCATTCAACGGCACCTCGATGATAGCCATAAAGATCTTAATGGCACTCGCGAAGCTTGCTTGGCAACGCATCCAGCGTACAAGGCTTTTCGCTGAGTCCAGTGTCGAGTGTTGACCTGTCAACAAAAGGGAGGAGCAGCACCTGCCGCACCGAGAGGCTTGCGAGTCGACCCACGCCAGCCCACTCTGAGCATAGTGCTATCTTCGCAGAAAAACATGATGTTTAGTGAAAATGCGTTCTGTGAGATTACAAGGTGGCCCTTGTCCCTTCAGGGTCGTGTGCCTAGGCCTCTTGGCATTCAAAATCAAGCAGAGAGCAAGCGGATAACTTGCAGGTGGACGAGAGACCCTTGCCTGCGCCGGCAGAGTTGCATATATCTTTGCAAACTAATCAATGTCCTATACCATTTGTCGTCTTTATGTAAACGCCTCACGGTCGGAGCGCGTCAGCCCAGGACCAGGCTACGTATGTGCTACGATGACAAAATTGGTCACGTTTTGGGGCAAGCGGGTAAAGGAACACGAGCACACAGAAGGGGGTCACTGAGGGCTGGCACACGGAGAGCGATGGGCACGATATAAACATCTGGAGGGATGAAGCTTCCCGCAGCATGTAGGGGCCTGGGCGAGATGCCTGCGGTGACCATCACACATGCGGGGATGTGGCGGCCAGGCCCCTTTGTCGCCATGCAAAACCATGCCAATGCTATTGCGCCATGCATAAGCACATCAGGCGAGCCTCAGTCGTTCAGTCGTCAATTGCCATGTAGGCCTTGAATATTTGAACATCATTCTTGCCCAAATGGACTTCGACTACCCCATTGTAGTATCCCCGGCGACGGTATTCCATGAGTGACACAAACCCAGTATTGGGGTCTGTTCGGGTGTACCGGGCTGTGGGGTCGCGGCTGCTGAACTCCCAGGTCCGCCCAGGCTTCCCCTCGTACTCGACCGTGCCGGTGAACTTGTTATTCTTTGTGACTTGCTCAGGGGTGGAGATCCAGAGGTACCCTCCCTTTGTTTTGCCCGGCTCCAGAATCACTTCAGCTATTTGCTGTTGACCATCCTGACGCCGCAGCCTGAAGAGCACTCGCTCTCCGGCAGTCGCCTCGGCCACCTTCAAAACGCAGCCAGAGCCCCTGTTGTCATAGGCGGGGATGCAGTAGGCAGTGATGGGCAGGAGTGGAGGTGGTGGAGGAGAGGGTGGAGGCGGAGAGGGCGGAGGAGAGGGCGGCGGAGGTGAAGGTGGAGGTGAGGGTGGTGGGGGGGAGAGGGGGGGCGGAGGGGCCGGCGGAGGAGACGGCGGAGGAGACGGTGGAGGCGAGGGTGGCGGGGGGGGAGAGGGTGGAGGCGAGGGTGGCGGAGGAGAGGGTGGAGGTGAGGGGGGGCGGGGGGAGAGGGAGGAGGAGATCTTCGCTTCGCGGGAGGCACTCCTCTCGATGGGGGCCCGTCATTCACTAGGTCTTTGTTGCAGTCGCCTTCGCATGCGTCATCCAGGCGTTCGACAATGGGGGAGAGGCTGCCCGGGTTCGGCACCCTCTTCCTCGGTCGCGGAACGACCTTGGTTCTCTGCTAGCGGAGGAGTCGTACCATGCTCGTGAGTTTTTAAGACACTTTGATGTATCGCACCATTAACAGACAGAATGGGAATCACCTACCGCTGCGGAGGCTAGGGGCGCCGTGCAGAGGGCGACCGCTCCGACAAGGAGCAGCAAGCTGCAGAGGGGGTTCCCTCGCATTCCGAAGCTAGCAGGGGCGCCGCCTGGGACCTAAATATTCACAAGGCAAGGCAGCAGCGTCCTGTGGACAGGCATGGTTCTGTAGCGGATGGGCGGTGTCGAGGACCGAACGCGCAGCGTACGTGCTGGCCGGCCGGACGCGGCCCCCTGTTGCTTGCCGGATGTGAGATGCCGCTGGATCGGTTTGCACTCCGCGGGAAAGAGGGGTTGTTTGTGGAATTTCCGAACATTCACTTGAAGCACATTGCGGCTCTTACAGCATGCCATTGACACAACGAGAAGCGACCGTGTTTCGAGAAGCAGGGCACTCTAGTATCCCCAAGTGACAACGCTGCCCAAGCCATTTCTATCCGCGA
Organism: Prototheca wickerhamii; assembly: GCA_031763795.1. Classification (NCBI taxonomy): domain Eukaryota; kingdom Viridiplantae; phylum Chlorophyta; class Trebouxiophyceae; order Chlorellales; family Chlorellaceae; genus Prototheca; species Prototheca wickerhamii. The sequence continues at coordinate 1,951,728 of JASFZW010000002.1, forward strand.
GGAGTGTGCTGAGCTGGGGCCAAGGTTTGATGGGTGGGGCGGTCTGTGCCCACACAGGGGTGTCAGGTTTCCGACTGGTTGTCGGCCCAAGCGTGCCAGGGCAGAGGCAGTACCTTCCTTTTCCTACACGAAAATCAGTGGGACCTCCTCAAAAGAGGAAGAAAGAATACAACGCACCAGAGGTGACACTGAGAGTGAGCATGCAGAGAGCGATGGGCATGAGGTGATCAACTGAATAGTTGATACTCCCAAAAGCGATAAGAAGTTGGCGAGCTATCTTGGGTGGTCATGAAAACAGATGGGGAAGGGGCGGCTGGTTCCCGCTGCCGAGAGGACCGACCACCGCGCGCAGCTTCAGTCTTTCAGATCGTTCATTGACTTAATGGCTCGGAATGTTTGAACATCATCCTCGCCCAGACGAACTTCGATCTTCCCGTTGTAGTAGTCTCGGTGAACGTATGCGAAAAGGGATACCTTGGAGTCTGTTCGGATGAACCGAGCTGTGGGGTCGTGGCTGCTAAACTCCCAGGTCTGCTCGGGCCTCCCCTCGTACTCAACAGTGCCAGTGAACTTGTAGTTCTTGGTGACTACGTGAGGGGTGAAGATCCAGAGGTAGCCGCCCATCGTGTGGCCTGGCTCCAGGTCTACCGTGGCCCTGCGCTGCTCGTCGTCGTGCGACTGCAGCCTGAAGAGCACTCGCTCCCCAGCAGTGGCCTCGGCCACCTTGAGCACACAGCCGGATCCTCTGTCGTCAAAGGCTGGGATGCAGTAGGCAGTGATGGGCAGGAGTGGAGGTGGTGGTGGAGGGGGAGGCGAGGGGAGGGGAGGGTGGGGGGGAGAGGGCGGAGGGGGGGGGATGGAGGAGGAGAGGGCGGAGGTGGCGAGGGTGGAGGGGAGGAAGGTTCTGCGGGAGCCATCTGAATCGTTGTAGGGCTGTCATTCACCAGGTCATTCTTGCAGGTGCACTCGCATGGGGTACAGAGTTGCTCCGCAATGGGCGTGAGGCTGCTCTGGCCGGGCGATGTCCTCCTCGGCCGCGGGACAACCTTGACTCCGGGACGCGGAACGACCTTGGTTCTCTGCTAGCAGAGGGATTGTGACATGCTAGTAACTATAATAACTTCAATGTATTGCGCTATTGACAGGCACAGTACGAATCGCGTACCGCTGCGGAGGCCAGGGGCGCGGTGCACAGGGCGACCACTCCGATGAAAAGCAGCAAGCTGCGGAAGGGTCTTTCTCCCATGCTGAAGCTGGCAAGGATTTCTCAAGATAGCTTCAAGTGACACGGTCAAGAAGAGGTGTCATGCATACGCGACCGAGTTCAACTGCGGTAGGGCGGTATTGGAGGCCGGACGCGGCGCGTGTCGACCGGGCGCGGCCCCCCTTGCCAGCCGGATGTGAGATGCCACCGGATCGCCTTTCTGTCGGCGGCAAGCGGGGTTTCGTGCAATCCGACAAGCTGCACTTGCAATGCTTTGTGGTTTTGTATGATGATGGTTGGTTGGCTCGTGCCAGACACTGATTCTACGGGGTGTGATCGTGGCGATTCCGCGGAATCGCCGCAGCGCAATGCTAGCAAGTACCCCGCATGTGCCTGGCAGCTGCCGTGCGGTCCCGTTCGTTCCCATCCCAAGAGCAAGCGGGGTGGGCGCAGAAGATCGAGGGACTGGAGCAATGTTGCATTTTCAGGCAACAGCTCGGTCCATTAGTCTCTTACAATGATGTGCACAGAGCCGTGGCTTTTGCTTGTGATTGCGGCAGGAACAGGAGGATATGGGTCCCGGCCAGCTGTCCTCTGGACGGCGCAAGCCCGGGCCAAGTCGTTCCTGGGGCGCAAGGTATAAATTAGGCCAAGTGCTGGGAAGACAAGAGAAAGTGCGAACGCACCACAGCGTAAACACTGAGACCGAGCTCGCAGGGACGGGCTGCCCGCCATGAACAGTTGGGGGGCCGAAGCGTCGCTTGTTGTCTACATGGTCGGTTGAGATGCCTTCAGTGGCCAATAGGCCTGCACGCTTCTGACCGCAAGGCCCCTCTGCCTCGGGGCAGGGTCGCAAGAGGCTGCTTCAGTGTTTGAGATCCTCAAACGGCTTCATTGACCGGAAGAGTTGAACATCGTCCTCACCCAGACGAACCTCAACGTGCCCATTGATATAATTTCGGTGCACGTACACAAAGAGCGATACATCTGAGACGTCTGGTTTGATGAAGCGGGAGGTGGGGTCCTGGCTTTCGATAGTCCAGGTCTGGCCTGGCCTCCCTTCGTACTCCACAGTGCCCGTGAACTTGACGTGATCCGTGAGCACTTTGGGGGTGAAAATCCAGAGGTAGCCACCCATCGTTTTGCCCGGCTCCAGGTTCACTATGGCGGTGCCCTGTTGGCCATCCTGCGATCGCAGCCTGAAGAGCACCCGCTCTCCAGCGCTCGCATTAGCCACCTTGACCACGCAGCCGGAGCCCCTGTCGTCATAGGCAGGGATGCAGTAGGCAGTGATGGGCAGGAGTGGAGGCGGTGGTGGAGGGGAGTGCGGAGGCGGAGATGGTGGAGGAGAGGGCGGGGGGAAGTGAAGGTGGGGGGTGAGGGCGAGGGAGGAGATGGGGAGGAGAGGGGGGGGAGGGGGGGGGGGAGGGCGACGGGGAGGAGAGGGGGGCGGTGATGATGGCTCCTCCGGAGGTTCCACCACACTTGGCGGGGGGGGCTGTCATTCATCAGGTCATTCTTGCAGGTGCACTGGCATGTGCCATCCAGCTGCTCGGCAATGGGCGTGAGACTGCCCTGCCCGGGCACCCTCCTTCCCGGACGTGGAACCACCTTGCTTCCCGGAACCACCCTGGTTCTCTACAAATGGAGGTGTCGAGGAATGCTAGTGAGTCTGAAATTATGATGTATTGCTCCATTGGCAGACGCAGTACGAATCACCTACCGCTGCGGTGGCAAGGGACGTAGTGCAGAGGGCGACGACTCCGATGAAGAGCAGCAAGCCGCCCAGGTTCCTCCCCCGCATTTTTGAGCCGGCAAGGGAGTCGCCACAGATCTACATATAGTACAATGAAGCTACAATGTCCTGTGAGTGGGCACCGCTTCGTCGTGGCTGCGGGATAAAGGGGGGGCCGAACGCGCCGCAATCGTACTTGCCGCGGCTCCCTCTTCCTTGCCGGATGCGAGGTGCCCGCCGGATTGGTTTTTTTTTCTCCACGTAGCAGGGTTTCGTGGAATCGCCGAACACTCATTTGAGGTACATTGCAGCTCTTAAGCATAGTTTTAGCGCATATGTATGAGTTAGCAATTTTGCAAACGACCCGGGCATTCTGACATACTGTCATACCAAATCTGCCAGAACCACTCTTATCTTTTGGGAGTGTGCCAAGCTACGTCGAAATGTGCTAGGATAGGTCTGCATGGCCAAAGCACGAGCGCCAGGGCTTCGACTGCCTAGAGGTCGGAGCGCGCTTTCCCAGGGCCTGGTCATTCATGGATTACAGGACACAAAATAGGCCATGTCCTCGGAGAAGAAGAAAATTGGAAAGGCGCCAGATAGCACACACACAAACTGGGCATGCAGAGAAAAATAAATACGCTGAGAGTGCTTTAGAATACGGGGCTTCTCTTGTTTCGAAACGTCAGCTAAGATGCCTCTGGCGGCCAATGCAGAACAGGGCATCTGAGCGCGAGGCCGGTCCACCAAGAGGTAGCACCTTGGCAGGCCGCTTCACTGATTAGAGATCCTCAAATGGCTTGATGGATCGGAATTCTCGAACATCATTCTCACCCAAACGAACTTCAACGTGCCCCTTGATGTATTTTTGGTGCACGTATGTCCAGAATGTTGCCTGAGAGCGGTCTGGTTTGATGTACCGGGATGTGGGGTCGCGGTTGACAATAGTCCAGAACCGCCCAGGCCTCCCCTCGTACTCGACAGTGCCAGTGAATTTGTTGTGGTTTGTGACCAGGACAGGGGTGAAAATCCAGAGGTAGCCGCCCATTGTTTTGCCCGGCTCCAGCTTCACTGTGGCGTTGCGCCACTGGCCATCATGAGACAGCAGCCTGAACAACACCGTTTCTCCAGCAGAGGCCTCACCCACCTTGAGAACGCAGCCGGAGCCCCTGTCGTCATAGGCAGGGATGCAAAAGGCAGTGATGGGCAGGAGCGGAGGCGGTGGTGGAGGGGAGGGCGGCGGCGGAGATGGCGGCGGAGGGGGGCGGGGGAGGTGAAGGTGGGGGGTGAGGGTGGCGGGGGGAGAGGGTGGAGGAGGGGGACGGGGGGAGGTGAAGGTGGAGGTGAGGGTGGCGGAGGAGAGGGAGGAGGCGGTGGCGGAGGCGGAGAGGGTGGATGAGGGGGTGGCGGAGGGGGGAGGGTGGACGCGGTGGCGGAGGAGAGGGTGGAGGAGAGGGTGGCGGGGGGAGAGGGAGACGGAGGTGATGGCTTCGCGGGAGGCACCACACTTGCTGGAGACCTGTCATTCACCAAGTCCTTGTTGCAGTCGCCTTCGCAACTGTCATCCAGCCGCTCCGCAATGGGGGAGAGACTGCCCCGGTTCGGCACCCTCTTCCTCGGACGCGGAACGACCCTAGTTCTCTGCGAGCGGGGGAGTCGTGCCATGCTAGTGAGTTCAAAAACCATTGATGCTTCGCATCATTAAAAGACAGAATGGAAATCACCTACCGCTGCGGAGACCAGGGGCGCTGTGCAGAGGGCGACCGCTCCGACAAGGAGCAGCAAGCTGCAGAGGGGGCTCCCTCGCATGCTGAAGCTGACAAGGGAGCCGCCAGAGAATCACAGGTTTGCAAGGCGAGGCAACAGCGTCCTGTGGATAGGCATGGTTCTGTTGCGGCTGGGCGGTGTTGAGGTCCGGGAGCGCCGCGAACGTGCTACGGCCGGCCGGACGCGAACCCCTCCTGTTGCTTGCCGGATGCGAGATGCCGCCGGATCGCTTTGTACCCCGCGCGAAGCAGGGATTCGTAAAATCGCCGAACATGCATTGAAAGCACATTGCGGCTATTGCAGCATGATTTTGGCGTCATTGTATGGGCTAGCAATCTTGCAAACGACCCGGGCATATTAGCAAGCTCAAGTGGCAAGTTTGCTCAGACCATCCCCAGCCTTGATGAGTGTGTCTAGCTATGTCGAAATTGTGATGGGAAGGGTGTAACGAACGCAGGGGGAGCAACGCGACCTCTGGGGTGTACGACTCGTGGGCTGTATGTAGGTTACAATCTCATGCATGCAGGTCGCTAATGTAAGTCCCAGACAGGGGGAAAAGGACTCTGGAGGACGCGGGTTCGGAGGATCATCAGGCATGCAGGGCAAACACGTGCTAGTATGGAGGCTAGGGTAGAGATTGGTTGGGGACGGGGGAGTCCGCAACAAAGGGTCTGCGTGGCCGAAACACGGGCGCCAGGGACTCCAAACGCCTATAGGTCGCAGCGCACCAGCCCATCTCCAGGTCATGCATGGGTTACAAATTGCTACCTCTACCATGTACTCGGAGAAGAAGAAAATTGGCGCACACAGAGGCTGGGCATGCAGAGAGTTGTTGATGGGTCCATAGTGCTTGGGAAAAGGGGCTTTCCTTATTTCAAGAATTGTCAGCTGAAAAGCCGCTGGCGGTCAATGCGGAACAGGCATCTGAACGCAGGCCGGTCCACCGGGAGGTAGGACCTCGGCAAGTCGCTTCACTCCATTACTAATTTTCAATTGGCATGAAAGTTCGGAAAATTTGAACATCATTCTCACCCAAACGAACTTCAACGCGCTCCACGGTGTATTTTTGGCGCATGTATGTCCACGTTCGTACATCTGATCGGTCTGACTTGATGAACCGGGCTGTGGGGTCATAGCTGGCCAGGACCCAGGTCTGGTCAGGCCTCCCTTCGTATTCCACAGAGCCCGTGAAATTGAGGTGTCCTATTTTCAGCTTGGTGGTGTAGGGCCAGAAGCGGCCGCCCATCGTCTTGCCCGGCTCCAACCAAACTTGAACGTGGTACAGTTCGTTGTCCAACGAACGCAGCCTGAAAAGCACATGTGCTCCAGGATCGGCATCTGCCACCTTGAGAACGCAGCCGGCGGCCTTGTCGTCCAAGGCAGGGATGCAGTAGGCAGTGATGGGTCGGGGCGAAGGCGGAGGTGGAGGAGGGGGGGGCGACGGCGGAGATGGTGGAGGAGGGGGGCGGGGGGAGGTGAAGGCGGAGGAGGGGGTGGCGGAGGAGAGGGGGGGGAGGTGAGGGTGGGGGGGGGGAGGCCGGACGAGAGGTCGGGGGAGGCGAGGGAGGAGGCGGAGATGTTGGCTTCGCGGGAGGCACTACTTTCGATGGGGGTCTGTCATTCACCAGGTCTTTGTTGCAGTCGCCTTCGCATGCGTCATCGAGTCGTTCGATAATGGGGGAGAGGTTGCCCCGGTTCGGCACCTTCTTCCTTGGTCGAGGAACGACCCTGGTTCTCTGCGAGCGGGGGAGTCGTGCCATGCTAGTGAGTTCAAAAATCATTGATGTCTCGCACCATTGACAGACGCAATGGGAATCACCTACCCCGGCGGAGACAAGGGGAGCTGCGCATAGAACCATCACCCCAGTGAGGAGTAGCAAGCTGCAGAGGGGTCTCCCTCGCATGTTTACCGGTGGTCAGACTGCCTTCACTGCTCTACAGATGATAAATAAGGTAGTTTTGTGTGTGTGAAATGACCCGGTTCTGTTGCGGCCGCGCAGCAATAAGGGCCGGACTCACCGCAATCGATCAGCCTTGCCGGACGCGGCCACCTCTTGCCAGCCGGATGTGTGATTCTCGCCAGATCGCCAGGTGTCGCCGAGCAGAGCCGCAGGGTTTCGTGAAAGGCTCAACCCCACGCCTGGATTCCGTTACTATTTTTACATTACAATATCGTCACAGATTCATGTTTGGCAGCAATATCAAGTTGCTTGATCGTGGCGAGTCCGCGCGAGCCGCCGCAGCGAAGGTGGACAAGTTTTCCGCGCGCGCGGCCGCTACTTTGCCTCCCGACTGGCTCTCTGCTGCGTCCCGAGCGCCAATGGACCCAGGTACAACAGCCAAAGAGAAACAACCAGTCCCCACTATTTTCATAGGATCCGTTTCTCGAAATCGAGATCATCTCTCAAAATTTGGGCCGAGCCATGTCGGAGCTGTGGTGGGTGGGCGGCCCAAGCCCGAGCGTTGGAATTTCGACCGGCCGGATCGCACCAGCCCATGCCTAGGTCGTTCAAATGCTACCGAAGCAAGGTTGGATCTGTTTCTGAAGGGGCAGAGAAGATACGAGCACGCAGGCCCGTTCGTCACGAGACCCAAATGTTTTGACCGCGACAGATCTGATTGAGAGGCCGCAGCAGACGCAAGTCGCTCTGCAGAATGCGTTGCAATTCCATTTCATGCTTCGCGTGCCACAATCCTGGTTGGAGTTGTTGAGCCACAGTCTCAAGGTTGTGCTCCGGGCCAAAAGAGAAAGACAAATGCATCTGGGGCAAGCACGGGGAGCGAGCATGCATATCCAGTTGTGATTCCCATCACAATCTGAAAAGTAAGCTTGCCTTTGTTGCTGGAAGGTCATCCAGTGTGCCGCAGTGGCCAGTCCTTCCATCGGGACGAAACTGGGGGTCACTACTCAGGCACAGCAGCCCACTTTGGCCCGCCCAGTCAGTAGTACATCTTGATAGCCTGGAACAGCTGCACGTCATCCTCGCCCAAACGAACTTCAATATGCCCAGGGCAAAGGAAATTGCAAACAACCGGAATACGCGCCCCCCTGACGCGCTCTGTGCTGATGAAGCGGGCTGTGGGGTCACGGTAGCTGAAGCTCCAGGCTTGCTCAGACCTCCCCACGTACTCGACGGTGCCGGTGAACCGGGGGTTTTCAGTCAGCTGCCTGGAGGTGAAAATCCAGAGGTGGCCGCCCGTGGTCTGGCCGGGGCCCAGACTCACAACGGTGGTCAGGTCGTCTCCACGGTATTGCAGTCTGAACCGCACTCGCTCTCCAGCGGTCGCATTGGCCACCTTGACCACGCAGCCGGAGCCGTCCTGGTCGTAGGCGGGGATGCAGTAGGCCTTGATTGGTCGAAGTGGCCTCGGCGGCGGAGGGGACAATGGTGGAGATGGGGGTGATGGTGAAGAAGGCGAAGGTGGGGATGGCAAGGGGGAAAGCGGAGGCAGGACTGAAGACTGGGAGTGTGGGGAAGGAAAGGTTGGAGCCATCGGTGTCTCTGATGAAGCCCCATCGTGTGTCAGGTCTTCGCTGAGCGCGGGTGGGCCGGATGCATCCGAGGTGCTCGGCAATCAGGCGGAGATCGCCCTTGGCAGGCCACGTCTCTTGCGGGTGGTGAGCATCGCTGTCGGTCTGCGAGTGGGAGAATTGGGACATTATGGTGAGCTTATACTCTATATTCGGCGCCTGTCGATAAAAACAAATTCAGCTTGCGTACTGCGGCGGAGGCAGGGGGGAAAAATGATCAGGGCCACCAGCCCCATGAGCACTATTAAACTGAAAGCGGGCCTCTTTGCCATGGTGCCGTCAAGCATGTCACCGTCACAGGCTTTCAGGTGACGCAATTGAGCAAGGGTTTGTACAATGAGGCTGTTCCGGTGCGACCCGGTTGTATTGAGGGCCGGACGCGTCCCCTCGCTCTGTTTGCACGCCGGACGTGCCCTCTCAGCACCCGGATGGCAGATGCCACCGGGATCCCCGTTTCGCGGGACCCGCTGATCTTATTCCGCATCCGCCTCCCAGCCCTTGCAGCATGCTGGGAGTGCAAAAGGTCAGGCCCGCTTTGCAAGGGCACCAACGGTGACAGCCCTCCTTGGAGGAGCCCGAAGTCGAGGACAGGCTGGCCCCGAGCATGCGCCCGGTAGCTGCTTAACAAACGACCCCCGCGGCTGGCTTGCCATGGATGATCGATGCGCTGACCTATGGACATCGCACATAAAAGCGCATGGTCTACATGAATCGACATTCCAATTCAACTATACGCTGAAGAGAGCTTTGGCGCTCCTGGCTCAGAGGTCTCTGCGTGGGGCACTTGGTAGACGAGAGGTGCAGGGGTTGACCCTTTAAAAAGATATTCTGGCCGTTACACAGGCCCTTATTGCCGGGGGTTACGCTGGGAGCATGGACTTGCTTGCCAATGGGCGAGGGGGCACACCCACCGCCCTGCGCTTGTGTGCGGACGGACGCCGGATACCCTCGGTCCGCCGCGAGAGGGGCAAGTGTAGCTTGCTGATCAATTGCGGAGCCCCTGAACGGGCTTCCATCAGTAAACTTCAATTGATTTGTGCACCCTCAAGGCCATGGTGTGAGGCAGACTGGAAACCCCCGTTGGCGAGGAGCGGCAACCTGCCGAAGGGCCTCCTTCCGAGGGCGACGCTGGTCAGATCGCGTCACTGCTGCACAGGTGACGCATTTGGAGCAAAAATGTACGGTACACATGTATGATTTGTATCGGTCCCAATTTGTGGAGGCCGGACGGGTTTGGCCGGTGGCTTGTTAGCCGGAGCGGAGAACCTGCCCGCCTATTCGACGGATGGATTCGATGTGATGCCATCGGATCGCTTTCGGTCACCACCGTGCGGGTGTCGTCGGGGCGCAGATCCCATCAAGAGATTGTGTTGGATTTCTTCCAGCATGCTGGTAGCGCACGATTATCAGTGAGCAAAGCCGACATGTTTTTGTGCACATCTGCTGCCCGTCCTGCTGGGAAGGGCTCGGCGGTCTGTGCCAACACGTCAATAGCGCTGGCTGCTCGGCGTTGCGCAGCAACCCTCCATCACCATGAAGGGGTCCAAGGCTAAAGTACCAGTGCAGTACGTCCGACAGGTCCCAAAGTTTCTGCAGGCCCACGCGCATCTGCTCAATCGCGGACCTCCCGCCGGAGACGGGAGCGATGACGAGGCGCTGGACCCTCGCCTGGCACTGAAAAGGGACGACCAAGAGGAAGACGACTCGGTTGATGACACCGCAGCAGAGGTGGGTGACTGTGCTACATGCCGCCACGAACCATTCAACGATCCCGTTGCGAGCTTGGCATGGACGACGGTCGAGGTGTGCAGGTTGAAATCGCGAGACCTGGTGCCTTGTCCGATCAAATGCTCATCCCCATCACCCCGCAGCGAGAGGAAGCCTTGGCGCAAGCCGTCGCAGCGGACCCAGACCTCGTGTTGCGGCATCCCGAGCTCGCGGACGTTGCCATCAAGGTGCCCTTGCAGGGAGGGATGCGTGGCTCTGACACCACCAGCAGGGGTTGCAGGGGCCTGCCGGGGAGACTGGATGGCCTGGGACCTGATCGCTCCCGGCTCTGTCCCACCAGGTCAAGGCGCAGGAGCTGAAGGAAAAGGGAAACCGGGCGTTCTCAAGCGGCAACTTTGCCCAAGCCATCCGCATCTTTCAAGAGTGCACGGAGCTATGTCCCAGGTGCGTGGTTTCCGGTAGCGCGATGATAAATGACCAGGAGCACAGAGCTGATGGGCCTGGTGGGAGCACAGCGGGGAGTGCTCTTTCCTGATCAGAATGAGTGGCGGCGAGAATGGCACGCTCATCGACACCCAACCCACTGCCCGCCCGTTTCAAGGGATGCGATCTTTTGGAGCAACCTGTCTGCAGCGCACGCCTCGTCCTCTGCGTGGGTCGAGGCAGCACGCACAGCGCAGCGGGCCATCGATCTGGATCCCAAGTGGCCCAAGGCGAGGGCCCGGCTCGCGGCTGCGTACGCCGGGATGGACGATCACACCCGGGTAGGCGATGGGTGCTGCTGGTGGAGGCGGGGATTTGGCTGTGTTTTCGCACCCATGTGAAGTTTTCATCGTCCACTGCATGCGTTGTGCACAGTCAGAAAGCCTCTCCCGCCCCAATCACAGGCCGCCAGCGAGTATGAAAAGGCGCTCAAGCTGGAGCCTGCCAACGAGCAGGTGCAGCTGGCGCTGACGAGGGCCAGGGTGGCGGCGGCCAGGCAGGAAACGGAGGGGAAGCACCGGTTCAAGCGCAAGCTGTCTGCGAGCGACAAGGCGCCTGCCAGTGCGCCCGCGCCCGCGGCCAAGCAGAGACGGGCCGTCTTGTCCTTCCAGGAGGACGACGAGGATGTCGGCTGACAGACAGGCCTTGAAGGAGGCCATTTGTCACATATGCATTTATAATTTTTCACTGATATATTTAATTGAGCCGGCATCTTGGGGTGAGGACCTGGCCTGGAGCGCCGGGGCGCCACCTCTCTGAGGCAGCGATGGGGATCAGCACGAAACCCCAGACGCATCGCGATTCATCGACGACCGAGCTCCTTTCCGCGTGCGACAGATTCCACAGAACGAATCGCCAACTTGGCCGCCAGCGACCACACCTGCACCATCAAAAACAATAAAATTCAGAAAATTCGCAAGGAAGATGGTGATCAGCCTCCCTGGTAATTCTTGAATATTTTTCAGCATGGCCGTGCCCGCAGTTAGCACGCGTGGGTCTGGCGGAGCCTGGCGCGCGGCTCTTTCGCGATCAGGGGACGTCAGGGAGTCTACTTTGGCGTGCGACGCGTCCGTGGCCGGCTCGGAGGCCGCGTTCGGCGCGCACTGCGCGACTGGTCCCCGAGCTGGCGGTGCGGGTCGGGGCTCCTCGGCCACGACCGTACAATCGGACTGCGGGCGCTCGACGCAGGAGGAGATCTGGAAGGAGGCTCTCCCCAAACTGCGCAAATCGCTGAGCGACGGCAACTTGCTGCGCTTTGGTCCGCCCTTTGTGTCCGCTGGGGGCTCCACCCAGGGCGTGGCGACGTATTTCGAAGCGACTCCCAGCCGGGGGGTGCTGGAGGTGCGAGGACGGTGGTTCGCTTGGGATCGCGGGCTTTTCTTTATTTTTGGGGGACTTGTTGAGCGTGCGGGATGGGGCCTTGCTTGGAAGGGACGGCGGTGACGTTGGTCTTGCTGTCACGGCAGAGTGCCGCAGTCGGCAGAGTGCGGCTCATTACGCTGCACATTGAGCGAGTCTATTTACGCTGCACAGTGCTGCACACATCTAAAGTATGCTTTGTTCCTGCAATCACTTTCCCCTTTCCAATTACTATTGCACAGGTGGTTCGGCGGTCGCCCTCGATGGAGGATGTGCTGGGCAGGTCGCTTCCGTCCGCGCAGCAGGCGCTGGACGCGTACCAGAAGCGCGTGCGGGCGGTGCGGGAGGCCCTGGCGAGCCAGGGGGCGCGCGTGGCCCAGATGACGTCGACCGGTCGCCAGCAGCTGCTTTCGCGGCGGGAGTGGCTGCGGCGCGCGGCCCCTACGCCGCCGTCCCGCGCCGAGGCCCGGCTGCTCTGGCGGTGGGCCGACGGCGCGGGCCAGTCGCCGGGGCCCGGCGCGTCCCTCCCCCCGGCGGTGCGCACGGCCTCGTCCCAGCTGCGCAAGCACCTGCGCAGCCTGGACGCCGCGCTGGACGAGCTGCTCCGGCGGCAGGTGTGCCGTGTGCAGGGCCGGCTGCGCGACCGCGGCGCCGTGACCCGGCGCCGCGGCGCTGCGTTGTCCTTCCCCAGCCCGGCCCCGCCGCCGGGCCCCAGCAGCCTGCTGGACCGCGACCGGCACATCACGATCGTGACCACGGCGAGCCTGCCGTGGATGACGGGGACGGCCATCAACCCGCTCATCCGGGCGGCCTACCTGGCGCGGCGCGGCGCCGAGCGCGGCGCGCGCGTGACGCTGATGGTGCCGTGGCTGGGGCCCAGCGACCAGCGCCTGGTCTTCCCCGGCGGGCGCACCTTTGCGACGCCCGAGGCGCAGGAGGCCTACGTCCGCGACTGGGCGGCCGCGCGCGTCGGCTTCCGCGCCGACTTCCGACTGTCCTTCTACCCGGCGCGCTACGCGGCCGAAAAGTGCTCCATCCTGCCGGTGGGCGACCCCAGCGCGCGCGTCGCGGTGCACGAGGCTGATGTCGCGGTGCTGGAGGAGCCCGAGCACCTGACCTGGTTCCACCACGGCGCGCGCTGGTCGCGCCGCTTCCGCCACGTCGTGGGCGTCATGCACACCAACTACTTGGACTACGCCCGCCGCGAGGAGCACGGCGCGGCCAAGGCGGCGGTGCTCAAGCGCGTCAACGCCTGGCTATGCCGCGCGCACTGCCACAAGGTCATCAAGCTCTCCGACGCCGTGCAGGCGCTGCCGCGGGCCGTCACCGAGTTCGTGCACGGCGTGCCAGAGGCCTTTCTGGCCGTCGGGCGCCGGGCCGCTGCTGGACACAGCGGGCCCGAGCCCGGCGCGGGTTTCTCCAAGGGCGCCTACTTCATCGGCAAGGTCGTCTGGGCCAAAGGCTACACCGAATTGCTGGATTTGGTAGGAGGCCTGGCCGCGGGCGGGGCCGAGCCCGTGGAGGCCGGCGCGGATGCGAGCGAGGAGCGGTCTGGGCGCGCGGCCGTGCGGGAGACTATAACGGTCACGAGTGCCGACGGTGACTGCCGCGTGGACGATGCGACAACAGCAGCAGCAGTCCTTCAAAATGCTCCCACTTCCGCACCTCCCACCCCATCATCTCCCCTTCCAAATTCCCCACAACCTCGTTTTGTGGTCGACTGCTTTGGCACGGGCGACGACGCCGAGGAGGTGGCGGCGACGGCGCGCGCCCGGGGCCTGCCCCTGGCCTTTCCACGGCGCGCAGGACCACTTGTCGGCCAGCCTGCACGCCTACCGCTGCTTCGTCAACCCCTCCACCTCGGACGTGGTCGCGACCACGACCGCCGAGGCGCTGGCCATGGGCAAGTGGGTCGTCTGCCCCGACCTGCCCTGCAACGCCTTTTTCAAGACGTTTGAAAACTGCCTCGTCTACCGCACGCCCGACGAGTTTGCCGCGCAGCTGCGGCGCGCGCTCAGCCGCGACCCGGCGCCGCTGCGCGCGCCGCCGACGCCGAGCGGCTGGGCTGGGAGGCCGCCACGGACCGCTTCCTGGCCGCCAGCGAGCTCAAGCCGGCCGAGCTGCGCCCGGGGCTCGTCTGCCGCGCGCTGGACGCGCTCTGCTACGGCGCGCACCAGGCGCTGACCGGGCCCGAGGCCCTGCGCGTCGCGGCCGGCGCCGGGCGCCGGGACGCGCGACGCGCCGCCGCGCCTGCTCGACTACGACCCGGCCGCGCAGCCCCAAAACCACGGCGGCATCTTTGACAACCGCCGACGCAGCATTTCCCGCCACGCCAGCGTCGCCACGATGACCAGCGACGCGGCCGCGTGAGGCAAGAGGGGGGGCTTAGGTTTGATGCGCCTTTTTGCTGCATGGTGAGAGGTGCCAAGGGAAGGGGACATTGAAGGGCCTCCTTCCAGTCGTCCCAGACCTCTGTCACGAAAAAATGCATGACCCGACTGATTCCTCACACATAACACCAGACCTTTGAACTTGTCCCTCCAAGACACGTACACCTGTGAATCGACACCCTGCCACCTTTCTTCTGCCTTGCGGGCGCGGCCCATGGAGCACTGTATCTGGACCTTCTCCTGCACCTTTTATTAGATCGCATTGCTCCTTCCACAATCAATCGATCCCAGCCCAAGCGGTGCCCATTTTTCCCCAATTATGCTCATGTGTTGACGTCCTGTTCGTGTCAGATCACAATTGTATCAAAGCAATTCAGCAATCTTTTGCAAGGGGCGGTGATAGCAGCAGCACATGCCCTTCAAGAACAGGGCTCGAGGCAATGCAACCGGGAGAGACTCCCCTGGCTGCTGTTGGAACCGAGCACAGGCCAGAAAATCAGTTGCTGGGCTTGTGGAAAACATCAAGTACGCACAAAGGTGCTAAAATTAGGCCAAAAACAGGGTGTAATTTCTCTGGGAATTTAGGTTCTTGAATGGAGGGTGCTCAAATGCACAGAGGTTCTTTATTAAGAAGCGCGCTGAGATATCGGCGCGTGCCGCTCCAATTCCAGCTTGTTCCGTGCTAGAAACGGCGGACAACTACTGCCCGCCGACGCCTGCACAAGGAAAGACAAGGAAGCAAAATGGTGAGTAATCGTTGTAATTACATCCGTGAATCTGGTCAACCTCGCACAGAGCAACACGTACGGGGCGATGATGACGGGAGGGCGGAGCAGGGGCCGCATCATCATGGGTGCCACAACGACCGTGGGGCCTCCGCCGCCGCCCTGGGTGGCGGCGGGCTGCGCGGCAGCGGGCTGGGCGGCGGGAGCTTGCGCGGGTGGCGGAGCCTGCTGGGCATACTGCTGGGGGGGGTAGGGCTGTTGGGCGTATCCCTGCGGGGCATAGCCTTGCTGGGGGTAGCCCTGAGGGGGGGTACCCCTGAGGAGGGTAACCCTGGGGGAGGGTAGCCTTGGGGGAGGGTAGCCCTGGGGGAGGGTAGCCCTGGGGAGGGGGAGCTCCCTGGGGAGGGGGAGCTCCCTGGGGAGGGGGAGCGCCCTGGACGGGATAGCCTTGTGCCACGCTAGCCTACGGTTCGAGTGGAGGAAAAGAACATGAGAAAACAAATCACAACGACTAGGCCACATTCACCCCTGTCAAGCAACCCCCTGGCGATCCGTTACTCCTAGCCACTCGCCTGCTCCTGGGGCTGGCCCTGGGGAGGTGTCGACGCGGCAGGGGGCTGGGAGGCGGGATCCATTCCTGTTGGAGTCGCCGATACCTTTTCTGGTGCAGGATCGGAATGCGCAGTCTCGGGAGCCGCGTAGGTTGGGATCGGCTGCTGCACGACCGGGGCCGGGTGGCTTGGCGGGGCGGGCTGGTGTTGCGGAGGAGGAGGCGGGTTCGGAGTGGGTTCAGCGGGTTTTCCGCAGCAATTTCCCATTATGGATTTGCATTGATGACGGGCGGGTGGACGCGCAATGCCTTTATGCACCTAGCAGTACCATTGTTGCACGTCCCCCTGCCGGGGTAGACCCCAAATCTCGCGAAACCACGTGGCCATCGAACCGTGAACCCGCCCGCCAGTCGAGCCACCCAATCCTCCCCCTGGCCAATACACAAGCTTTGAGTTTTAAGACATGTTGTTCATCATGTTTGATAGTCTCAGGACGTGGGCGGTGCTGTCTACTGGTATCTGGCTCGACGCGACAAACCCCTGTTCGTACAGATCGTAACCATGGGTGGTCGGCCCTTCGTCTCCAATGAACACGTCTGCTCCCCCGTGGCTGACGCCGCGGTGCTGGCCGTGGCCCTTGAATGTCCCATTGGGTCCATTTCGGTCACATTGACGACGAAAGAAGGCTTTCGTGACAGAAAAAAGCTGTCTGCTTGCCCCGACGTTCCAGGATATGAACGAGCCGAAAAGCACGTCGACGGTCGTCATTGATGGCGAGGGCTGAGCCCTAGCTTTCGGTGCACTCACCTTGGTCCTCGAAGACAACTTTCGTACTGGGCTGATCTTGTGCACTTCGCGAACGAGGAGCCTTTTCGTAAAAGTACGCTTAAATTGATATAAAAAGGAATCAAGTATCGGGGGCCTGTTTCCTGCATCGATAGAGAATATACTGCAGAGGCCACCCATCCCAAGATGGGGCATCCAGTGGTTGACTGACCACCAACTTGGACCACCCGTTCGCCATCGCTGCTTGCATGAGGCGCAAGACCTGATTCCTAGACAGAGATTCGGCACGGACAGATCAATCTGTGCACTCAGACCAGTGCACAGGTATTGAACTGCGCCCAGTCAGGTGGCCGCTGGCTCCAGTTGACACTCCTGCTCCCACTATCACTGGCAGAGGCCATGTTTGGCTGAGGCACCATTGTCGACCATTCCATAAAAAGAGCTGCCCTGCAGTCTACTTGGCCCGACTATCAGACCTGTCTGGTCAACCCCCCACCTGATCCCTTCCTCTCCAAGATTCTTGCTGCGACGTCCCTGTCTTACAGCCTAGGAGGTCTTACATCGGTTCAAGAGCTCGGTATACTGTTGTGATGCCGCGCAAAATAGTTCTACGACCGGAATGGCCCGCCTACTCCAGCTTGCCTGCAGCCAAGGATGGAGGGGGGTGGGGTGAGCTAAACGCGCTTGACTCCGCCCAAACTGTCACGCGTGTGCGCGCATAAACCTCCCACATGATAAAAAGAACAACGTACTCGTGCCGGTGATCATGCCGTAGTAGCCCTTGACGAGCACGGCCGCACCCACGGCACAAATGCCCAGGGGGAGGACAACGCTCGTCAGACGGTCGCCCTTGCCTGCAAGCATAGCGGGGAGCCTGTCAGTCGTGACTCATATAAGTATAATTGCGTTGCGCGTGGTTTTACTCCCTCTACGCACCGATCAGGTGGACAAAAGGCGCCGCGGTCTTGGGCGGGTTCTGGTAGAACTTCTGCAGCTCCGCAATCCGGCTGGGGTCCACCATGGTGCTCTAGTATGTGCTAAACTGGACAGCAAGGGTGAATCGATGCTCAGCACGGCGTTGGGTGGGCTCCTGCGGGTCGGGTTTTGCAAGCCAGGACAGCACTCGCACGTTACCGGGGCTTGTGCCTCACAGCACGCACAGCATCGGGATAAGATCCACCCCTTATCGGGCGGATTTCGGCTTTAAGCCATGGGGTCGCTCTTGAGAGGCAAATGTGCGCAGGCTTGCCACTTGCTGCAGCAATTATGGCATAACAATATAACACGGACGCCATGCCAGCTCTCGGGGAGGGCTGGCGGGCGTGCCGCTCGACGGCGTACATTGGCGACGTCACGGCGCTGGCCACCGCTCCCGATGGCGAGTCGCCCGTGTTGTTCGTGGGCATGGGATCGTCCATCAGCGCCGTCGACTGCGTGGATGGCGGTGTCATCGATCGTCTCACGGTCTTGCCGGAGGCCGCGCGCGTGCACGGCATCAGGGTGGCGCCGGCTAGGTGGGGACTCCCTGCAGGTCCTGCTGGTTCATGGGGACCGGTACTACGCGCTCGTGGGATTTCAAGGCGATGCCGGACGCATGACCATCCTGACGCCTCCCACCCGGCTCAAGCACTGGATCATGGCCTGCGCGATCTGGAAAGCCGACCCTGAGCGCGGAATTGTGGCCGCGGCCTTGGGCCTTGCCAACAACGACGTTGTCCTCTTGCAAGGCCAGTTGAGTGGCGATGATCGCATCGACATGGCAACGCAAGCTCGCGTCCAGGGCCAGGAGCGGAGCTTGCTGTATTCCATGGCCCTCCATGTCGATCAGGTAGAGGAGACTGGCCGGGTTGTGTGGTACTTGTGCTGCTGAGCATACATCATGAATGATTGCATATCTACTTCTAAAAATGGCATCCAGCACAATGGCACTACTTCCCCTCACATTCAGGTCCAGCAGCAATTGTTGGTTAGCGCGGGCACCATTTTTCTGGATGTGGTGGTTTGGCGGGTCGAGCTGAGCCTGGGTCATGAAACAAGCACCCCAGACAGCACATCGCCCACTCTCTTTCGCCTCCAAGGCCACCAGGGCTCCATTCACCGCGTGGCGTGGAGTGAGGATGGACGCCTGCTCGCCTCCGCCTCGGACGACCGCTCGCTTTGCATCTGGGACGTGCCAGAGATTGGTGACGTGGCGGGCGAGCAAAACCTGGACACGCCCGCGACAATCCTGGCGCCGCACCTGCGACTGTACGGCCACACGGGCCGGCTGTGGGACGCCTGCTTTGTCCCCGGACAAGCTCTTGTGATCAGCGCGTCCGAGGACTGCTCCGCGCGCATCTGGAGCCTGGAGTCTGGCGAGCTGTGCGGGGTGCTGCGGGGCCACGCGGGCCGGGGTATCTGGCACTGCGCCCTGGTGGGTCCGCGGCCGCGCCGCTTCCTTGCCACCGGCGGGGCAGACGGCGCAGTGCTGACCTGGCACCTCCCGGATGCCGCTGGCGCTTCGTGGCGGCCTGCGGATGCTGCGTGGCGACAGGAGCTGGCTTGCCAGCTGCCGGCTGGGGAGGAGGAAGGCAGCGGCTGGGCGCTGCAGAATGGGGCGCCAGCGGCCGGCAAGACCGGCTCGACGGGCGTGTCTGACAGCCGCGGCGAGTACGTCCGCTGCCTGGCTTGGCTGCGGTCGGGTGGAGACTTGATGCGGGCGGAGAGACAACTGCAGTTGACAGACACTGAGAGCGGTCCCGACTGCGGCACACACGCCAAAGCATTGACAACAAACCCCTGCAATCCATCCGTCGAGCCCCTGCTAGTGGCGACGAATCGCGGCCTGCTCCATCGACTCGACGTCAACGCTGGCTGGGAGCTGCTCTGGAGCAGTCCACGGGAGAGGCCGCTCCTCGACCTTGCTGTCACGGCGTGGCATGCGCAGTCTGGCCAGACTTGCCACCTCTTGGCCGTGACAGAGCTTACGGGGCGCGTCGCAGTGCTCCTGTTGACAGGCCAGAACGTGGCGACGCTGCTCGCCGACTGGATGCCCGCGATTGAGCCTGCCGCGGCGAGCCTGGCGTGCTTTTGGATGGGCCAGGGGTCCCGGCTTGTGGTCGCGGGGGCGGATGGCACCCTGTCCCTGTACATGGTTGAGGCACCCGAGCCCGATGCCACAGCATCGTGCGACCCTCCTCACCTCATCACTCGGTGGCAGTCGCCCTTTGGCAAGCGCGTGACGGCCACGAGTCTTGAAGCCACCCGACCCGACCAGGCACTCAGCAGTGCTGAGGCATCAACGCACTCCAGCACTGTGCCCCGTGTGCTTGTGGCCGGGGACAAGGACGGCAACCTCGCCGCCTGGTCCATAGATGAGGCGAGCAGCGACTCTAAAGCGCGCGTCAAGCTGCTGGCAGCTTCCGGACGGCTACACGGGGGCAGGCCCATCGCAGAGGTGCGCGTGCTCCTGCCAAGCACGTGCGACGCATCCGGCGCCTTCCAAGTGCTTTCCACAGGCGCCGACGGCCACCGGCGCCTCTGGACGGTGGCCGAGGGCTCGTTCTCCCTCGACAGGTGCGTGCAGTCATGATGTTGGTCCTTTTGGTGAATTTTTATTCTAAAAACTTTCATATTTGCAGCTTTTGAATGAAAACTTTCAACCCTGATCCAATCCACACACGCAGGTCCTGGGACCACGCGCCGATCGCAACCGTCCTGCACGACGGGCTGGTGCGGGGACCATTGCACAACGACAGCGTCCTGACGGCTGGCTTCCAGATGGACGACTTGATCGTGTGCAGCACCTCTCAAGCCGCCAGCCGGGAGGTGGCCAGGATTGCCTGCGGCGGCTGGCGGCGCCCCACGGCCTTCCTGGCCCACGAGGCCCACGCGGCGTCCTTTGCCTTTGCCTACGCCAGCGGCCGAACCGTGCGCTGCGCCCGCTTGGACGCCGAGCGGGAGCGCGGGCCCGCCTGCACTGCTCCGGTCCAGCGCTTGACCGAGACGCTGCTGCCGGGCTGGCACGGTCTGGAAGTCAACGCCGTTCGGCTGGCAGGAGTTGACCATGCGCATGCATCAGCGGCCCGCCAAGCAGACTGTTCCCAGCTCGTGCTGCTGACGGGTGGGGAGGATGGCATCGTGCGCGCTGCGCCCGGCCGCAGTGGGCAGCAATGGCGATGTTGTGCTTGACGCGGGTCGTGCGGAGCTGCTGCCGACTCTTGAGGGGAGCAGCGTCAGGGCGCTGGACGTCGCCACGTGTGGCGGCGCCCTCGTGGCCTTGAGCGGCGGCGCCAAGCAGACCTACATGGCATGGCGCCTCTTGCCTGAAAGAGGCGAGGAGGGCAGGGGGGGCCCAGAATTGAGCGCCCCACCTGCACCCCGCATGGCGCCGACCTTGCTCCTGTCAGACCAGCAGTCGAGCACGCGCCAGGGCAGGAACCGCCGGCACGCGGCCGCCTCGACCATCCGGCTGCAAGCCGACGTGAGAGTGCTCTCGCTGTGCCTTTTGGGGGAGAGCGCAGAAGGAGCCGCGGAGGGGACAGGAGGCCTCGCGCACGCGGTGGCGGGGCTGGCGGATGGCACGCTGCGCCTGCTGCGCCTCCATCTGGCCTCCTCGGCCGGCGCGCGCTCGGCGGAGGACCTGGGTCGGCTGGTGGACGGGCACCCCAGCGGCGTGGTCCTCTCCAGCGCCCGCGTCGATGCTGGAGTTATTACAGGGATGACGGCGCTGGCCCTGGTTGCCACGGGCGCGTCCGACGGCAGCGTGGCCCTCTGGGCGCCGCTGGCGGCGGGCCGCGGCGACGCCGGCACGGTTTCGCCCTGCTGGGCGGCGGCCCGCGTGCACCAGTCCGGGGTCAACGCCATCGCGGCGGCCCGCGTGTGCGTCGACGCCGCGGGTGACATCGTCGTGATCGTGAGCGGCGGCGACGATCAATCCATTGCCGTGCAGGCGCTCACCGTCGACGCGGCGGCTGGAGCCACAGCGCCCTGCGCCGCGCCCCTGGCCCTTGCCAACGCCCACGGCTCGGCTCTGCGCGGTGTCTGGACCGACGGGCGCGTGGTCGTGTCCACGGGGCTGGACCAGTGCCTGCGGGCCTGGCGCCTGGAAATTTCCCGAGCGCCCGCGCCTCCAGCGGCCTCATGCGCGCATGTCACTGAGGATCTCCCGTGTCCCTATGAGGTGACCATCGAGCCCCTTTGGTCCAGACCCACCCAAGTGCTCGAGCCGAGCTGCGTGGACGTGCGGCTTGTGCCGCAGCAAGGGAGCGCCATCATCGCAATTGGCGGTCGAGGCCTGCAGCTCCTGTCAGTTCCGCACGAAGATCAGGAGCCTTGAAGGACGACATTCGGATCGATTTTATATGATCCAGTCAAGACCGTGTAGGGCAATGATTTTTTTATTTTAGTGTCGCCTTTCCCTTGGTCAAATCCACCAGCCCCTCCCATTTCATTGCACCACTGCCGCGCAGCACGTGCGTCGTCTTACAGAGAGGCAGCAAGGCATGCCTGCAGTTCATATGGCAAAAGGTGAAAAAGGGGCGGGGCTGCCGGACAGGAAGCATGGTCGGACCGGCTGCATGGGCGTTGACCGCCCCGGCCGGGGCGAGTCAGGCAGCCCCGCGGCAGTCAGGTATGGTACATGAAAAAGGCTCTGCAGCGGCTGCCCACAGCGGGCCACATTGGCGAGCACTCTGGCCCAAAAAAAACGCTGGCAGAGCTATTGACGAGCACCTCTCAGGGGCGCGGTGGCATCAAAGGTCCCAGGGCTGAAGACTCAGGCGACCACGCCCTTGTGCGCGTGGCGGGCCGGCGCCTTGCGATTGAGGGGCGCCCGGCGGGTCTCCGCGCCGATGATGCTGATGATCTTGTGGGCCGGCAGGAGGCCCTCCGTCCTGAATGCGGGCTTGGAGGAGTCGCTCGGCACGATGATGATGGTCGGCAGGCCCTTTATCTGCGGCCACGGGGAAGCCGGGTGGGGTTGTGAGTTGTGATACGTTTGATCAGCGGAATTAGTGGCGGCTGCGCTTTGCATCCGCAACCAACCCAAACCCACCCTACCCAGCCTCCACGCTGGGGTCAAAGCTCGCACCTGTAGCTGCCTGCTCAAGTCGGGGTGCCTATCGCAGTCTATTTTGATAATGTCCACCCCATTTCCCAGCTCCTCAGCCACCTGCGTGATGTGCCGGACAATGCACGCACGTGTTGCAACCCGCGTCCTCAACACACCAAAACCCATTGCAACAACCACCCAAATCAATTCGACACACCAACATGAATTAAACCTACTGGCGCCAAGGGACAAATATGAACTACCGAACCCCAGTGCCAGAATGTCGCAATACCAGAAACCCGGCCGCACCTTAATGAGCTCTTTGGATTGCAGCACGCAAGGGCCGCACCAGGACGCGAAAAAGTCAACAACGAGGGGCTTGGTCCTGGCCTGCACGGCCGCCTCCAGCTCCTTCGTGCCGACCACACGAATCTGTGGGCATGTGGGTCGAAAAGCGCGGGGTGACGAAAGGGCGACGCGGACGGCACGGAGACGAGCCCGGGAGTGGGCCAAAGGACCAGGGGGTCACACTGCGGGCCCCGCGCGTACCCTGTCCTTCGCCTGGGCGCCGCACACAACCGACGATGCCGACACCTGAAATTGTGCCCGAGCACTTGAGCGTGTACCGACTCGCCCGGGAAGAGGCGTCCGGGAGCAAAAACCCTCGCGCGGCCGGCAGCCAATGTGGCCGCCCTCCGCCCGGCCCAGCAGTCCTGTGGCCCTCATGGCCGTGCCGCGCTCGTTACCTGGGTTTAGTATATATGGTTTGGGTGTTTTGCCATCGCGCCGGTCTTTCTGGCAGGCCCTGCGCGTCCAGGCGGCGACCCCTCGGTGGCTCCTGCCTGCGGTCCCGGGAACATGTTCGAGCATGGGGGGGGTTGATTGCGGCCCAGGCTGGGTTGGGGCAGCGACCTGCCTGAACCCGGACCCTCGTCGCTCTGAACTTCCAGCCAGCATTACACCATCACGACACAATTAAATAAAGGCTCAAGGGTAGGACAGCAGGGCGGGGTCATGGTTGCTGGGAGGCGACGTGCCAGGGGATGCTGCCTGACCGGGGATCGTGCCCGGCCCGATGGCCCTCTTGCGCGGCGGGGCTCTGGCCCTCCCCACCCAGGCCTGGTACAGTAGGGGCGCCACGGAGAGCACCAGGATGGCCAGGATCACCAGGGAAAAGTGGGCCTTGACAAAGGGAACATTGCCGAAGAGGTACCCCCCGCCGCAGCAGGCCCCCACCCACGCCAGCGCGCCAACGACGTTGAACAAGGCAAAGGAGCCCTGCGGCATGCGGCCCATGCCTGCAACAAACGGGCCAAACGTCCGCACGATGGGTGCGAATCGCGCCAAGATGACTGTGAATGGGTGGTAATGGGGACGAGCCCTGGGTCCAAGGTGGTTGTGTCCGAGGCAAGCCGTCATGAATTGACATGCATTGACACGCAGAGGCGCCCCTTTCTAGGCAGCCAATCCCTTCAAATTGGCCTCCCAACACCACCAGACCCCACACCCTCCCCACCTGCTTTGCCGCCGTGCCTGCTGAAAAACTGCTCTGTCATGGCAATGTGTTCCCGTCGAACAAGTCGAGACTGCTGGACGCGCTCAGCAAGGAAGCGGCCGACTGTGGAGGGGATTGGGAGGCGGGGCAATGTCAATCGCGGAGTGGCTCGAACGTCAGACGCTGATGAAGAAATGGTCCCGCTCAGCAACGTTGACCGAGTCACACACACCGTCCCAAGCACACACATCCCGAACCAGTGCACCCACCAACGCCACCCGCATCCGCAGCCGCGCACCAAGGTAGTTGACGCCATCGCCCAGCACCGCGGCGGCGACAAAGACGAGCGCGAGCGCCGCAATGCTGAGCCGCCCGGCGGCGGCCAGGGCCGCGGTGGAGAAGAGGAGGGAGTCACCCGGGAGGAACGGGCAGATCACAAGGCCCGTCTCGGCAAACACGATGGCGAAGAGGATGCCGTACACCGATCGGCCATGCAATAGAACCAGACGGTCTAAGTAGACGTCCAAGTGCAGCACCCAGTCCCACAGGCCCGCTGCAGAGGGAGATGGAGTCCGAAGCGGAGGTCGTGAGATGTAAAACGTACGAAATACCATGGTGCGTTCGTGTGCAAATTGCGTCCATCGCCTGCCCATGACAATTGCCCGTTCCTACCTGTTTGCGAGATGACGGGGCTCGACTCAATCGGGTCGGCGAGGGTCGAGATCACGCAGACGAGCAGCAGGCTCGTCCTCAGCCATTGGCTTCCGCACCCGGGACGTAGCCGCACTAGAGGCATGGTACTGTCCCTGCGGAGCCGGTACGGCGCGTGTGTGCGGCAGCCCAATATAGCAGCGAGACCAGCCACGCCTCCGCCGTCGGCAAACGCCCCTACTCCATCAAGGAGTCGAGTGCAAGGCCGGCCAGGGTGCAGAGGGCAGTAGTTTGGTACATTACTCGATGTTGAATTAGGATCCGTGCACCGTGTCCTTGGCTGGTGCCGTACTCGAATGCGTCACTGGCCCCATTTTGAAGAGCCCAGCGGATCTCGATTTGCGTGGATATGATGAGGAAGATTGTGCTGGCCAACGGGATGTACACTTTTTTTGGTGCATCCCACAGCGTGGTCATCCTTTGTAGGCTTCATATAGACCACGTATGCACAGGTTTTTAGATAATGTACACGGTGACATGAAGTGTGGCCGCTTTGAAGCGCACATAGATAAGGAAAAAAGTGAGTGGTCGCAGCGGTGAGAATGCCTGTCCAGCGATAAAAACCGAGCGTGTCAAGCGTTTGACAACAGTACACAAATCTCTGTCAGAATACAAAACCTTCACGCTAATCATCCTTGCCCGGCCGCGCGAGCTTTGCGGCGTCGGCCAGGTCGCGGGCGCTGCTTTCCGTGCTTGCAGCCCCATCGCCGCCGCCGTCCTCCGGGTGCCGCTCCGGCATGAAGCGCGCCCAGAGCCAGTGCGTGTAGAACACGGACTGCAGGCGCTCCACGGGCACGCGGTAGGGCTCCGGCACGAAGAAGACGGCGTAGAGCAGCACCAGGAGCGCGATCGCCGCGCTGAACAGGTAGACGCCCCACTGCATGGCGCAGAGCATGAGCAGAAAGGTGTAGGTGGACACGGTGCCCCAGGTGGCGGTGAGCAGCGTGATGAGCACCCACGCGACGGGCCGGATCTCCAGCGGCGGGAACTCGCCCATGAAGACGGTCACGGTCGTGTTTTGCGTGCCCATGAAAGCCAGCTCGTAGATGACCATGGTCACCAGGATGCCCACGCCCTGCGCGTTGGTCGCGGCCGCGCCCGGGACGTTGGGCAGGAACTCCTTGAACAGCACCGCCGAGGTGATCTGCGCCGCCACCATGACCACGCTGCCGGCCGCCAGGACGCGGCGGCGCGGGAAGCGGTCCAGCAGCGCCATGCCCAGCAGCACGCCGCCAATCTTGGAGCAGCCGATGACCACCGCGTTGATCAGCGCCGTCTGCTGGCCAAAGCCGAGGATGGTGAAGACGTTGGGCGCGTAAAAGGTCGCGGCCGAGTTGCCCGACCACCAGTTGAAGGTCACGCCCACCAGCGCGATGGCGACGGGCGGCACGTAGCGCCGCTCCGTCAGCAGCGCGCGCCAGGCGGAGCGCAGCGTCGGCGCGTTGGCCGCCGCGCGGCCGATGTCCTCCAGCTCGCCCTGCACGTCCTCCTGGCCGCGCAGCCGGCGCAGCGAGCGGCGCGCGGCCTCCTGGCGCCCGGCCGCGTGCAGCGCCGAGGGCGACTCCACCATGAACACCGAGCCGGCCAGCAGGATGCCGCACGGCACCATCACCAGGCCCAGCGCCCACTGCCAGTTGTTGGAAAGGTCGCGCACTCCGTAGTTGATGATCTGCGCCACAAACACGCCAAAGCCGCCGAAGAAGATGGAGCCCGAGACGAAGCGCCCGCGCAGCTGGGGCGGCGCGATCTCGGCCAGGTAAATGGCGCTCACGTGCTCGTTGAAGCCGTTGCCCAGGCCCAGCAGCACGCGCCCCGCCAGGATCGCGGCCCGATTCTGCGCGGTGACCTGCACGATCGCCGCGACGATCGTGATCACCGCGCAGGTGCGCAGGCTGGACAGGCGGCCGTACCAGCGCGAGGTGAAGGAGGAGATGATGGCCCCCACAAACACACCGGGGTAAAACAGCGCCGTGTACAGGTTGAGCGTGTCGTTCTGAAACTTGCAGTATGGCCTGCGGTAGTGTGAGGGCTAGTTATTATCGGTCATGAGCGCTTCAGTGGTTGGCGGAGACTGCAGATTAGTATAATCGCATGCCCCAAACTCCCTGCCCATGCGCATGCATCTGCACATCCATCCCTCCTCGAATCCAATCGCATACGTGACGGTGGCGCTGGTGGTCGACTCCAGAAGACTTGGGTAAAACTGCAATGGCATGATGCACTGAGAAAGTGAGCTCCTGCAACACACGAGCTCCTGTATTCCACGTCTGCTTAAGCATGAAACCCTAGACGCACCTTGGCTAGGAATGTGTGGGAGGCAAAGATGCCGCCGGTGATGCCAGAATCATATCTGCGGAGAATCGAGGGAGACTGAGGTACTGCAACAAGCTGGTGCCGGCTTTTGGAAACTCGCAACAAGGCCACGACATTCTCCACCTTGTTAGATGCTCACCCGCCAATGATGTGGAGGAGAGCTCCGAGGAACCCACTCAGGAGCAGTCTCCATGTCACTCTACAGGCCAGGCGAAAATGAAGCGGCTCGACCACGCCTGCAACACGAACAAGCAAAACATTTCAAGCCTGTGCGCCGTGCCCACCTGTACGTGTAGGCGCTGCTTGCCTCCGGCTCGACCGAAACCAGAGCCGCTGTTTCGCCGGCTACCCCCATGTCGTCTGGCCAAATGTCCCGGGAACGTCCCGAGCTTCTGCTTCGACGCGCATCCAGATTTATATAAGGCCGCAGCCAGCTAACATCCAGGCGTTTTTGTAGTGACGGGCCGCGCTGCTTTGCCGGCACTGGCTGATCCGGCCGTGACTTCGGCTCGCGCCTCCCAGGCTTTGCCGCCCACTATTGACTTGCTGCAAATGCCATTGACGTGTATAAAATGTGTTTTAAACGGCCCGCATGCACAATTGGCCGGGTGCTGCGCCCCTGGATCGCCCTTCCGCTGCGATGGCCGAGATCTTCCGCTAGGGCTCTCGCATTTGCTGGCGAACGTTGGACCCCGTGATCGCTACCCATCTCCAGTCTCATACGCCAGACAAATCTCAAATCTACATGTCGTCGCTTTTGAATTTGTGAATTGTATTATACATGGAATTTGCGCCTCGCCCAGATTGCTGCCCTGGCTAGTAAGTGCCATTTGCTGCCGTCCACCTATCCACTCTGTCGCCCGCCGGCACGTGAGAACCGGCAGGGCTCCCCTGGCATGTATCGCATAATCGCGTTTGCTCGCAAATCGATGAGCGACGCTCATTGCGTGAGCCGAGGGTCTTACTTCTGCTCGATCTTGTTAGGTAATGTCATGCCCGCATCGCTGCACTCGGCATTCTTCTCCCCCCCCCAAAGAAGGCCAACCATGGCCAGGCCAGCATGAATTCCTGTCTCAGTACAAATAGATCAGAGGAGTCGTGATGCGCATTCATGGCGTTGCGTCCCGGAATGGCAGGAACATGGCGGGGCCCTCCACGGTGGTAAAGGTCTCCTCCTGGACGTGGCTCAGCCCCGAGGCAGACCAGCGGTGGCCCTGCAGGCGACCCGTCCAGCGATCGCACACCTCCTGCACGGCCTGCAGCGTGGCTGCGTCCAGCTGCGCCGTGCCCAGGATGCGGCCGATGCTGGAGTGCACGATGGTGCTCTGCCGCGGCGGGGCCCCTGGAAAGGCGGCCCGCAGCGCTTTGCGAAGCGACACCAGTTGGCTGCCCCGTTCCACGCTCGTCAGCAGCAGCGTCCCCGAGTCCGCCATGAGCAGACGGTGCACCGCAAAGTCTGGCGGAGATCGAGCCGTGGCCGCCGTCCGCATGGCCTCCTGCTCGCGAGTCAGCGTGATGGCAGAGGGCGTCGCCCACTCTGCGGGGGCCTGCGCCGCCGGCTCAACCCACTCGGGATCAAAGGGGTAGGGCCGTATTGTGTGTGGCTGGCTGGTCATGAAGACCGTCACATGGTAGTGCGATGGCTCGTTCAAATGCATCGGTGTACCTGCAGAGTGTAGGGGGTGGAGGGAAGACATACGTGGGCTGCCGCAGGCATCCGTCCGCGAGGCGGATATGGCCTGATTTCCGTGGAGGACCCAGCAAAAGCACACACAATCGCAATGAGTACGCACAACAACGCTCCAGCCCGTGCGAGGAGGATGGCTGATGCCGGCTTCCCCCCAGCCCCCCACTTACCGGGTGGCAGCACGGCGCTCACTTCTCGAGCTGCTTCGTGGACTAGAGCCGCCAGCCGCTGACAGCTCTTTTGCATGAAGAGCACGCCCAGTCGCACAGCGCCGTGAGGGAGGGGCGATGGGAACTCCCGATAGGCCAGCGCCCGAGGTGTCACTACGGATGCGGCCGGCGTGTTTGCAGGTTTTTGGCACGGGAAGCAAACAACGCTCGATCGAGGCCGAGGCTGGGCGCCACCCGACCTTCAACCACCCGCACGCACCTGCGTGGCTCAGGTCAAAATACTGGCGCATGGCGGCTATGGCCTCAAGATCCAGACCTCCATCGATAAATTTCTTAGCCATGCCGTCGTACACGGAGGCCAGGCGCTTGGGATCGGCTTGCTGCTCGTCCGACACTGGTGGTGGGTCGAGCACGGTCTGATCGCGGCAGTGTAGGTACCAGGACGGCTTTGGTCGTACCACGCCACACCGCTGCCTCACCTGTGACCTTTGCCTTGAGCGTGGCGGTCATGTCTGGGATGTTGACGGAGCTGCCCACGATGTGGACGTGGCTTTTGCCCTCCGCCATGGCGGGCAAGCTATTTGGTCTTAAGGTCGGCTATAGATGCGTGATCTATAGTACAAGAATTACGGCAATAAATTTATTCTTCAAATGTATTGATACGCGGCTTGTGCCGCGAGAAAAAGGCGGAGCAGCGTACGATTCGCCGACCGGAGCTCTTCCTCCGGATGAGTGGGAGCAAACGCTGGGAGGCATCGAATCAGAATGCTGGCAACGTCGCGGGAGTTCGACCCTAATTTGACTCCATCCACTACCACCTGTTGGGTGTATTTGAAATGTTTCCATCAATGAAATGGCATTCAGTTCGATCAATACCCGACTCATTCCTGGCGTCGGCGGCCAAATATTTTTCCAGACCAACCGCTCTTTGCTTTTTGGGGCGAGGGTGCCGCCTCGTCGGATTGCGCGACTTGAGCTCCTCTTTGGGGAAAGGCAGCTCGGCCCATGCCCACAAGGCCTCGCAGCCGAGCGCGGGGTCCTTTGAAAATAAGACTTGTCCCCAACAGGTTCGTCTCGTGTGGGTTTGTCTTGGGTCGACGCCAGCAGTGGTGGCCGCCTGCTCACTAGAAGAGGAAGACTCCTCGCCGGCAGCAGTGCCCTGGCGTCCCTTGCCCGAGGAAGCGAGCTCCTCAGGCCCAGTAGTAGTCGGTCGGTCACCATCAGATTCACCAAGAGTGCCAGCTCCATCGACAGTGGTCTCGCGTGCTTTAAAAGACCCCGACAGCTTTGCTTGTGGCCAGACCCTCTGCGGCAGCGAGACGGCAGCGCCCTTGAGAGAGGCACCCACGCCCGCCAGGCTTTTGCGGGCGCTTTCCTGGCCGCCTGCGATTCCGGAGGTCAGGCTCTGCGCTGCCTGGCCCACCGTGCTGCGCATTCCGCGTTGAGCACGCTGCCACAGCCCCCGCGACCACTTGTGGACAGAGGGTCGCTTCCTCTTCCAGACGCCCCTGCCTGTGACAGGAAGGAGGAGATGCGGGTTGGTGCAGGTGATGTGTGACTGTGCAGATATGCTTGGGCACTTGTTAGCTCCCTACCTAGCGCGGCCGCTGCTGATTCGGCGGCGTCCAGCGCGTGCGCCCTTGCGAAAGATATGCCGAGCCAATCAAGGTCAATGGGCTGCATCATCACAGCATTCCCCTGTATCAAGTGATGTGAAGAGGCATGTTGGCGCACGAGGTCAATTGCGGTGATTTTTCACGTAATAATAAGATCCTTTGCCACTTTCCTCGCGGAGCAGGAGCTCGCAGATGTCGACCCGCTGCCACCGGAAGAGCGCTGCAATGCCCGACCTGGGTTCCCGCGCCCACAGCTCTGCCCACAGAAGCAGTGTGTCGTCCTTTTCTGTCTCGGGCGGAGGGGGGGGACGCGCCGCCTCTGAAAAAGGTGCGCCAGCCCCAGTAGGGACCCGCTCCTTCGCACTGTCAGGCGCATCCAGGCCGCTCTCGATTTCACCGGCGATGACCACTCTCTCTGCCGGATGCGTCCAGGACTGCTCCGCCGCCCGGGTGAAGGACAGCAGGCGCACGCGATGCACGCCGCCGGATGCGGTGACTTGGTCCAGCAGCTTCCAGCCAGCTTCCTGCACCTCCACAATGCCCGCCAGGTGGCACGGCAGGGCCTGGCCCTGCTGCGCCACTGCCTCGGCCCAGACCTGGGGGGTGATCCTGTCAGAAGGTGAGTGGGGTGTGCTGAAAGGTCTGATTTTAGAGAAGCGAATATAAAAGACTCACCTCAAGGCACGCATGCACATCAACCCAACATCAGTGCCGCACCCGCGGTATCGAGCCAGCCAGCGGTGCATCCAGGGAAAGTGCACGGCCTGCAGGACCACGAGCTCTCCTTTGGGCCGTGCACGCGTCAGTACCACCGGCAATCGCGGCCCTGAGGGGCGCACAATGCGGCCTGACAGGTCCTGCAGGCGGGTGTAGCGACGCCACCCGGGGACAATGCCAGTGTGCAGCAGAAAGGCGAGCCCGCCTGCACATGATATGTGTGGCAAGTTATTGCATTTAAGTCTGGAATGCCATGCAAATTCCTGACCGGGGACCATTGCACGTACCGAGACTGGCCACGAGTCCGGCGACCCGCAAGGCAGATCGGTGCTGATCAGCCCAGTCGACACCCTGCTCCATATACACCGCCAGTGCCTCCCTCCATTTCTCAGAAGAGGCTGCCTGTAGTTGCGCGTCCTCAGCGCCAAAATCATCGGAATCGCCGCTCAATGGCTCTCGGGCTGGCGTGTCCTGACCAATGGGTGTGGCATTGGCCTCTGACGTAGGTGGAGTCATAGCTTTTTTGACGCAATGGCAGCAGAGCCCGAATCTAGCACATTGTGATAGTAACAGTCAACATTTGCATAACGGATATACAAAACAGCATGTTAACTCACCCACAAGTATTCCCGGTTTCACTGCATGCACGACAAGTGATCTTTCCGTGACGGGAATATCCCAGCTGGGGCGCCAGGCCGGTCCTGCTTCGCATCGGGATCCCTGGCTCAGGCATGGCAAAGCCGTGCCCAATGCTGCTGGTGCTGCATGGGTAGCCTAGTCCGCCAGAAACTGTGCACCAGATACGCATTGAATAGCGACGTCCCGCATTTGGATCGATTGCATATTTCAGGGTCGCGCTGTGGGTGGCTGTGGGTGCGTCTCGCTCCCTTGCACTGCCTGCTGGGCAGGTCCCGGCGTGCGTCTTGACCAGCCGGCGACGGACGAGCCCAGGGCCATGTCTGGCGTACGCGAGCTTTTGGGCAAAGCCAGCGCCGCTGGAGGGGACGAAACGGTGCTGGATTACGTAGCGAGCGTGGTGGAGGACCCGGCTTTCGAGTTTGGGCCCGACTGCGCCGATGCGCTGGACGCCATCGGCCCCGTCCTGGTGAGTAGTGTGTGTGGGGGGGGTGGAGCGAGCCGTGAGAGTCTACTTGGCACATGGTGCTTTACAGTTGCATGTGGTTGTTTTCTGCCTGGCGCCCTGAATGTATTGGTCTAGAAAGTGGGTGGCATTGTGAGTGGCACCTTACCGGCGTTTGGCCGCCCGTCTTGTTGCATGGCGCATGCACCCTCTTTGTTCTCGTTAAACCCCTCTCCTCCTCTCCCCCCTCCCTCATCTCAGGTGGACGCGGGGTGCCTCCCCGACGACGAGGCGGTGCTGCAGCTGTGCGGTTCGCTGGCGCGGCTGCTGGGTCGCGAGGCGGAGACGGGCGCGTCCAACGGCGCGCTGCCAAAGGCCGAGTTCCAGGCGCTGGAGCGCGGCCCGGTGCTGATGGGCGAGCTTGGGGAGGCCACCGCGCACCCCGCGGACCTGCTCTCCGGGCGCGGGCTGATCCAGGGCATGTTCCAGGAGGGCGCCGAGGAGGACTTCACGGTCATGCGGCCCAAGGACGTGCTCAAGCTGAAGAAGCAGAACGACCGCGCGGAGAAGGTGCAGCGCGCGGCCTACGCGGCGCACCAGGCGCAGGTCCTGGCCGCCATGCGCGGCAAGAAGATCACCATCCGGCGCGACATCGCCGGCGGCGCGGTGCGCGACATCCACCTGGACCAGTTCTCCGTCTCCAACGGCGGGCAGGAGCTGGTGAGCGACGCCTCGCTCACGCTGTCCTGGGGCCACAAGTACGGCCTGGTCGGGCGCAACGGCACGGGCAAGACCACCTTTCTGCGCGCGCTGGAGGAGGGCGAGATCAAGGGCATCCCGGCCAACTGCCAGGTGCTGCACGTGGAGCAGGAGGTTCTGGGCGACGACATCACCGCCATGGACGCCGTGCTCTCCACCGACCTCGAGCGCGCCGAGCTGCTGGCGGAGGAGCAGGTCCTCCTCATGAAGCTGGAGGAGGACGAAGAGGAAGAGGATGGAGAGGGAGAGGGTCAGGGTGGTGGTGTTAACTCTAATGGAGAAGCTGCAACGGCAGTCGACAAGAGTGGCGCTGGAACTCCGCTGGCTTCTGCACCCACTCCTCCCAAAAAACCCAATAACAACAACAACAAGGAAGCACTGGCCATGACCGCGCGGCTGGAGAAGATCAGCAAGCGGCTGCTGGAGATTGACGCCTACGGCGCCGAGGCGCGCGCGGCGGCCATCCTGTCGGGCCTGTCCTTCACGCGGGAGATGATGGGCCGCCCCACGCGCGAGTTCAGCGGCGGCTGGCGCATGCGCGTGGCGCTGGCGCGCGCGCTGTTTGTGGAGCCCGACCTGCTGCTGCTGGACGAGCCCACCAACCACCTGGACCTGCACGCGGTGCTCTGGCTGCAGGACTACCTCATCCGCTGGGACAAGACGGTCGTCATCGTCTCCCACGCGCGCGAGTTCCTCAACGCCGTCTGCACCGGACGTGGTTCACCTGCACGCACGCCGGCTGACGCAGTACAAGGGCGACTACGACGCGTTTGCGCGCACCTTCCGCGAGCGCGTCAAGACCAGCAAGGCCGTCGCGGCCGCGCAGGAGGAGAAGCGCCAGCACATGATGGAGTTCATCGCCAAGTTCCGCTACAACGCCAACCGCGCCGCGCTGGTGCAGAGTCGGATCAAGGCTCTTGGAGCGCATGACGGAAATCGAGGTCATCGAGGAGGACCCCGCCTACGTCTTCAACTTCCCCACGCCCACCGACCTCGTCTCGCCGCCCGTGCTGGGCTTCACCGACGTCGACTTTGCCTACCCGGGCGGGCCCACGCTGTTCAGGAACCTCAACTTTGGCATCGGGCTCGAGTCGCGGTTCGCCATCGTCGGGCCCAACGGCATCGGCAAGTCCACCATGCTCGGCCTCATCAGCGGCACGCTCCAGCCCACGCGCGGCTACGTCTTCCGCAACCCCAAGCTCCGCCTGGGCATCTTCTCCCAGCACCACGTGGACGGCCTCGACCTGGCCCTCACGCCGCTGCAGTACATGATGAAGTGCTTCCCAGGGCACCGCGAACAGGAGTACCGGTCGCACCTCGCATCCTTTGGCATGACCGCCGAGCTCGCGGCACAGACCATGTACACGTTGTCGGGTAAGGGTTTTCTGTTTTGTTGTGGTTTAGACAGGTTTTGTTTGTTTGTTTGTTTGTTTGTTTGTTTGTTTGTTTTAAGATGATGGATGTATAATTATGGATTCCTGTCCAACTCATATCCGAACCACTCACTCTCTCCTCCACCCTCCTCCCTCTCTCAACCCAGGTGGTCAAAAGTCCAGGGTGTCGTTTGCCAAGGTCACCTGGAGCAAGCCGCACATGCTGCTCCTGGACGAGCCCTCCAACCACCTGGACCTCGACGCGGTGGAGGCGCTGGTGCAGGGCCTGGCCGCCTTCAAGGGCTCCGTGCTCATGGTCTCGCACGACCAGCACCTCATAGAGTCCACGGTGGACGAGCTCTGGGCGGTGGAGGACCACACCATCAGCGTCTTCCACGGCACCTTTGAGGACTACAAGAAGCGACTCTACGGGGCGTGACATGTGGGGCATGCGTTTGGTGGCTGCGATGAAGGAAGGACAAGTGTGCAAGCAGATATATTCATGCTTATGAGTGCTGGTGTTTGCTCTGTATCAAAGGCGCCTCATGATTATCAGGAAAGCGCACAAGCCTTAACGTGAGGGCTGTGCACAGTATGGGAAAAAGACGATAAGACTCGGATCGCACACGAAATCAGTCCAAGTGATCCAAGTTCCGCATCATTGCCTGGACCTGGCGCCGCTGTGCGCTCATTGCGCGGGGACAGGGCACCGCCACGCACCGATTGGGCATGTCGCCAGGAGCTCTGTCGTGGCCATGAGCGGCCAAGGGGAGGTGGAGGGGGATCCGGCCTGCGATGGGTCCCGGCCCACGCAGGTCCGGGACTCCGGCACCCCTCGCTCCGTCCTGCAGGCGATGAGCCACACCGTGGTGCGCAGTCAGCGGATCCAGTCCGCATGCATTGGTAGATTCAGAGGATCAACGACGGACGAGTGCATCGCCCTGGTGGCGGACGGGACGCTGGTGCTGTGCGAGTGTGACGGCACCCGCCGGGCCGCACTGCCGCTGCCCGGGCCTGTTTTAGACACGGCTGCCATCCCCATCTCCAGAGACAAGGTAGGTGATAGGGGTTGTAACGATGAGTTGGGACTGTTAAATGCCGATTGTCTCGCCTGTTTCGATGACTTGTGTGAATGTTATTCTGACCGCTCTCCTTTCTCATGACCAAAACTGTGCAGGATGGGATCGCTGTTCTCATCCTGCCCAGCACCTTGTGGATACTAGAGTACCACTCCGTCAATGAAAAGTGCGCAGCTAGGCTGGATTCGGATCATGGATGTGGACGGGATCAGTGTATTTGCTTCTAATCCATGGGGTGGTCGATCCAGGGAGGTGCCATTTTTTGAGTGCCGTACACAATCTCACGACCGCATCAGTGTCCATGGCAAGTCACGACCCGTTTTGGTGCAGATTGAGTATTGCATGGGCGCACAGCCTGAGCGAGACGGGGCCTGGAGATGCATGGGCCTTCATGACGGCGCCCACGGTGGGCGAGGACACCAGGGTGCCAATCCTTCGCCTTTGGCACGGTCCGGAACATGGGCGAGGCGGTGGCGCTGCATGACGGGGCGGTGGCCCGGATCGCGGATGGGCCACTGACAGAGGCCCCCTCCGCCGTGTGCACAGGAATCGCCTGGGCAGGTTTGTGCAATGACCTTTTTGGGGGTGCCAAGGTTTCTTGGGAGGGCGTGTTCTCTGTTTGGATCTGCACAATGGCAAGGACCTCTCCGGATTGGGTTGGATGGTGCTGTCACAAATGCTGCTCATTCGCCATGAACGAGCTCGATCCGATTATTTGCCTTCTTTCTGCAGGCCTCCCAGGTGCGCACAAGAAAACGCACCTGCTGCTGAGCGCCACGCACACGCTGCGTGGCGGGCGCTGCTGCAGCGTCAGCCTCTTGCGGATGCAGGGCGGACGCTTTCTCCAGCCCCAGGGCGGCGAAGTACTTTTCGAGTTGAAAAGAGTCCTGTCCGTGTGCGCCGGGCCCCGGCCCGGTGCGGTTCTGGTGTTGGAAGCCGGGGAGAAGCCAGAACATGGTCCCTCTGTGCATGAGCTGACCCTGGTCGATGACCGACTCAGGCTCACTCCAGGACCGGCCGTTCCCAAGGACGAAGTTCTTGCGTCAATAGCCAGTGTATCGGGCACCGTGCTCGCGCTCGGGGCTGAGCGCGGCTGCCTTTATGCGGCAGACTGGCGGGAACGTGCTGACGATGATTGCGCGGGGCACTGCGCATCCGCGCAGTTTGTGCGCGTCAGCGAGCCTGTCGCAGAGTCTTTGAGCCTCGGCACCCCGCGCCTCGTCCCATCCGTGTCTGGATCCCTGCTCGGCGTCCTGGCAGATGGCGCGCTGAGCTGCTTGAAAGTCAACAAGGGTCCCTCGCTCGAGGTCCAGGGCTCTCCTGTCTGGAGGCTGGGCAACAGCGGGAGGCTGCTCGGCCCTGGCCCCGTGGCCTGCGCCGCGGCACGGGTGGAGCGGGGGTCGCTGCGCGTATTGATCCAGGGCCCGCGCGGCACGGGGTGCGTCGCCTGCTCCTTCAGCGAGGCGCGCGAAGGGGACGGCGCGGGCGACCGTGCGGACGACGTGCGTGTGCGCAGGACGCCCGTCTCCGTGTGGCCCCTCGCCGGGGACGAGGCGGAGGAGAGACAGGCGGACGGCGGCGTTTGCGGAGCCGACGCCGTGTCCTGCGAGGCGCTGGTGGCCTACCCCACGGAGTCGCGCGTCCTGCGCCTGGGCACCGAGGGCGACGCTGGGCGCGGCGGCGAGGCGGCGGCCTGGAGCCCTGGCGGCTGGCTCGACGCGCTCTCCACGGACGAGTGCACCCTGGCGCTGGGGCAGTCGGCCGCGGCGCGCCCCGCGACCGTGCAGGTGACGCCCAGCTGTGTGCGCGTGCTGTGCCCCAGCGACGGGCGCGCGTCTGTCGCCTGGCGGCCGGACGAGGCGCCGGGAGGGCCCGATCGTGACGGCCTCGGTCCTGGCCGGCGCGGAGCGCGTCCTCGTGCAGTGCGCCCGGGACCGCCGCGTCCTCTGGCTGGAGCCGGGTGAAGGCTCTGACAAGCTCGCAAGCGGCGATGTGGCATCATCAGACACGCACCCCTGGCACGTGGAGGCCCAAATACGCTGTCCGTCTGAGATCTGCTGTTTCGCGGCGGCGCCAAGCGCCGCCGGCGCCTGCGGCGACCTCCACGCGGCGTGGGCGACGCGGGACCAGACGCTGACGCTGCTCTCCGGCGACCGGGCGACCCAGACCTGGTCCATCAGGCCCGTGCTGCGGCAGATGGTCTGCCACAGGAACAAGCCCTGGATCGAGGACCTCGGCGCGCCGCCGCATTCGCTGGCGCTCGTCCCACGCCCTGGCGGCGCCGGCCTGCTCTGCCTGCTGGGCCTCCGGTCCGGCCGCCTCCTGGTCCTGGAGGTCGGAGAGGGCGCGCCCGCTGCCGCGCAAGAGGACGACTCGTGGCTGACGGAGGAGGCCGAGAGCGATGCACGCCCGCCCGCCTCGCCGCTGTGGCTCCGGGCCCAGACCCTGTTCAGCCTCGGCTCGGAGCCGGTGGAGCTCCTGGCGGACCCGCCCGGCATCGCCAACGTGCCGGCGGGGCAGCTCCCCGTCGCCTGCGCCGTCTGCAGCGGCGTGCACGTTGTTCTGGCCCCCGAGACGGGCCCGGGCGCGGTGCGCTCCCTGAGCCTGGGCCTGGACGCTGTCCGGCTCCTCTCCCGCGCATCTGCGCCTGGCGTGCGCAGCGACGCCTTTCTGGCGTTTTCCGCGGACGGGGAGGTGACCGTGAGCCGGCTCTCCGGGCCATGCTGGGAGCGCTGGGAGGGGCTGGACGCGGGCGCCAGGCCCGGCGTGCGCGCCGAGCAGGCGCTCGCCGCCGTCTCGGTCTGGAGCGGGCCCCTGGCCGGGGAAGAGGTGGTCGTCTCCGCGGCCAGCTGGCACAATGGTCGCGCGGGCAGGTGTGCTCCTGAGAATTTGCGGGAAGACAACCGCACAGCCGACAGCAACCTGTCGATGAAAAAGCCTGCAGCGTCCAGCAGCTCTGCATCACCAAGTACCGTGGACGCAGCCGGAGCGCCGCTCGACACGTTGTTTGTGTGCGTGCCGGGGCGCCGGGCGGCGTGGCCCGGGGGCACCCAGGG
The DNA here is from genome assembly GCA_031763795.1 of Prototheca wickerhamii. Lineage (NCBI taxonomy): Eukaryota > Viridiplantae > Chlorophyta > Trebouxiophyceae > Chlorellales > Chlorellaceae > Prototheca > Prototheca wickerhamii. The sequence continues at coordinate 1,990,076 of JASFZW010000002.1, forward strand.
CCACGTCCTGCTCGAGCGGCCCGGCCGCCGGCTCCGCGGCCTGGCCGCCTGGCCCGGCCGGCCGGGCCTGCCGGGGCTGGTCATCCTCAGCGAGCCTGCAGGGGACGACGCCGCGCATAGCTGCACGGCCGAGCTCGCGTACGCGACCCTCGAGTCGGCGGCGCCCGGCGCGTCTCCCTGCGCCAGCGGTCGGTGCTCAAGCTCCAGCGCCGGGCGCCGGGGACCCTGGCGCTCGCGGTGGCGCGCGCGCCCGGGGGGCCCAAGCTGCTGGTCGCGCTGGACGAAAACTTATTGGGCCTCGAGTTTGACGAGGAGCGGGGCGCGTTTGACAGGCTGCGGAGCATCCGCCTGAGCGATCCCATCTGCCACCTCGCGGTACTGTTTAGGGCATAGTAGTGTTTGGGACAGGGTGGAAATGGGCAGACTTTGCATGACAAAGGCAGCGGATATGGGATCAACCGAGCTGGGTGCTTTGATTATCATTAATGTATAAAATCAATGACACCAGCACAGTCTCTCATTCAGTCCTCCATCCCCTTTAACTGTGCAAGGTGTCGGGCGAATGGGCTGTGGCAGGCACGTCGACGGGCGACATCGTTCTGGTGCGGTTGGCGAGGCACAGCGCCGGCTTTCGCCGGGTGGCCGCCGCGCGGCTCCCGCGGCCCGCGTCGGCGATAGCCATTGTGTCGGCCCCGGAAGAGTTTGCACGCGAGGCGGAGCAGGCGGCCTCCGCGACCGCTCTGCGGTCGGATGACGGTCCGGATGCCATGGCCGAATCTTCAGGGGCCGATCTTGCAAGAGCAGCAGACTCTTCTCCTCCAGCTCCACCCGCGCAGCGCGAGCCCGAGGGCGGGGACGAAATTTACCTGCCCCTTGTCGTGGCAGCGACGGAGTGGGGCCAGCTGAGCCTGTTTGAGGCGAGCGCGACCGCCAGCGGCAGCATCGCGCTGGAGCGCGCGTCGACGCTGGCGGCCGGCGGCGCGGTCCGCGCGCTCGTCTGCCCGGGGTTTGCCGACGCAGGCTGCAAGCAACACGGCGTCGTCGCCTTTTTCAGCGCCGGCAGCGTTGCGGTCGTGAAGCCGGTCGTGGGCACCGAGTTTGAGTCCCTGCGGCTCATCGAGTCGGCGATCGCGTGCCACCTGTGGCCCCGCGGGGCTGCAGCCGCCAACCCCGTCGGCCTCGTCGCGGATGCGTCCATGGTCTCCGGGGACTTGCTGGAGCACTTCCTCAGCCTGGCACCCCGGGATCAAGCCGCCATCGCCCACGCCGTCAGCGTCTCGGCGTTTGCGCTGACCACATTCATCCAGGAGCAGCTCTGCGACCTGTCCCGTCCGTGACGTTTTGCGGCCGACAGGCTGAGTTTTCGACCTTGTCGGCGCAGAGCACGGTCATTTTTGGTCGAGTGGCGCAGGCATGATAAGATATTCTGATTGTCGCATGACCCATTTCTCTATACCAGCACTAAACCAAGTAGCCAACCACCATCCACTTTCAAAACTCATTATGTTGCATAGAAAAAGAAACCAAGTTTGTTCCTCGATTGGAACTCGTTCACAGCGCGTGCCAGCCCCCGCGGCGACGGCGCCAGGGGTTTTGAGGGGCAGCGTCTGAGGCAAGGGTGGCGACGTCGGCGTGCACGTGCGTGCATGCTGCGCCGGGCAAATGTCATCATCGTCTTCTCATCATGGTTAAGACCTCCCACTATCTAAGGAGCGGAGGCGTGTTTGGGAAAGGAAGAAGTGCGCACGGGCGTGGAACCTGCTCCAGGGCGCCCCGACAGAGAGGCTTAGGGGCTCACTTGGTCCAAGCTTTGCCGCTTCTGGGCACAGGCGCTCTCGCCAGGCACACACGCCGCACGCTGCCCAGTCCCCAAACAAAGCGCGCAGTCTACTCCTCCTTGACGCTGCCCTCGGCGATGCGCTGGTTGAAGGACTTGGCGCCGATCATGGGCGCGAGGAGGAGGATGGCGACGGCGCAGGCGCCCAGCAGGGTGCTGAAGTAGGTGGGCCAGCCGTAGGACTTGACGATGTGGGAGAGCGGGATGCCTGCGTTGGCGGCGCCGAGGTAGGCGACCCAGCCGAGGAAGCCCTGGGATGCGCCGACGGACTCGGGGCGCACGAGCTCGGCGCCGCAGAGGCCGATCATCATCTGGGGCCCGTACAGGAAGAAGCCGATCATGAAGACGGTGAGCCACTGCAGCCAGGAGAGGGAGGCGGGCGTGGCGGCAAAGGCGGCCAGCATGGCGGCGATGCCGACGGTGTAGGCGATGATGACCTGGATGCGCTTGCCGACGGCGCCGCCCTTGCCGCCCGACTTGTTGATGAGGATGTCGCTCAGCTTGCCGGCCACGAGGGAGCCGAACAGGCCGCCCAGCTCCAGGCCGGAGACGCGCAGCGAGGCCGCGCCGGCGTCGGCCACGCCCTTGACCTGGATGAGGTAGAACACGAACCAGCTGGTCACGCCCTGGCGGACGACGTAGATGAAGAAATAGGTGATGGCCAGGCCGACCACGTAGGGGTTCTTCAGGCAGTCCTTGACCAGCAGCGCGATGAGGCCGTCCTCGCTCGCGGGCTTGGCGCCGGCCTTGGCGGCCTCGTCCTGCTTCTTCAGCTCCACGGGCGGGAAGCCGGCCTGCTCGGGCGAGTCGCGCACGCCCAACAAAATGAGCAGGGCCATGCCCAGGCCCACGATGCCCGGGGCAAACATGCCCCAGCGCCAGCCGTAGAGCTTGGCCGCCGTGCCGGCCAGGATGGGCGCCAGGAAGCCGCCCATGTTGTGCGCGATGTTCCACATTCCCCAGTAGGTGCCGCGCTCCTTGGCCGCGAACCAGCTGGTGAGGATGCGCGCGCAGCAGGGCGCGCCCACGCCCTGCAGCATGCCGTTGGTCGCCCAGAACACGCAGAACCAGACCAGCGCGGAGCTGAAGCCGAAGAGCACGTTGAGCACGGCCGTCACCGCCAGGCCGCCCGCCAGCAGGTAGCGCGGGCTCGTCTTGGCGCCCAGCACGCCCGAGATGAACTTGCTCGTGCCGTAGGCGATGGGGAAGATGGAGGTCATGGTGCCCACCTCGGACATGCCGATGCCCAGCGCCGCGTCCTGCACCATGGCAGGAGCCGTGTAGGTCAGGCTGTTGCGCGTGAGGTAGAAGCAGGAGTAGCCCAGCACGATGCCGAAAAAGGTGATCAGGCGGCGGAACACAAACGCGGGCGGGTACGCCGGCAGCTCCGACAGCGCCGCGACCTGAAGTTTTTGGGTGGGAGTGACACGCTCCATCATTGTCAGAGTCTGGAGCATGCTTCATTCTGTGCGGCAAATTATACCCAAAGATACCAAAAAACAACCAGGCCTAGCTCAGACAGCCTCCTCCTCCAGCAACATCCAATACTGCTGATGCTGGGGACGCTGCCCAGGCCAACCCACCTCCCACCTCCCACCTTTGGGGTGCCCTCCGGCTCGGCATACGCGGCCTGGGCCTTGACGACCCTCTGCGCGGCGGCAGGCGAAGCCAGGCGCTCGCCCGAGGCCAAAGAAGGGCGCCGGGAGGAAAGCCCAAGGGACGGCCTGCGCAGACGCACGAGGGGTTGGCGGTTCGCGTCGTCGCCACACAACCCTGACGAGGCAAACCCGGGCGACGCCGCGCGGGCGATCCCGACCCGCGACCAATCACACCTGCTCATCCTCGAACTGCTGGCAAGAGCATGCTGCGCGCGGGTCTGGCGATGGCGCAGGGTGGGGACGCCCTGGCTCGCCGCGAAAGTTGAGGCCTGCATGCTAGACTCCACCGCGCACCCAATGCGGAAAAACCCTCGAGCCCGCAAGCTTTGATGCAAGGCGAGGATTTGATTAAAGTGCCCTCAGATTGTTGCCAGAGATACTGGCAGCCGAATGCCGACGGCACGACCAGATCCGGTCGGATCTCTGATAAGCGGTCAACTGCACCAGCGGGGCTAGATTGCGCGGCAAGGCGACCGAACTGCCCGGCGCATATCGATTTCAAAAGGGCAGAGATGGCACATTGCACATGTTGACCTCTCATTATCGATTACATGACTGGGAATATTGGATGCATGGGCGCTGCCAAGATGTCGGTGCGCCGGCAATGGGGTAGCCAGCACGGGCTCGGCGCAGCGCTGCGGACTACCTTGAGGTTTGTGACTGCTTGGCCAGGTCCGCACTGGCGTATTCTTCTCGGCACACAATGCTGACATGCTCACTCAAATGCGGATAGATAAGTAGGGTAATGGCGCGGAACAAGCCCCTCCACGCCTGTGGCTAGGCCGGACCCCGCGGACCTTTGCGCATCATTCACCAAGGTGTGTGCCCATCGCACGCTCAGCTTCAATTTTTCTGATGCCACTTTACCACCTTACAAAGTTGGGTCCTTTGTCCCTGCGCGGTATGCTAAAAGCGAGCGCGCCATTTTCCCGGTGAGAAGCCCACACTGGGCGGATCATCGACCAGCCATGGGGAAGCTGGACGTCACCCTTGGCAAGGTGAGGTCGGCTCCAACCCGACCACCCGGCGATGCCAACAGGGTGCCCTTCCCAAATTCGTATTAACACATTGCCATCGATAGCTTCGAAGCTCGGAATATTGCTCGGAACAATCGGAAAGGCCCAGCCCCCCACGCTTTTCCCATCTGCTGCCATCCCGTGCTTCTCCTTGGCAGAAACGACCGTGCTGATCACTTGACGGACTTGTTCGATAATGTGGGAGCTGATCGCTACAGCGGCTGCGGGCCTCCATGCCGGTGTGGGGCTGGAGGCCGCGATCGGGGGCTGCCCGTCGGCCTCGGACGCTTCCGCTTTTAGCCGGTTTGTGCAACGCACCCGGATGCTCTCCCTCTTCCTCTCCACGCTGAGCACGGGCGCCGCAATCGCGGCGCACCAGACAGGTATTTGAGATGGGGTAATGGGTGTGTGGTCTGATCGTCCCTGTGCGTTCATCGGGAGTCGATGGTTGGTGGTATTGGTCAAGGAGACCTGGGTGAAGACTTTGCTGTGCAATGGATGCTGCCGAGGTCTTTAACCGATGATAGATCTTTCCAACTAATATCACTCTGCACATGATCGGCGACGCCATTCCCATTCATCCTTGACAGAGGGCCACGGGACGCTGTGGATCGTGGGCGCGCTAGGCGCCGGGATCAACATCCCCTACACCCTGATGCTGATGGGCACGAGCGAGCCCGTGGAGGGCCCGGTCAGCGTGCCGCCCCGCCGTCCTGTCACTTTTGCCGACCCGCCCGCCACCTCCATCCCGGAGGAGGCGGCTGCGCCCACAGAGGCTGGCGCGTCGCCCGCCAGCGCCTTTGCCAGCGCCAAGCTCCCGGCGCACTCGGCTGACCTGGATGCCCTGGATGACATGGGGCTGGCGGCCAACAAGCCGCGCAGTGCCATGCCGGCGCGCCGCCTCATGTATGCCAAATCTGGTATGATTGGGTATGGGAAGCGGGCCAGGGATGTTTGGAGTTGGGTTTTTGGGTTTGTTTCACAAACCATTGTTGTATAGTTTTGCTATGTCGTCATTATCTTCAGCCCGCAACAGACCGCGCCATATGCACGATCGCCCGCTGTTCTTGATCAAGTAATGGGCTAACAACTATGATCGCCCCTTTCAAACACCCTCCTTACAGGATACTTGGTCAACCCTCTGGACTACTCCAGGTCCTGGTCAAAGAAGGTTCGCTGTTTGGGATGGCTGCCTCTTTTGATTTCGTGTTCTTGGGCATGGTGACTTATACCGAGGATCATAGATCTCGCTTGCTCTTACAGTCACTCCCACCTGCTGGCTCTCTACAGTTTTGGTTCCAGGCGGGGATGTCGCTGACCGTGTTTGGCGGTATGGTGGCCCTGCTAAACTCCCGCATGGATAACCTCCGCCCTGGCGGGTACGCCCCCTTCTAAAAGCGTTGGAGCACCCGATCCTGGTCAGCGCTCAGGGCCCGGCCTCCTCGACCTGTGGCCGGTACACGAGATGCGCCAAGAACTCGGTGTTGCCGGCGTTGGCGCCCTTGATGGGCGATGGGATGCACTGCTGCGGCGCAAACCCTCGAGCGGCATAGGTCGAGAGCACGTGGTCGATCACCGCTCGGTGCACCGCTGGATCCCGCACCAGGCCGCCCGCCGACACCTGATTGAAGTTGGAAGACGGTGGGTTGTGGGTTGTGTAGGGTTTAAGCTTGTGTCCTTTCACGCTCAGGCCTGTGCTCAGCACGACCAGCGGTTTTGAAACGTTGCCAGAATCACTCGTTGTATAGCAAGCATATTGTTTAGATGAGCAGAGGAAACCGATCTCAGGGTGGAAGAAAAATGGTAGACAAATACGATGTTGCCCCCTTTTGACACGCTCTCCTGGAATGAGGGCTTAAGAACAGCCCCCAGGCGGACTGCTGCCTTTGTGGGCAAACACAACCACCCCCCACATTGCCACTAGAAAATATTACCATCCTAAGAAGCAGCCACCTCCCCACCTGGGCCTTGCCCGCCTCAAACTGGGGCTTGATCAAGATGACGAGGTCGCCATGGGGCCGGAGGATGTCGGCCACCGCATCCAGCACCTTGGTGGCTGCGGGAGTGACAAGGTTGTCAGTTAGGGTTTGCACAAGAAACTTTGTGCAGAACCGCTACATGACCAGGAGCGCGGATCCAGTGAGGTGGCCACAGCAGAAAAACCTTTGTCCTTCAGTCCCCTGCAAAGTAGTTCCCGACCATGCTGCAGCCTTGCCTGTCCCACCTGAGATGAACGATAGGTCCAGCGTCACCAAATCGATTTCTCCAAGATCTTCCGGAAGGGCCTTGCGGCGCAAGTGGCGGAGATTTGTGCGCTCCATGAGAATGACCGATGGGTGCGTCCGAATCGAGTGTGCCACCTGCCCGTATCCGACGTCCACGCCAACGACTCTCTCGGCCCCTCGCTGCAGCAGGCAGTCGGTGAACCCGCCCGTGGAGAGCCCCGAATCGAGGGCAGTCTTCCCCCGCACGTCGAGCCCAAAGGCGTCCAGAGCCGCCTCCAGCTTCAGGCCCGCCCGGCAGACAAATTTGGGCGGATCGGCCAGCAGGGCGATGCTGGACTTGTCGACATCGACGCCCGTGCCGGCCTTGAGAACGGGCTTGCCATTCACCGTGACCAAGCCTGCGGCGTGAGAGGAGAAGGGGCGGAGGAGTGAATTGTGCATGGCTGGTATGATAGTACTGCCACCGTCACATGCCTGCCCTTTTCCGTGCAGCCAAGCAGCCCACCTTGCGCTATAAAGGACTGGATTACATTCTTGGTGTATTGCGGGTGCAGCTCCACGCAGACTTCATCTAGTCGTCGCTTTTTTTCTTTTTAAGCAGACCTGGCCCATCCTGCAAATGGAGCATGGATGCCCTGAGAGACTGCCACTCACAAATCATGTCGCCCTTTTTCCTCCGCCATCAAGCCCCACCACCATATCATGGCTCCACGAATACTCAGAAGCGACCCAAACTAAGCGCGCACCCCGCTCTTCGTCGACAGGAGGGCAGCGTGGTCGGCAGGCGGGGCCTGCCACGCCGCCATTCGCCATCGCCCCTCTCGACAGCCGGGCGCAGCCAGACGCGTGTGCGAGGCCCACCACGTAGGCGGGCAGCATCTTAATGCAAGCCTCGAGATTAACATGGGTGTGCGCCCAGCATGCCCGGGTCAAGGTGCCGATTGTCGCCTGCACAAACTCCCAAGCAGGTGTCGACACGGGACAAGAATGAGTCTTCCAACTTAAAGCACAGCTGGATTTAGCTCATTACACGCGATACCATTTAAATAATACATTTGGGTGCCATGTACATGTATGTTGATTTAAATGCTGCCTGTACTTGGAGGGACTCGTCGTCACCCGGTCTGCTCTCAACACGGCTCTGTGATGGCCACGACAACAAAATGTGATCCCCGAGATCGGTGATGCCGCGGGAAAGCCTGGCAATTTAGAACACAAACTTGGCTGTCCCACCGGCCAGCGCGAGGCCAAGGCACACCAGACTCTCAGATAGCTGCACTACCGAGGGACAAAAAAATAGAATAAAGGCCTGGAAGGAGGGCGAGCATGAGCCTGAAGTGAGATGCCCGTTACGGAGAACATCAGGTGCGAGGTGGCAGTCGTCTCCTGGGCGACGGGCAGAGAGGCAGCGTCGAACGACGCCACAGATACGGGACTCGAATGCGATATATCATCTTGAAAAACCAGTAATTATTGCGACGACGTCTTTCTCCCTGCAGCGTGCACGTGCGCGTGCGGCCGCTGAGCGAGTCGGAGAGGGAGCGGGGCAGCTCGGCATGGCGCGTGGAGGGCAACAGCCTGGCCCAGGCGGAGACGTCGGGCGACTCGCGCGTGATCGACACGGCGTACACGCTGGACACGGTCTTTGGCCCGGACACGAGCACGAAGGAGGTGTACCTGGCGACCACGCAGTCCATCATTCACCAGGTGGTGCAGGGCTTCAATGGCACCGTCTTTGCCTACGGCCAGACGAGCAGCGGCAAGACGCACACCATGCGCGGCGTGCCCGAGCACCCGGGCATCGTGGACATGGCGGTGCGCGAGGTCTTTGAGCTGATCGCGGCCGCGCAGCACCGCGAGTTCCTGCTGCGCGTGTCCTACATGGAGATTTACAACGAGGACATCAACGACCTCCTGGCCCCCGAGAACCAGCGGCTGCAAGTGCACGAGAGCAAGGAGGCCGGCGTGCACGTGGTGGGTCTCCGAGAGGAGATTGTGACCAGCCCCGAACAGGTAAGGGGAGAGGGAGAGAAAAGGGGGAGGCATGCTATGTAGGTGGCGGGTGAATAGGGAAGGGAAATGTCTTTGATACTGTGGTAGGATGCCGTAGCGTTCCAGGGCATTGATGACCACGGGGACAACTGTCCACGGTAACATCAGTTTCTCATAACTGAGAGACACCTGTCTGTCAACCAAACGAACCTTCACCCACCTTCCACCCTTTCTCTCACAACACCTATCTCTCAGGTCTTGAGCCTGCTGGAGGAAGGGGAGCGGCACCGCCACGTGGGCGAGACAAAGATGAACAAGAACAGCTCTCGGTCGCACACCATCTTCCGCATGGTGGTGGAGTCGCGCAGCACGGCGGGCGGGGGCGAGGTGGAGGACTCTCCCGACGACTTTGGCGCCATCCGCGTGTCCAGCCTGACCCTGGTGGACCTGGCCGGCAGCGAGCGCATCGCCAAGACGGGCGCGGAGGGCCAGCGCGCGCGCGAGGGCGCGGCCATCAACAAGTCGCTGCTGACGCTGGGCACGGTGATCAACCGCCTGAGCGAGGCGGGCGCCTCGGGCAGCGGGCACGTGCCCTACCGCGACAGCAAGCTCACGCGCATCCTGCAGCCGGCGCTGGGCGGCAACGCGCGAACGGCCATCATCTGCGCGGTGACCCCGGCGGCCCCGCACGTGGAGGAGACGCACAGCACGCTGCGCTTCGCCTGCCGCGCCAAGCGCGTGGTCAACAACGCGACCGTGAACGAGGTGCTCTCCGACGCCGCGGTGCTCAAGCGCCAGGCGCGCGAGATCGAGGAGCTGCGCGGCATCCTGCAGCGCGAGGGCGCCGGCGCCGACGTGGAGGCGCAGATCAACAGCCTGCGCGCCGAGCTGCTGCGCAAGGAGCAGGACAACGAGCGCATGCAGTCCGACCTGGCCGCCGAGAAGGAGGAGCGCGAGCGCGCGCAGCGCAAGATCGACAGCATGACGCGGCTCATGCTCGAGGGCGGCGGCGGCGGGGCGCGTGGGGGGAGTGGGAAACCCAGCGGACCAGGAAAGCGCGAGAACCGGCGCGAGACCTGGTGCCCGGGCGCCAGCCAGCGCAAGAGGCCCCTCCTGCTCCCGGGCAGCGTCGTCGCAGAGGGGGAGGGCGACGAGGAGGAGGGCCTGGGCGGCGCGGCAGGCAACGGCGCCGCGCACGAGGACGCGCCGCGCGCCGCGCGGCGCTCAGAGGGCGCGGCCCTGGCCCGCCTCGCCGAGGAGAGCGACGCCGACAACGGCGAGGCCCCGGACGCAGAGACCGGGCGCTCGCCCGCGCCCAAGCGCCGGTCCGGGCGGGCGGCGCAGCGACGCCGGCGGCGTGAGCGCCGCCTGCCCGGACGACGACTCCTCCGTGGCGCTGCAGACGAAAATCGCCGAGCTGACCACCGCCCAGGGCTTCATGCAGCGCGAGCTCGATCGCCTGGCCGAGTTGGCCGACGAGCAGGCGCGCGCGCTGCAGGAGCGCGAGGCGAGGCTGGCGGAGCTGGAGGAGGCGGCGCGCAAGCAGGCGCCCCGCGTGCAAGAGGTCGAGTGGCGGGCGCGCCAGCTCACCGCGCAGCTGGAGGAGGCCAAGGGGGCGCTGGCCGTGGCGGAACAGGTACGTGGAGAAGTGGGGGAAAGAGAGAGGGGGTTGGGAGGATGTCAAGAAAGGAGATTCGGGAAGAGGAGGTATGTACTTGCTGTTGATATGCATTTGATTCCAGTAGTAGTCAATCGGCCCAGCCCTTCTCCCCACCCACATCCCTCCCCATACCTCTCCACCATTCCAGGCGTCCGAGGAGCAGCAGGCGGAGACGGCGGCGCGCGAGGCGGAGTGGGAGGCCCAGCGCGCGACCCTGGAGGCGCGGTGCGCCGAGGCCGACGGCGCCGCGGGCCCGCTGCGCGAGGAGATCCTGGAGCTCAAGGACCGCGCGCTGGCCGACGCGGCGCGGCTGGAGGAGGCCGTGCGCGAGCGGGCGCTGCTGGAGACCAAGCACGCGCGGCAGCGGCAGGAGCTCGAGGCGCAGGCCGCGGCGCTGGAGGCGCGCGAGGGCGCCGAGGCCGCGGCGCGGTCTGCGGCCGAGGCGGCCGCGGGGAAGCTGGCCGAGGCCGAGGGCCGCGCCCGGGCGCTGTACGAGGAGAATGCGCGCCTGGAGGCGCACATTTCCGACCTGGAGTCGCGCAAGCGCGCGCCGCTGTACCAGAAGCGGCAGGAGGAGGAGCTGCGCGCGGCGCTGGAGGCGGCCAAGGAGGCCGAGATCAAGAGCGCGGCCGCGGAGTTGGAGGCGCGCGAGGCGCGCGCGGCCGAGGCGGCCGCGGCCAAGGCGATCGACGAGCTCCGGGCGAGGATTACGCGGCTGGAGGCGGACGCGGCCGAGGCGGCGCTGGAGGCGGCCTCGCGGCTGGAGGCGGCCCAGGCGCGCGGCCGCGGAGCTGGCCCGCGCCGAGGCGGCCCACGCGCTGGCCAAGGAGGAGCACCGCGCGCAGCTGGAGGGCGCGGCGGCGCAGCTGGCCGAGGCGCGCGAGCTCGCGGAGCGGCGCGCCGCCGAGGTCGGGAGCGCGACAGCGCGCGCGCAGGAGCTGGAGGAGGAGCGGGAGGCGCTGCGGGCGGAGCTGAGCGAGGCGCAGCAGTGCGCCGACACGGCGGCCGCGCACGTCCAGTTCCTGGAGGAAAAGGCCGAGGCCGATGCTGCGGCCGCGAGCGAGAGCATCGCGGGGCTCGAGGGCCAGTTGGCGGCGGCGCACGCCGAGCTGGACGCGGCCGGCGCGCAGCTGGAGCGGGTCGGTCTGGAGGCCGAGGCGCTCGTGGCCGAGGCCAGGGCCGCGCACGAGGCGGCGCTCGCGGCGGCGCGCGCCGCGCACGAGGACGAGCTGGCGGCGGCGCTGGCCGAGCAGCAGGCCCAGGTCGTGCGGCGGCGCGAGCTGGAGGAGACGGTGCGCGGGCCTCGAGGAAAAGGTGGCCGCGGCCGCCGTGGGCCTGGCGGCCGCCGAGGAGCTGCGCGAGCTGCGCCGGCGGCACAAGGAGGACGTCTCGCGCTTGACCCTGGCGCTCAAGAGCGCGACGCAGGGCTCCAAGGGCTCGGAAAAGGGCCTGGACCGCGCGCAAAAGGAGACTGAAAAGCTGCGCGGCCGCGTGACGGAGCTGGAGGCCAAGCTGCGGGCGGCAGTGCAGGACAAGAACACGGCCCAGAACGAAAAGGCGGCCGCGGAGCGCGAGCTCAAGGCCCTGCGCGGCCAGGCGGAGCGGCTGACCAAGAACATGGACAAGATCGCGGGGGCGGAGGAGAAGAAGCGTGAGTCCATCATGGTCGGCTTCAACCAGACCAAGAGCCGCCTGCAGCTGGCGGAGGAGGCGCTGCACCGCGCCTCTGTGGAGGTCGAGAAGCTGCAGTTTGAGCTGGGCACCAAGACTAGCCAGATCCTGGGGCTGGAGCAGGACCTCAAGGAGGCCCGCGAGGAAGTCGACGGTCTCAGCAAGGTGGGTGGGGTTGTTTTGTGTGTGTGGAGGACTGAGGAGCGTGAGGGGGGCGTATAGACTCCACTATGTGAATCTTGGCTCTATTATATAAAAGTAACTATCTTTGCAAACGAATCAACCTAAACAATCATCGCAGGAGCGCGACGAGCTGAGTGGCGAGGTGGAGGAGCGGAGCGCCGAGGTCGAGGACCTGCGTGCCAGCTGGGAGGCCAGCAAGGCCGAGGTCGAGGACCTGCAGGCGCGCTGCAGCGAGCTGGAGGGGCAACTGGAGGCGCTGCAGGCAGAGAAACAGGGCGTGGAGGCGGAGCTGGCGGCGGAGAAGGACAAGGTCGGCGAGCTGAAAAGCGAGGCGGCCGCGATGGGCGAGGCGATCGCCGAGAAGGAACAGCGCATCGAGCGCGACGGCGCCGAGCTCGCGCGGTTGCGCCAGGAGCTGGAGGAGAGCCAGACGAGTCACGGCGCGCTTGAGCGCCACGCGGGCGAGCTGGAGGAGCAGCTGGCCGCGACAAAGGCCGAGGTCGCCGCGCAGACGCAGGAGGCGGAGCGCGTCTGCGCCGATCTGGCGGCGGCGCACGAGCGCGCGCGGGGGCTCGAGACGGAGCTCGAGGCGCTCAACGCGCAGAGCGCCGCGCTGGCCGCCCAGCTGCAGGCCGAGTCTGCCGCCGTGGCCGACGCGCGGCAGCAGCTGGAGGTGCAGACGGCCAAGGTCGCCGAGCTGGAAAGCGCGGCGAGCGCGCTGCGCGAGTCTCTGGAGGCGGAGCGAGCCAGGATCGGCGAGCTCGAGCGCGAGCTCGAGCAGACCGCGGCGCAAAAGGCGGCGGCAGAGGAGGCTGTCGGCAGGGCGGAGGCCACGCACGAGGAGCTGCGCGAAGCCAGGGCGAGCGCGGAGCAGCGCTGGCAGGAGGAGCTGGCGGCGGCGACGGGGCGCGAGTCGGCGGCGCTCGCTGCGGCGCAGGAAGTGCAGGCGGCGCTCGACGAGGCCCGGCGCGAGATCGCGGCGCTCCAGGAGACCAACGCCGGCGCCGCCAAGGAGCTGGCGAGCGCGCAGGCGGCGGTCGTGGAGTCATCAAACGCAAAAAAGGCTCTGCGGTCGGAGCACGACGCCCTCGTCGCCGAGCACCAGCAGCTGGCGCAGCGCGCCGAGCACGAGGCCACGGCGGCGGCGAGCACCTCTACTCAGCTGGAGGCCTGCCGCGTCGAGCTGGAGGCCTGCCAGGCGGCCTGCAACGACCTGGACATGCGGGCCGCGCAGGCCGAGGAGCGGGCCAGCGTGCTGGCCGCGCAGGTGGACGAGCTGCGCCAGTCGGCGCAGGCGCAGCAGGCGGAGCGCGGCGTGCTGACGGGGCAGATCGACGCGCTGGAGGCGGCGCTGCAGGCCGCGCAGCGCGAGGCCCTGGAGGCCCGGCTGCGCGTCGACGCGTCCCGGGACGAGGGCGCCGCCGGGCGCGGCGCGCCGCCGAGGACCTCGCGGCCGCGCGCGCCGAGCTGGACAGGCAGGTCGCCGACCTGGCGGCCGCGCGCGCGGCGCTGGAGGAGGCGTCTGGCCGCGAGGCCCGGCTCGAGGCGGCGCTCGCGGGCGCGGAGGCGCGCCTGGCAGAGGAGAGGGTCGCCAGCGAGGCCCGGCTGCAGCGGGAGCTGGCGGCGGTGGAGGAGCAGCTGCTGGCGGGCGCGGAGGAGCAGCGGCGGCAGGCGGACGAGGCCGCCGGGCGCATTGCCGCGCTGGAGCGGCAGGTTGCCGAGGCCCGGGCGGGCGCGAGCGCCGGTCCGCCCGCCGAAGCGCCGCCGGCCCCGGCGCAGCTGGCGGAGCAAGGCGGCGCACCGTGCCGCGCTGGAGGAGGAGCTGCGGAGGAGCAAGCGGCGCGAGGAGAAGCTGCAGGCGCTGCTGTACAGGCTGCGCCACGACCTCAAGAGCTGCGGGGGCGACCTGGCGGCCCTGGACGACATCCAGGAGCGCCGGTCGCTCGAGTACGAGCTCGACCGGCTCCGGAACCGAGCCAGCCGCGAAAAGGCTGTGCTGCGGGAGCAGCTCGCGGCCGCCCTCGAGCGCTGCGCGGCCTTTGAGGGCAAGGGCGCCGGGGCCGTCCGGCCAGCGCGGGGCATCCTCCAACCCAAGGAAAACCAACATGTTGTCTGACGCGCGGCTGCGTAACGAGAACCAAATTCTGCCATGACACGACAGTTGCGCTCTGCTGTAAAATACACAAGATGACAAGGGTTGGACCGCAGAGGACTATGACAAGTTGCCTTCTTGTGTTTGACGAATATCCGAGGACAGCTGTGCCGGATTTCATGTCATGGGAGCGAGCGAAATGCCGTCGCTAGCCGCGACACGCATCTTTTTCGCAAGGGAGACATTCATCGGACTTTGAATAGTATAAATTTTTCCTTAATACTTTTCCATGTCGGTGATGAGGCTCTCAAGGGTCACCAGTAGCGACCGGTTAGCAAGTCCCTGCCTGGCCCAGGGGTGAAAACGTCTCCGGGCAACGATGCTTCCGCTCTTCAAAACAAATACTCCTCAGCAGCGAAGCAAAGTGCCAATCTTTCGCGCCACGAGACGGACGGCGTCTGGCAGGTAGGTAGCGCAATCTGCGGGGCCGACCGCACCTGCTGGCAACTTGTACGACGCACTCAGATCGGTGTGTGATGGGACATTTTACCGCAGGCGTGCCCAGACCTCCCGCGCATCTCTGGCGGTCTACGCTTGGCTGGCGTTTGGCTGCATATTGCTGGGGACGGGATTCATCTATTACCGGCTCACCACCCGCGAAACCAAGGTGAGACGGGGCAAAAGGTTATTGATTGAGCGCAATGCCGCGCCAGTGCCAAAGGGCATGCAGGCTGCGTGCAAGGATGGGCAGCGCCACTTTTACAAACCGCCTTGACTGCGCACGCAGGCTGAGCGGCACGAGCTCTGGGCGCTGCACAATGCGCCCTCGCAGGCCTACTGCCAGCGGCGGTCCGTGCCGATGGTGTGCGCTCACGGCGGCGACGACGAGCATTTTCCGCCCAACACCCGGGGCGCCTTTGAGGCGGCGCTGGCCGAGGGCGCTCCATGCATGGAGGTGCGCCTCACAGGGACGGTGGCTCTGAACTTGGCAGGCTTGCGCATAGGGCTGTCTGCGTGCATTCTGACCTGTCACCGATTACGTGTCAGATTGACGTCGCTCGCACGGCGGATGGAGAGCTTGTCGTGCTGCACAGCCGGGAACTGGCAGCCCTGACAGGCAGGTCTTTGGCCCAGGTACGGATTGCGTGCGTCAGAGCTCCATTGGTGGATGGATTTTGATGCACACAGGCGCCTGAAAATTCTCTTGTGTATGTCAAATTTTATCACCCGACAAACATCTCCCAAGACTGTCAACACTCACTCAATTGCTCCAGGTCAGCGGATTTACCTGGGAGGAGCTGGCGCCCCTCCGATGGCCCAGCAGCGACGAGGGCGTCGTGCAGCTGAGGCCGCTCCTCGAGCGCCTCGTCCCGAAACTCAAAACCATCATTCTGGACCTCAAACCTACGTTGCAGGTTGGTGTGGCGTGTGTTGGAGAGGGATGATAATGGGGAGTGGGACGGTATTGAGCACTAATGGAATTGACTCTCAGTCATGACTTGGGACTATCCCCTTGCCGAGAGATGTGCCTGCTGCACCCTCACCAACCCTTATGATACTCCCCAGGACACTATGCACTTTACTTCCCTGACGGAGCTGACTCAGCCGGTGGCATCGCTGGTGCAGGCGACGAACTGCCGGAATTGCCTGGTCTGGGGCAAGTTTGACGATGTGGCCGAGGCGGTGCGGCGGCATGTATCTGCGTGGGAGCTGGAGACTGGCTACGTCGTGATGAACGAGACCGCCGAGGTAGGGGGTGGCAGGGAAGGGGTTTAGTGGGTACGTATATGGTGTATCCAAATAGACCTTTGCTGAATGGAGCGCATATCATTTATCGCTCGACTTCAGGTTCGGGCGCGCGGCTGGGACGAGCCGCTGCGGTCCCCGAGCCACAAGACGGCGGCTGTGCACTACGCCATGACCTCCCCGGCCCTGACGGCAAGGCTGCACGCCGCAGGGAAGCGGGTGTTTGCCTGGACCGTCAACTCGCCGCACATGATGCAGCGGGCGCTCGATGCCGGCGTGGACGCCATTGTGACCAACCACCCGGTGCAAGTCCGCGAGGTCTTCCTCAAGCGACGGGCACCGTGCATCAGGCTGTACGGGCGGGCGCCCGCGTTGATATGAGGGGTGTTTGATTAGGAGAAAGGATGGCATGGGTCTTGCAGCAGCAGAGGAGTTGGCGACGGTGAACAGTATTTATTGGTTGTGACCCACTTTCCATGATACACTGCCTTTTTACAATATCACTGACCCATCGCAGTATTTATTACCATTTAATTCTGAATCGGTGTCCATGAAAATTGGCCCAGGAAGCGCAAAAACCTATTGAAAACCCACACACCTCCTAGCCCCAGCAAGCTCACAGCCCTCCCCAAGGCGCGAGATGATGACGGGTCGTGCGGCAGATTTCATCGTGCACAATGGTCGATGCTACTCTCGGGGCATGCAATGCTGCGCGTGCATACACGCGGAGGTAGTCATAAACAAAACGGCATCAGACCACCGATCAAGCGGGGCCGCCTTGGGTATACCCAGTCGCACCCCTGACTCGTGCCGGGCATGGGGCGGGGCACTCGCGACCTCGTCAAGCACGTCAAGTTCCTGGCCCAGGCCGGAGCGATAGAAAAGCCAAAATGGCTCGATATTGTCGCTAGGTACGGGCAATGGTCTGTGGGTGGGGCGCTTGTGGCCAGGTGGCGTGCAGGCGAAGATATGCACTATCGTCATGGCTTGGTGCTCGCAGGATCCCTCCTGCGGAGCCCGTGGTCGCGGCCAAGAAGCCCAGGAACATCCGGTTCCCGGAGGATGACTTGATCACGTCGTACTACCTCAAACACCCAGAGGTGAGGGCTGGAGATGTCTTGTGTCGTTTTCCAAAGCTGGGTGGTAGGCGGCGCTTGGCAGGGGGGAGCCCCTGATGAGCAAAATCCGCTGCTTAGCATTCCTCTCTCTGAACCATCTTCCTACCCCCCGGATGCACTCCATCAGGCCAAGATGGAGCCCCTGGATATCAGGTCCTTCGAGCCCCCCACCGCCCGGAAGTTTGTTTGGCGGCAGATGGAGCTGATGGAGGAGCAGGGATTGTCGCAACGCGAGGCCTTTATCGCCGTGGAGAAGGAAATGGTGGTTAGCCCGGTGAGTTGAGGGTTTTGATGCTTTACTGCAGCACTCTCTGGGGCTGATTACGTGGTTGCTGGGTGCCTGCCGCTGGAACTCCCTCCATACGCTCACCCTTGCCAACCACCCTCGCAGGGAGGCATCGGGACAACGGCCATATGGATCCCAGCTGCTTGAGCAGATCCAGAAGGAGGAGGACATGCAGCTGACACAGGGCATGGCCACGTTCCGGGAAAGGTGCGATACAGGCGTGGATATGGTAGTTCCAAGGTTGCTGACTGGCACACTTCTAGACCACCCTTGCAATTTGTTTGCGCAAATTTTGGCGAGACTCCCTTTTTGCCCTTGGCATCCCAGGCATCCATCGGTTGGCGATCTGGAGCTCGCATGGCGTGGCAAAAAGGCATGGAAGCCCAAGCCCGGCAAGACCAACGCGCAAGAGAATCAGCCACGGGCGCCTCGCACCGCCAACGAGGGCGGGGCCAAGCGACGACCTCAGACGCCGAAATCAGCGGAGAGCTGATGGCCCTCCCAACTCTATTTTCTATGGTTTGTCTAATGTATGTCTGTTGAAACACTATATTCCATGGCTAAAGGGAAAGGAATGAAAGGTTCAGCTCTCGGGGCCTTCATTAAGACAGTCGAAATGCAGTTTGTCGATCGACCAGCAGGGACGATGGGGTTTGACAGTTTCGAAAGCCTCAGTACGTCCGCGACCCACGGGTATTGTTGCCCACCAACATCACGGCTGATCACTATACAATTCAATCTGGGATTTTTACAGTGCAATTTTATAAAAATGAATGGCACCCTGCCGTTACAAAAGGTAGCTACCTATCGGAGCTCGGGACGGGCCCGGCCACCATGCCTCCCATCGACGGCCAAGAGCGGGCATGGGCATGAATTACCAGGGCCGCGTCACGTCAAGCGCATGCACGCCATACACAGTGCGCTTAGTGCTTTTCATAATATTTAGCGCCACTTGCTACGCCGCCCTGGTTTCCACTGTTCCAAGACCCAGGCAAACCCCACTTGCAGGAGCCACACCAAGATCCAGCACAGAGACTCAGCCACAAGCCTGGTAAATGTTTGGGGCTGGGAGCGCGCGTTATTACTACAGGTGCAGACTTTGGTCCCTAAGTGCACGACGATCGCTCCATTAAAAAACAAACAGGGTCCAGAAGCGTATAACACTGCCGCCCATGCGGCGAGGGTGCCACATTGTCACGCGGGAGCTCACCAGGCAACTCCCAGAGATTGCCCAAATACAGATTGGACTCTGTCACATATTCGTACAGGTGGGAGCTTCAAGTGTCTGATGATGGAGAATGCATCTCGGTTGCCTATAAGGATCCAACCTGCCACACACTTGATGCTTCTTGAGGCCACCCTCCGCCCCCCACACTGCAGCACACAAGCTGCTCACTGACGATCAACGAGAATGCAAGCCCAGACGTGCCCTTGGATCTTGCCGATGCGGTGGACAGGATTGTGCCAGAAGGGCGCCACTATCGGCACCTGGATGAGGGCTTGGACGACATGCCAGCCCATGTCAAGGTTGCTGCCCGTGGGTGTGACAGTGCAAGGGAAATAGGTCATCTTCCACACGTTCACTACAATCAATGAAACATATCCTTTCATCATTATTGCAGTCTTCTTTGATGGGAGTCGGTCTAACCATCCCCATCAGCCACGGCCGGCTGGCACTAGGTGCGCTGATTGAAACCAATGGCATGCATGCCGCGCCTTCACAAGCCTGTGGCACTCGACCAGCCTCCACTTGACAATGCAGGTACTTGGCAAGGGATCTACCTAAATGAGCACAGGGATTGCGGGGGCGCGCGCCACCTGATTGTGACGCTGCAGGGGACTTCTTCCTGATGAGGATTGAGCCCAAGATAGCTCGGCGCAATCTGGATCTGATCCCATGCTGGGGCTTTAAAACTGCGTTCCGACATGCGACAGGGTCAATGCGCGCACCCACTGGCTGCCTTTTCTAGCCGTCAACATAAAGAAGATACCACTTGACAGAGTTGCGGGGTTGCAAGGGGCTCAAGGCCACTGGGGGCGCGCCGCTGTTCGCCATGCAAACCTTGGCTAGCACCCGCACCGTGCCCGCGGTGTCGAGCACCGATCGGGCCGCGCATGGGGCAAGCAGGTACCATGGCCAGCGCATTCAGCCCAGGTTTGCGGCTTCAAGGAGGGGCGCACGGGCTCTGGGCCCCGCCCGGGCCGTGGCGTCTGCCAAGACGTCGGCTGGGGAGCTGCGCCTGCCCTTTAGCCACGTCCGCTCAGAGGAGGAGATGTTCACCATTCTGCGGGCCGGCGTGGCGCAGGGCAAGGTGATTAAAATTGGGGGGGGGGGGTGTGGGAAGGAATGTGGCCGTGTGTGCGGACGTTTGTGTGCGTGGGCTCCCATTCACCGCCTTGGACCGGATCCCTGCGCAGCTGCCTGCATCGATCCTGAACCGCGCCTCGGAGCTCATGGAGTCGTACACGGCATCCATGAAGGCCGGTGGCATTAGCGACCCGAGCGCCTACACGGTCAAGGTAAGGGGGGGGGGGCGTCCCCAAGGAGGATGGGTCTCATATACCCTCATCATTGACTCGCTTCTAGTCATTAGTAAAGAGTTCTGGCAATGCTCACCCACCCTTCCTCTCACCCCATCACGTCCAGATCATGGCAGAGCACTTTGGTCTTTCCATGCTGCAAATGGCGCACCGGCACAAGTTTGACTCGGCGCACAAGCGGGTGCTCGAGCCGTACGACTACTACTCCTTTGGCCAGCGCTACATCCAGGGCCTGATCGACATGCAGCACTCCTGCCTGGGCCACGTGGACCGATTTGCCGAGATCCAAGCGCAGCTGGACAGAGGTCGGTGGTTATTTTGAGAGGAGCAGGGGTGTGGTGAGGGTGTGGGTGTGAGACATATTGAGACGCTACTATTTACAACTACCCACCCTGACCATATGCTTCGCCCACCCCTCCACTTTCCCAGGCGAGAATGTTGTGCTGCTCGCAAACCACCAGACAGAGGCCGACCCCGCGGTGTGGGCGCTGCTGCTGGAGTCGCGCTTCCCCAAGCTGGCGACGGAGGTGGCGTACGTGGCCGGCGACCGCGTGATCACCGACCCGCTCTGCATCCCCTTTTCGCTGGGCCGCAACCTCTACTGCGTTCACTCCAAGAAGCACCTGAACGATGTCCCGGAGCTCAAGGTGGAAAAGGCCGCGACAAACCGCCAGACCCTGCGCGTCATGGCCCGCGACCTGGCCGCGGGCGGCGTGCTCATCTGGGTCGCGCCCTCGGGCGGCCGGGACCGGCACCGTCTGCCCGAGCACGGGCGAGACCCTGCCCGACCCCTTTGACCCCGCGGTTGTGGAGCTCATGCGGGCCCTGCTCGCCAAGGCCGGCCGGCCGGGGCACCTCTGGCCCCTGGCCATGTACTCTGCCAGGTGCATAGGCGGGCTTTGCGTTTTGAAGGGATGATGAGGATTTTCTGGCAGCGTCTTTGCCCAATTATGCGTGCTCATTGTTGGCACCGAACGATCATCCCATTCCCCGCTCCTTTTCACACAATCGCAAGGGTAATGCCCCCGCCGACGACCATTGAAAAGGACATTGGCGAACGCCGGGTCGTCGGCTTTGCCGGCTGCGGTCTCTCCCCCGGACCCGAACTCGATGTGGCAGCCCTGGTGCCTCCCCACGGTAGGTAGCAGACTGATACGATATCGGCATGGGGCCGGCGTCATAGGTCTTTTTTCTTTAATTTCGTAGACCTGCCTTTCTCACAACAACTGCCTCTCAACCCTTTCTTCCTTTAGTGACGGACCGTGCGCAGCGGCAGCAGCTGCTCTCGGATGCGGCGTTTGAGTCCATCTCTCACGAGTACGATCGGTTGTTGAAGGCGGTGCACGGGCAGCTGAGTGGTGCGGAAGCCGAGGCGTACACCCAGCCCAAGCTCGAGTCCTAGAAGCCGGAGGCTTGTCTTTGGCACTGGGCGGCGGTGTGGCCCGGAGCGCTGGGCGTTCAGCGTCTCCAGGCCTGACCATTTTTGGTCAAGCCTGGCTCTCGACCTCGGCAAACCCGGCTTTCCCAGTTGTCCAATGTGTGCGGTTTTCGGAGCGACAACCACCGCCTAGCAATGCCTCAGTTTTTCACTAGCTCTAACGCGTAGATAGCCACCCTCTGAAACCTGTTCATACCTAAACCCTCTTCCAAGAGTTACCCCCAGCCTTTTTTTGCCGCACAGGCACAGGCATTACTGGATAATTACAATGAGGGGTATATGTCTGAGTGGGCTGCGCAATGTTGGTGCTCCAGTCGACACAGAGCGGCAAAGAGCACATGGTGGGGGTTGGATTCTTCGGGGCAGCACGGTTCCCTATTCTGCTAGCTGGCTGCGAGCCGCGCGGGCTGCCTTCTACACAGGCACGGGCCTGTCACAGGGTGCTCAGTAGAGCTCCTCCTCCTTGTTCGTCTCGATGACGCAGTCGCTGGTCGCGTAGGCAACGCACAGCAGGCTGTAGCCGTTGTTCATCTGGTGGAAGAGGAAGGTAGAGGTGGAGGAAGGGTAAATTAATTGTACGATTACTGGGACACCACGTCTGTCAATATCCTGGGGCCCCCAACCCACACTAGGCAAATCTGAAACCTATTCGCAACAGCATTGGCAACTCTTGGCAATGCACCAACATTCCGTGCCCATCCCAAACCCATAAAATCAACCAACCACACACCTGCTCATCGTCCAGGAAGCTCTGGTCGCTCTGGTCGACCTCGCCCTCGATGACCTTACCCACGCACGTCGAGCAGGTACCTGGAGTGACCGAACGCAATGACTCAACCGTTAGCCAAAACCGCATACAGTAGGGCATGACACGCATGCCCGCCTCGCCATTGGCAACTCACCGGAGCGGCAAGAGTAGGGGAGGTCCAGCCCGGCGTCATCAGCGGCGTCCAGGATGTACTGGTCGTCGGGCACCTCGATGGTCTCCTCCTCGCCCTCGGGCATGCGGAAGGTCACCTTGAACGCACTGCACCGCATCGCCTGGAAACGGGTGCCAGTGGGGACAGGCGCGGCCGCAAAGCGGGCGCTCACGCTCAGGCGCGAGGGCTGTGCGGGGGCCGCCCGGGCCGCAGAGACGGGAGCACGCATGGCAAAGGAGGTCGCCATTGCTCACAGAGGTTTTTTCAGTGGACAGCACAAAGTCGAATATGATTTTCAAATGGGATGCATTCGGGGTTTTGCGTGGTGCAGGTGATCGACGCAGGGGCTGAGATCGCACGTGCCTCCCAGGTGCCCCGCTTTGGAAACGTGGAACGCCCTTCATTCTGGCCCGGTGCCCCTCCAAGCTGGCTGCCTTCGCACGCGCTTGCGCGGGAGCCGGCCCGCTCACTAGGCCCAACCGTACTTTCTCTTTGTCTCTGTCTTGTTCCTGGCTCCCATCGCATTCTGCAGGCGACAGAGGGGCGGTAGTGGGCATTGTGAGGGTGCCCAGCTTCCGTTTTCAACAAACTTGCGCCGAGAAACCGAGGCGGCGGCGTCGCAAGCCTTTGCAATCACTCCCTGCGGGATGACGTTTTGAAAATTGATATCAAACCCAATCACCCAATCGGTTTGCAGACCCACAGGTACCTTTTCCAATTGCTCCAGTTCCTGCGCCTTGGACTGCTGATACAGCGACGTGAGCTGGTGCTTTCGCTTAGCGACCTTGCCAATATCGGGGCCTGTGGACGGTGGGGCAATGATATAAGCTTTATGTGATTGTATATGGCGCGTGCCCAGCAAGGGTATGGCGCAGAAGCATCACGCTGCCGCACACCGGGCCAGCGCCCTGAGGCGTACTCCCACACGCACCGGCTTCCTGGCGAAGCCGAGCCTCGTAGCCTGGCCCCAGCGCCGTCCGCAGTGCGCTGGCCTCAGCGACGCGACCTGGCGCTCCCTGGCGCAACTGCGAGGCATTAATCTGTGGGAAAGGGAGGCGCGGCGGGTGTTGGGTGCCGGTGTCGCAGAAGCTGATTATATACGTAAGGGCAGGAAGCTCGTGTTCCCTTGAATAGCACAACGACTCCACGGTAGTACCTCTTTGAACTGGACACCAGCCGCTCCAAAAACCTCGGTTCCTGGGCCCTGCAGGGGCAGCGCGTCTGGCGCCGAGGCTGCCGCAGGCGCGTAGTCTCCGGGCGCCAACTCCTCCTCCACCTCGGTAGCTGCGTGGAGCAGAAGTGTGACAGGCTTTAAGCAATACATCAGGAACAAATGTCCACGACCAGGCGTTCTACAGTCACCTTGATTTCACCCTGGGCCACCCCCGCGCTGCCCACCGGGTCCCAGCGTCATGGCCGTGGCGTCCCGTGCTCCGAGCGCCGCAGCCTCCTCCTCATCGTCCGACAATTGCACCGCCGCTTGCTCCTGCCAGCGAGAAGGGAGGGACACAACTTTTAGAGCCCACGATCGACTCACTTTGTGGTGACGCTCAATCAACCACTGCCACAAGCATTCCCAATCACAAGAGCACAAACCTCCGCCTTGCCTTTCGCGGAGCCACCGGATTTTTGGGAGGCGCGAGCACGTCGATGAGCCGGGTGCTTGTACTCTCACTCGCCTTCTTGGCGACGGGAACTTCCTTCTGCTCGGGTTCGGTGGAGGGGCAGATGGGTCCAGATTTCGAGCAAACACCCAACTTCCACAGTCGGCTTGCCGGCACCCAAGCAGTCAGTGCCCTCTTTACCTTGCTCTCTTCTATAATTTCCTCTGTCAGCTCTCCAAAGTCTATGGGAACCCCAAAGGATGCCTTGGGGAGTTTCCTTCGTCTCGTAGGTGCCGGCAGGCCTGAGAAGAGGGGTGCCTGCATGAAACCAAAAACACATGTCAAGCAGGTTCTGCACACCATGGGTTCCCCATCACCCCGCATCTCAAGCCCTTCATCCATGCATAATCACCTGCGTAACCATCGGCTGAGGGAGGCGGATTTGCGAGGTCGTGGGGGCCTCGTTGGGCTCGGGTGAGGCTGAGCGCTCGGTCGTGGTGGGCATGGAGACGAACTCTCGCGTGTCATGGACGGAGCCGCCCCCATCGGAGCTTTCACTGCCGCTACCATAGCCCGCTAAAAACTCCATCTCCGCCTACTTGCGCCAAATGGCACTCAGAGCCAGGAAGCTTCCCGTTTGGCAGAATTGGGTTCGGCTACGCCGGAATTCCTCAGCCAAATGCCCGTAAACGGGCGTCGTTCCCGCGAGTTACACGCACGAAAAAATATGGATTGCGTGAATATGCTATATCTCTTGCTGAGAGCCCGTC
Organism: Prototheca wickerhamii; assembly: GCA_031763795.1. Taxonomy (NCBI): domain Eukaryota; kingdom Viridiplantae; phylum Chlorophyta; class Trebouxiophyceae; order Chlorellales; family Chlorellaceae; genus Prototheca; species Prototheca wickerhamii. The sequence continues at coordinate 2,014,833 of JASFZW010000002.1, forward strand.
GTTGAACTAGGCGACCGCCAGTGCCGTGATGTGGCCTACGCATTGCAGATCACCGTGCTTTGCCTGTCGGAGATGTGGCCGCCACTATTGACCTTCAACTCTCGCGGTCTGCTAATTCTAATATCGCATTTTGCCGCTCCTAGCTCTGAAAACTCATGGCCGCTCAGCGTTGTGCTTGGTTTCGTCCGGAGAAAGACCCCTTCATACCACGCCTGGCGCCTCCTTTTGTCCACCCTTCCCTTCTCTGTGCCAAACACCTGCCAAGACCCAGAATATACCGAATCCCGACGCGTTACACAACGGCAGGACAGGAAGAAGGTGCTCAGTCGAACAGAGAGAAGCCCATGTCGGCGTCCTCCTCCTCAGACTCCTCCTTCTTGGCCTCCTCCTTGGGGGCCTCCTCGGCAGCGGCACCGCCGGCGGCGGCACCGCTGGAGGCGACGGCGCCACCAGCAGGGACGGAAGCGAGCTTGGACAGACCAGAGGAGATGACCTGTGATGACAAAAGAGGAAGAATATCGCGTCAGCAAGCCTTGCCCCGTGTCCATCCCCGCTGCTCCGGGCGGCAGCTCTCAGGCCGGGAGATCCCATGGCGCCCGTTGCAATCCCGCATCGCACACGGCATGCCTGCCTCGGCACGCACCTCGTTGATGTCCTTGCCCTCAACCTCCTTCAGGAAAGCGGCGACGCGCTCACCATCGGCCTCAATGCCAACTGCGCGAGCCATGGGGGAGAAAACATCAGTCCGTGTCGCCCGGTTCTGCCCGTCGTGGCATCCCTGCGTCACCTCTTACTGCAATCCAACGCAGTTCCAGTTGAAGAAACACGCACCGGCAGAGAGGATGTTGGTGATGTCAGAGGCGGACGGGGCGTCCTTGCCACCGAGGGTAGCGAGCAGGTAAGCGGCGACGACCTTGACCATTTTTGCAATACGGGTTGACCTGCAAGGATATTTAAGGGCAACACCCACCAGACAGGCTCAACACCGAGGACGTAAGGGGAGGTATTCGGGGCGAGCGGGGCCAGACATAGCAGCAAGGCCGCCACGGTGCGAGGCTTACCCAGATTTGTGGCGGGAATGGCATTTGCGATGCGGAGCAAGATCCGGCAACATCCCGTTCGAACTGCATCGTAACAGATCCATTTTGCCGAAGCGAGGTGCACGCCCAACCCAGGCCTGGCCCACCGCGCAGCGATAATTGGGGACTATACTGCAGGCAAAGCCTGTGGCGTGTGCTTCCGGCGTCCTCAGCATGCGCGCTTCGTAGTGGCTAGTCGAGATTCACCACAATGGACACGGAAGCGCTCCGACACGATGATGCAAGTGTCTTGGGACTGGCATGCGAAATTGCTGGTTGCACGGAAATGTTGAATGCTCAGGAAGGCTTGCCTCTGACTCTGCGCAGGACCAGGCGCTGCTCTCGCCAGAGCCCGTCAAGATTGCCACCGAGGCATCCCTGCAGGGGTCCATTGTGTACCTACGCAGCCTGCTCAAAGGCGAGTATTTGAGAGTGAGGGGATCAATCACGGTCATTATATAGACTTGACAGTTTTATTGTTATTCGATTGAACTTCTGATACCCTATGCTCCAGCCCCTCACCATCAACACCCATGGCTCGCTCCCACGGCAGATCTCGGCATTGGACAGGACCTGAACCTGCTGTCCAATGATCCTAAAGACGTGGTCAACACCTGCAACACCATCTACGGCCTCATGGCGCAGCAGCAAAAGCTTACGGGGACCCAGACGCAGCTCCGGCAAGGTGCGTGGCTTGGGCTTGGAGCACTGGGTTGCTCCTGTCGATTTTGCCTTGACAGGCGCATAGACAGTCGCTGCTTCAGAGCTCTTGTGCGCCCCTTGCAGAGGTCCAGCGATCACGAAGCCAGATTGCTACCTTTGAAAAGGAGGTATCCCGCGCGGAGACTCGCCTGGCCCAACGCGAGCGGGAGATCGGGTCCCTCGTGAACAAGGTGACGAGCAAGGGGTGTGGGAATTCCTTTAGACGGTAGCGAGAGAGCGCTCGTGTTGCATGCTCGATTTTCGACTGTTGGGCAGCTCTAGTGCTCGACGTAGCTTGTGCGATTAGCCAAGACTTGCCTGCCGTGTACTAAGAAATCTGACCCCACGTGCACGCATGCAGCATCACCGGGCAGAGGAGGCGCTGCGCGCCGAGCTGCGGGCCGCCAAGCAGGAAAGCGAGGAAGCGGCAAAGCGCGCAGTGGCTGGGGACCGACGGGTGGTCCAACTGCAGCACGAGGCGCGGCGCAAGGAGCTCGAGTTTGAGCGGTTGCAGGAGCGGTGCGTTGTAGTGTTGGAGCGAACGGATGTGTGTGTAAAGGGATCATCAAGCAAAAGTGACACTTTATGCACGTCACCATCCCCCCATCAGGCTCCGGACGCTGCTGTCAGAGGGCCGCAAGCAGGAGAGGGTGGCCCTGGACATGGTGGGGAAACTCGCGCTGGGCAAGCCCGGCGTGGGCATGCCCCTGTCGGCGCGCACTGCCCGCTCCGACGAAGGCCTCCAGGTGCGCGTGGGCGCTGAGAGGCAGCTGGCCTGTGGTGCAGCTGAATAGCCTCATTTGTGCGCAACACCAATCCTGATCATGTCCATTCCCAGGCTGTGGTCGCCGCGTACGAGCGCAAACAGTCAGCGGTGCAGGCTGAGCTGGCCGAACTGCAAAAGGCCTTTGCCATGCTCCAGGTGAACTTGAGTTGATGGGTAGGAAGAGGGCAGATATTCCCGTGCATGCATATTCTGCAGGGCACCGGCATTAAAGTTTTGTAGCTGCATTGCCATCTTTACTTACATAAAACCATGCCACCCGTATTAGGACGAGTACCGGTCGCTTGTCAACGAGAATGCGCGGAAGACGGACGCGAGCTGGGCCGAGGCAGGAGCTGCTCAGGCCTTTATGTCGTGTACGTGGCAGGGCACTGGAGCGGGGAGTGCGTGAAGTGGGTGGACGACGTGGGCAGCATGGCGCTGAGATTCTGCACCGTCCCCTGTACATTTGCGCAACACGCATCAGCATACACTTGCCGATGAAAACACCTCCCTCAATTGGCACTCTCCACACACACATCACACCACACCATCCAACACCACTACACCCCAAATGCGACAGCCATGGAGCATCTGGATCTCGAGGAGCTGCACGGCGAGGTGACCCGGCGGCGCGCGCTGCTGGAGCAGCGGATGAGCGGCTGCCCCCGGGACGAGGTGTCGGAGGCCACGCTGGCCCTCTGGCGCAGCGTGGTCTGCGACCAGTCGGCCCTCCTCTCCCAGACCCTGGTCGCCATCAAGACTGGGCATCGGGTACGTTTGAGGGTTGGGAGGCTGGGCCAGGGTGCGTGGGGAGGAACCTAGGCTGCCCTGCCTGGGTGCGTTGTGCTCTCTTTCTTACTATGCGTGCATGCGATGCTGCAGACCTTGGAGGCGCAGCATCAGGCCGATGTTCGGCGGATCATGGCGCAGTACCAAGAGCAGGTTGCGGCGGGCACCGCAGGCTGGACGGAGGAGCAGGCCGCGCAGGTGATTGGGGGAATTGGCTGCATCCCAGGGCGCACATAGCAACGTGTCTCTGGGCGTTCTTAATTCTCAAAAAATTCCAATGCGCCAACCAAACTTGCAGGAGGCCCGCGCAAAGGCCGAGCTGGAGCGGGCGCAGCAGGAGGCGGCCAAGAGCGCCGGGCGCCTGGCGGAGCTGGAGACCGCGCTCAGCGAGCAGGAGGAGAGGACAAGAGCAGAGCTTGAGGGCGCCAGACGCGAGGTTGAGGAGGCGCGCCGCGCCGCCGACGAAGAGAGCGAGCGTGCGCGCGGCGAGCTGGAGGAGGCGCGGCAGCAGCTGGGGCGTCTGGAGGCAGAGGTGGCGCAGGCGCAGGAGGAGGCCGGCCACCACCAGGAGGAGGCAGCAGCGCTGCAGGAGGAGTCCGCCGAGCTTCGAGCCGCGCTCGAGGGCGCGCGCTCGGCGCTCGAGGCCGGGGAGCTCGGCCTGCAGGAGGCGCACGCCGCGCGCGAAGCTGCGCTTGCTCGGCTCGAGGAGCAGCAGGCCGGCGTGGAGGCCTTGAGAGACGAGCTCTTGGCCAAGGACGCCGCCTTGGAAGAGGCCCGCGCGGCCGCCGAGGAGCGATGCACGGCCCTGGAGCAACGAATCAAAGAGGCCGAGGTGTGTGTGAGAGGTGGCAGGATTGGTCTTGTGTGCACTGCTCATGACGCAGCTGGGTGATCGTGGAGGTCAATTTTGCTCACTGCGAAAGCATGATAGAACATGAATAGTGACACCTGTCCAACGATGCAATCGCAGGAAGCCACGGCGGCGGCCACCGAGCGCAGCGCGGCCTCGACGGCGGCAGCCCTGGCGGCCGCGGCGGCCGCCTGGCAGACGCGGCACGATGAAGCCTTGCTCGCGGCGCAGCGGGCCGCAGAGGCAAGCATTGCGGCCGCATCGGCCGAGCACGAGGAGCGCCTCGCGCACGTGACGGCAGCGCACGAAGCGCGTCTGCTCGAGGAGGTGGCGGCGCTGGAGGGCGTGCGGCTGGAGGCGGAGCGGGGCCTGGAGGCGCTCCAGGCAGAGCACGACGCAGCGGTCGAAGCCGCTCGCGACCTGGAGGCCGAATTGCAAGAGTCCAGGGCGCAGATCGCGACGCTGCAGCGCGAGGCGGCCGAGGCGGTCGCGGGCCAGGTGGCTGCCGCGAGCGAGCAGGCGCGGTTGGCGAGCGAGCAGCGCGCCGCCGCCGCCGAGGCGCTCGGCGCGCTGCGCGCGCGGGCGAGCCAGTTTGAGGCGCTCCAGGCGGAGTACCGGGGCCAGATGCGCAAGTACATGCCTGGCTTAGGAGCTGGGCCGCTCCTGGAGCGGGCCCTGGCCCGCAAGGTGCAGGGGGCCGCCGCGGAGATTGCCGCGCTGCCGGCTGGCGAAGACGCCACGATCGCCGCGGTGCACTGACTGACATCTACTTGTTTGTGAGTCCGCATGCTGGCAGTGGGTACTGACATGTAGTCTTTGGAACCAGTAGATGACGAGTGTTATGGTATGACCCAGTGCCGGTAGACCACCTAGTCATCTGGGTCTACAGAGTGCGTGCCTCGCGAGTTGTTACAGTCAAAGGCGCCAGGGCGCGATGCCGGCGCAATGAAATGGAGCTGTGCACCCAGGTGGGTGCGTGGTCGGATGTCCTACTTGCCCTTCTTTCCTTCCTTGAGACGGACCGTCTCGTCGGCATAGCGAACACCCTTGCCCTTGTACGGCTCTGGCGGCCTCTTTGAGCTGCAGTGGGTGGCGGCGCGGGGCAGAATTTGATCACTACCAAGGGTTTCAGCTTGACACATACGGCCATCACAAATGTCCCTCCCACGCACCGAATTGTGGCGGCAAATTGGCCCAGCAGCTCTTTGTCGTGCCCCTGGATCTTGATCGTGGTGTTGCGCTCCACCTCCACTGCCAGGCCGGGGGGGATCTCCAGCACCACCGGGTGCGAGTACCCGAGGCTCAGGGTCAGTTTTTGGCCGGCCAGGGCGGCCCTGTAGCCAACGCCCACGAGTTTCAGGACCTTTGTAAAGCCCGCGGACACGCCCGTCACCATGTTGCTGACCAGCGCACGGGCCAGACCGTGCTGCTGGCTGGCCAGGCGCGAATCCTCCACGCGCTGCAGGCGGATGAGGCCCTCGCCCTGGAGGGTGGGGAGAGGGTGTTGACAACGATCAGCGCCAAAAGACAATCAAGGCTGGTGCGCACGCGCGCCCATGCGTCCTGGATGCTACGATGCACACTCGAGTACACATGACATTACCTGGGAGAGCGAGACGAGGTCCGATACCGTCCTGTCCAGCTCGCCCTTGGGGCCCTATTTAATACAGGATGGGGGTGCATGAGCCATGACGACCGAGCACCATGCGTGCCTGCAACAATTGACCACTCCATCGCACCTTGACTCGCACGTGCGATCCATCAATGTCCACGGTCACGCTGGTAGGAATTGGGATGGGTCGCACGCCCACGCGACTCTGTTTTGTCGTTGCTGCCCGCACCAGCACCTGGGCCCTGGGCGGATGGGCCCCTGCCGCAAACGGCTTCCCGAAGGCGGACCCGGCCAATCGCATGGCGGCACAGTAGAGTACAATCCATCACCCGCCGGGTCGCGAGTACATGAGCGCGAGGCATGAGAAAGAGCTCGGCGCGCACGGCTCGACAGTCTCGGCACACCCGTGCTGGATGCGCGCGGGCACCCGTCCCTGAAATGTTCCACGAAACAAACAAGCTCGGGTGCAATCCTCGGGACGAGATGCCATTATTTAATTCACCAAAAATTTTTTTGAAAACTTAAAGTATCCATATACAAAGACTTGCGGGTTATTCGCGTGCCAGCCGCGGCATGGCGGCGGCTGCCGACAGGGAGCTGGTGCTCTTACGAGGATCGGAGCCTGGCGCAGCCAATCCCCTGCTGCTGGAGGTCGTATGTCGCCACCTGGAGACCGATCAGGAAGCATGTGTTTTGATGATTGCCGTGCGGCAAACGGCGTCGCACTGGGCGCAGCACCTCCGACGAGCAGGAGCCCAGGTGCAAGCCTGCGTTCAGGCAGCCCGGCTGAGCATCGTGGACTACCAGGCGGGCCTGGCGCTCCCAGGCGGGCCAAGTGCATCCAATGGCGCCCTTGAAGATGTGCAGCGGAGCCTGGAAAATGTGCTGGCCCTAGTCAATGGATTGGCAAGCCAGGCAAACGTGTTGGTGGCCGTGGACGATGTTCAGGCGCGTGCTGGTGGCTTTGGGGCGAGCAGCTGCTTTGGTGCTGTCCGACTCCTCGTGCGCTCAGCAGCACTCTATGCCCAATCTACAGCTGTTAGCGTTGAATTTCTCGGAGCCAGAGGCCTGGCAGGCGTTTCTGCACTCGATCCTGGCCATCCCAGGCATCAGCAAGGTGTGTTGAGTATTCAGTGGGGGACCACGCATCATTGACTTGGTCAAGCATGCGCATGTCAGTGGCGCGACCTAGGAACCCAATTGAACCCTTCAATCACAACTCTGCAGCAAGTGAGCGTTCTGGCAGGGACACTGTGCGAGGAAGTGCCTTGCGAAGACTGGGAGGCAGAGCTGGAGCACCGGTCAGAGGTTGGTTGGTTAGTCGAATTGGCCTGCATGCAATGCAGTTGATCAACAGAGCCGTGTATTCCCATCAGCGCGCCGGATAATCTTCGCTTCACCGCATTTACTTTTCTACTCCTTCAGCCTCCTCTACTTCTTCCGTGACACTCAATTCCTGGTCTTCATCCCCCTCCTCGACCCAGGCCCTGCTGGAAGTTCGGAGCCAGCGGATGCCCGCTCGCATGGATCGCTTGCTACACATAACCCCGACCTGGCGGCGCCCCGCACATTGCCTGGGGAACACAGTGCTGGAGGGGGCCCCGGGCCGGTCATCCCCCGCAATGAAGCTGCTCTTGTCCGACAACGGCTCTCTGACGCGCGCCTAGCGCTTGCCGAGTCAGTCTCCTTGCGCTTCCCATTTAATTACTCGAGGAGCAGTTTCAACTTTTACAGCTATACAAAAGGTGTGTGTCCCCGGAGAAGATCCTCTTCCCTGTGGAGCACCATTAGTTCTGCGTTTTAAATTCCGCATGCGAGCTCGGCTCACTATTCAATGGTGGCCTCCAGAGGACGGCAAGCGCTTGAGCACAAAGAATTCACCGCCCTCGATGATCTGCTTGGGGGGCTGGCCTTCCTCGACAATGCCCCACCACACCTGCAAGAAGTATCGGATGGGTGAACCGTTGAGCTACCGGCTGTCATGGAGCCGAGACAACAAGTGGCGCTGCCTCGATGCCAAGCCTGCCGCCTGCGGCGTGCCTGCACACCCACTTGAACCCCCACCCCCCCACCCGTTCGTCAGCGCACCAGGGAGTCGTCATCGGGGTCCGGGACGCCAACGATGCGCTCAGAGAATTCGCTAGTCACCTCCACGGGGTGCGTCTCCGTGCCAAAGGGGGCATCGAGCCAAGCCTCGCGCCAGGGGTCCTCAATGCCCTTGGCCTTGGCCTCCAGCTCCTCCCTGCACGGCGCGCAAACGCGTGCAAACAAATCAACAATCCGAACATGGCGAGAGCTCGTCCAAAAGCAATGTTCCGCCCGGTCACGCGCACCTCTCGGGTCCAGTGGCGTGCTCGATATCGGCGTCAGTGATAACTGTGCTCGAGTACGACCGCACACCCCACGCCTGCGCGACCTGCTGAGCGAGCGTAGGCAGAGCCTTCTGCGGAAGAGCGGGCAGCGGTGGACCAGGTCTCAGTCGGTCCGCGCTACGGGCGCTCACTTACTAAGGGACACCCCCGCCCCGTGGCGCAGCACTTGAGACCTAAACCAGTTCCTCGCGGAGTACCCTTGCCAGCAACGCCCTGCATATCAACCGGATCCAAACAGACGCGCTCGAGAACCGCGGGAGTACCTGGGTTTGCTCGAAGCTAGTCGTGACAGCGCGCCCGGCCAGGCTGGCCCGGGCCAAGGAGGCAAGCCGGAAGCAGCGACTCGCCATATTCTACAACCTAATGGGGGCAGTCAGACGTATCCCACGGGCGGGCAAAGCTCTCAGCAAGGGGCCTGCTCGTTGGCGTGACCTGGGTTGTCAATGAGCTGCTGTTACGATGCAGCCTCCCGGGGACGAAAATCTTCAATAGGCTGGGTGTCTCGCAGCACGGCGCAGCATGGCCAGCCCGTGGATCTCATTCTCGCATGAGGACCGCGGAACGCCGGAAGGACGAAGCACTTCAGATTGCCGATTTACTCGAGAGGTTACTGCGGCACACACATGCCCACTTTCACTGTTCAGATTAGCAAGTCTTGAGACTGATTGAAGGCCGTCCACTCATGCCAGCGACCTGATCGCCTGCTTGGCACGATGCCTGAGTGACCTGTCCGTACTTTTATATCCTGTTACCGCATGTTGGAAGCATGAATGAGCAGCGGCGACTTTTTTCAGACCATGTGCCTGGTATGATATTGATTGTTATAAGTCTGATTGAGCTTCTGCATGTGCATGAGCGTGCACGCCTCTCATTCCCGTGTGCCCACGAAACCCTCCCTTCTCACGCGCAGAGATCAGCGCACTCCAGACCAAATTCCGCGAAGTTCAAAGCCATTTTACAAGATTCGAGACTTGTGTGGATGGTCTAGGGGCCCTGCAGCAGCAGGTGGAGGAGCAGAGGTGCGTTGGACAAGAGGGCATGGTTGAGCACGATGGTAAATCTGTGCTGGTGACCTTTGTTGCCCATCGCTGCCACACGCTGTCTGATGGATAGGGAGAGCGTGCCGGATGATTCGCTGGTGACGACGGGGCAGGACGAGCAGCGTGCGGCGGTGACGGCGCTGCTGACCGAGGCAGAGCTGCAAGGTACGAGGGTGGGCGGGACGCTTTTGAGGGGACGTCCCGGGAGGACAGTTGTGGAAAAGATGTGGAAAGCGCAATCGTGAGAAACGCGTGCCGCAGCCTGCACGCGCCCCGTGGCTCAGAGCTCTGTGCAACCCCTTGGGCCCCATTGCAGCGATCGAGGGTGACATTCCGGAGGCGCTCGATCGAGTGGACGAGGCGGTCGCCAAAGTGGCGGAGGAAGCTGCGGATATGTGCGTTGCGGAGTACTGGGATGTGGCAGGCCGCGTTTTGCACGCATTTGCGATCAGTCTTTCTTGGCGTGGCGCCGCTTTGACTGACGGACTGGGCTCCCCTCTCCGCTTTTGTACCCGACAGGGAGCTCTTGTTTGTCAATGACGCGCTCGACCGCGCAGATGCGCTGAGGACACGTGTGCTCTTGGCGTTGGAGACCAGGGTGGACTGGGCGGTGCCCACGGTCGAGGACGTGGAGATTCTGAAGAGACTGCTGCCCGCCTCGAAAGCTGCCAGGTGCCAAGAGGGTGGACGCGCGTATGGGGTGCAGCTCGCGCGGCCGTGCATCTGCCGGTCTGGTATTGCCAGAGACTTTTAAAAACGGCCACCCCGCCAACTCCCTATTCCTGCACAGTCTGTGGGTGCAGAAGCTGGAGGGCCTGGGCTGCGATCCGCGGCGGCTGTACGCTTTGCACCGCGAGAGCGCTGCTCGTGGCCTGGCGGGCGTGCAGAGCGCCTCCATGCTGGAGGAGGGCTTGCGCCGTCTGACAGACCTGCTCGATCTGCTCGGGGCGCAGCAAAAGCAAGGGACGCCCGGCACCCAGGAGTGGTTGCATGCCGTCCACGACAGGTGGGGAGGCTGATAATGTCTCTGTGCAGTTGTCTGGTTTTTCTGATGGCAACAGCAAGCAAGTGCTCTGGAAGACAGGGCCTTGACTCAGTTCCCCTAGCCGTTGTTGTTGAAATGTATCTACACTTCAAATCGATCGCGCAGGCTGGTGCTCTATTTGCTGGAGGAGGATGAAAGCAGCAGCCTGGCGATCGCCGAGGCGGCCTGACCCGGAGTGACGACGTCCATTGCGTCGTCGGACGATGTGATCATCCACGATCTCGCGTCCGCAGCTACGCCTCAGAGGTGTGACAAATAATTGAGCAGCCTGGTGCTGCTGAAGCCCCGATCCCAATTCCGGCACACAAACATGACCAAATACATTTAATGGAATTTTTAATATGGAACATTTGCGCCGTCATGGAGATGAGCGAGGGAGCGGATGTGGCGAGAGTCGTCGCCAAGGCCACAGACAAAAAGCTGCCGGCCCTCGGCGCCGACGACAAGCATGCCGTCATGTCCCTGTGCCGAGTGTCCCGAGATAATGTTGAAGCCACATGGAGGGCGCTTCAGGGCCGACTGCAAGTGGACCACGTGCAGGTAGCATTTCGGAGCCCGGCGCCTGCCCGCTCGATGCCTGCCGGGCGAGTCATGGGAAGCTAGCTTTGACGGGGGCCTGATGGCTCATGCACTCCTCACCACAGGTCCGCACGCTTGCTCTGGAGCTCTGCGCCGCGTTGATGCCAAGGTCTGGCCTCTTCAGGACGCTCATGGCGCAAAACATGCCGCTGGTGAGGGGGTTGCTGGGTGCGGACAAGACAATCAAGTGTCATCGCTTGCTCTGCCCTGTGGTGTGGCAAAAACCAGGGACTTTGACGTAGAACCCCACGCGTGCCCCTTGCAGCTGTTGGAGGCCGGATTGGGACGGCAAAAGGAGCGGACCGCGACGGCCACGGGTGCCGAGGCCACGCTGCGTGATGAGTGTCTGCGCCTCCTCTCAGAGTGGACCGCCGAGTACGGCCACCGCCACCCGCAGGTAGACTGGTTTGTGATTATGTGGACAGATCGGCATTATGGTGGATGAACGGGATTTGTATCCATCCAGTCTCACAATCCACATGATTGCTCCTTGCCTGCCAGCTGCCAATTGCACTTGTGTACGTGACCAGGACGCTGCGGTTGAGCGTCCCGGCAACGAGCGGACAGGGAGGCGCAGCACCAAGCGATGGCGATGCGCTGGCACGCTTGAATCGCGATCTGGTGAGTGTCATGGGATGGTAGGTGGAGCAATGGGGGGCCTGTTCCGGTGCACGTCGCTCAGTGGGGCATCAGGGAGCTCTCTCTGATCGAATAATTGAGAAGCGAGACGGCCCATTACAATCCACCCCTGCTCTGCAGGAGACGGAGCTTGAGGCGCTGCGCGCTGTGCTGACAGATACCGAGGCCGACACTGAAGTGTGGGAGGACGTCGACGGCCCCAGCACCTCAGCAGCCGAGCCTTCTTCCTCCGCCGGCGCGGCGTGGCCGGCGTTTGACCCGACAACCGTGGACCTCGCCATCGCGGGGCCAATTCTGGACGCCATCGCGGTCAAGGAGCGGGAGGTGCGACGCGCGCTCCGGGCGCGCAGGTCCGGCGACGGCGCGGCCCTGCCCGGCGCGCTCGCGCCCCTGCGCGACCTCCGCTACCAAGCGCTGCGCGCGCGCTGGGAGGCCGGGCGCGGCGGCGGGTGCGGGGACGCGCGGCAGCGGGACGGCGGCGGGCGGAGGAGCGCCCCGGTCTCGACAGCGGCGGCCGCCCCCGCGCCCGCCGCTATTCCGCCGCTCAAACTGCGCGACCCGGCGGCGCCCAAGCCCGGCGCGCACATCCTGAGCGCAGGACCGGTGCCGGCCGCGTCGCCGGCCCGCCCGGCGCCCAGCCGGGAGCGCGCCTCGGCCCTGCCCGAGTCCCTCCGCCGGCGCCTCGCGGCCGAGGCCCCGGAGCTCCCAGCCGGCGCCTACACCCACTTCTGGGACAGCGGGCAGCAGCGAGCGCTCACCAGCGGGACGGCCGAGGTCTACAACCACTGGGGGGCCGTCGACGTCTCCAAAGGTAAGATGTGTGCTGGTGTTGGCTAGGAGTGATGACACTTCACAACGCATGATGAGACAGGGATTCATTGCTCGGTCCCCATTTGTGGTCATTGTGAGTCCAACGTGTGCCCGTCTCTACCTTCGCCCGCCCCGCAGAGCTGCCGGCTGAGAGGTTGGACGAGGTCTTTATGGTACCCGCAAACTTCATCGAGCGGCACCACCGGGCGCCAGCTGCGCAGAGCACCGAGGAGGCTGGTCCCGGCCCGAGCGCGCAGAGCCAGTCGGCGGCGCGAGCCGCGTCGACAAAGGCCAAGCCGGGCTTCCAATGAAGCAGACGCCGCGCCGGCGCACACCATGTCACGCCGCGAAGAGCAGGCCTACAACATTGCTGTCCTCGGTGAGACATGCACACGCACGCGCCTGAGCCCTGTGATACCTTTTTTTTTTGGAAAAGTGAGTTCCTCACAATGCACTTTGTATCTCGCAGGTGAGAATGACGCGGCAATAGCGGAGCGCTTGGCGCAGGAGCCGGCGAAAAAGCGCCAGAAGAGCGCAAGGGAGGCCCTGTCCCGGAAGCTGCGGCAGGCGATGCGGCGCGCAGACGCGGCCTGATGTGCAAGGGGCCCTTTGTACGATTGCTGACACGACATGCCTGTAGCAGGCGATGCCCACCCGTGATTGACCCCGCTTTCGTCCTGGCGCGGCTTTTTACGCCCCTCTTGTTCTTACATAGTGACGGCCATCATTCGATGAGGCTCGTGCTCATTGTTGGGGTTTCAGAGAGGTGCCTTGCATGGCCAGGGGCATGTACATGGCCGGGGGCAAAGAGGGGTGCCCCGCCGCCCATGCGGCCTGCAGTGCCAGCACGGCCGGGTTGACAGCGACCTTGCCGTCCCTATAGGGCGAGTTGTCCGGGAGGGATGAGGCCCTTGCGCTGCATAGGTTGAGAGGTCAATGAATCAGCGCTGAGGCGGCACAGGGCTTGAGCGCTTGATTGTCTTGCCGCCACTGGTAGCCTCAGCAATGCACCACAGAGACCGCCCACTATTCACCAAGCACCCACCTGGAGATACTGTCGCCGCCGCGCCAGCACAGCCTTGCGGCGCTCCTCGGGTGTCTGGACTGGGGTCTGCACTCCGCCATCTGCGAGGCCATCCGAATGCTTGCCTGCTGCAAGATCATCAGCAAGAGGCAAATTGACGGCCATGGCGTGCCATTGCACTGTCAACAGCCCGCCAGCACACGCCAGGTGCCCACGACCACCCACCCCACTCCCGCTTTTCGTCCCGCGCACCATCGCTCTTGCGGGCCTTGCCGCCGACCCCAGACTTTTTGCGCCCCGGCTTGTGCTGGGGAGTCGTGTAGAACTCGTCAGGCAACATGCCTGCGTGTGGGGTTCAAGAAGGAAGGGTTGCAAATCTAAAGAAGAAGGTCCCATCATCCACATTGACCAACTGCACTCCCAGAGCACCGCTGCCAACACACACCTGTCTTGAAGTAGTGATCCACCTCGGCCACCGATTCCAAAAAGGATTCCTGGTCGCATTCTGCCATGCACTGCTCCTTGCCCTGCTTGGAAGTGGGTTGGGACGCTTCAACATGCCTGGACGACTTGCGCTCCTCAACCCCTCGACCGCAGACCGATCCGCCCCCAGTCCACAGCAAGTCTACTCTCCCCAGGGCCAGCCCAGGCACACCTCAGCCCAGTCCATGACCGCACGCTTGCTGCCCAGCCAGGAAAAGTCGTACGTCCCGAAGAATCGGACAGGTATCGCGTTTGGTCGGGGCGGCTCCTCCAACGGCGGGAAGGAGAGGTCGCGGCCGCGCGTCAGCACCTTGGCCGGCCACCAGGGATAGGCGCCCAGCTTGGCCCAGACAATTCGACCGCCGGGGTCGACGCGCTCCAAAGGCTTCTCCGTCGGCTCCTCTGGGGTGCGGCGACGCTCCAGCGCGGCGGAGGTGTGGGCGCCGTTGCTCACCGGCAGCGGCGCCTCTGCCGGCGCACTGGCGGGGGAGGGCTGGGGCGCCAGACCGGCAGACAATGCCTGGCCATTGGCCTTGATCTGCAGTTGTTGCTGCAAGAGCTTCTGCGCGGCCATCTGCTGTGCCGCGAGCAGCATGGCTGGGTTGTTGAGAAAGTAGCTGGGGATGGCCTCCGGCTGCGCGCCGGGCGCAGCCGGAGGCGGCGGGGCGGCGCTCTGCGAGGGCATTGCAGCAGTCACTGGGGGAGCCGATGGGCCTGGGCCCGCTGTGAACGGCTGGGACCTGCCTTCCTCCATGCAGTCGGCACTGTGGGTGAGGGGACTGGGGAAGCACTTTCAAAATGCTGCAGCCCGACAGGTCATGGTGCCGGAGAGACGCTGAGAGAGCGCTGGTATCCCGATCGAAGCATTTCAGGTCATTTGCCCTCCTACATTCGCCGTACCCGGATCACCCTGGCCCGAAAAGCCCTCGCTCCCTCCCAGTTTGGCGGGGTTGCGACCTGCGTTCCGTGGGGCTTGCTCGATCGGCCAGCGCCACACCTCGTCCACATTTGTATAAGCTGTGCGCAACTATCGAGCGCCTCAGAGTACCCTCACATCGTGAACACGGTCCTGCCACACGTCCGAGCGATCATCGCCCGTTGCAGGCGCGAGAATCCGGAAGCGAGTCCACGCGTGGCACCACCCCCAGCGCATTCATGGGGGTTCCCGAGCCCATTTCCTATATTTGGGCGATGATCACGCTTTTGATCAAATCTTAAAGCATTTTTTGTCATTATGTTGTAAACTGTGGCGTGCATGTGTCCAGCGCGCGTCCTAAACCTGCCCCCTTTTCTCGTGCCCATGTGGTGGTGGCAGAATTCTGCTTCCCGGACCAGGCCACATCCGGAGCGTGCCATTTTTGCCTCGCAGGAGGCCACAGAGGACATTAATCGCCATGCATATTGATTTGGTAGGTGAAATACGCGAATAAAAAGGTCTGGAATTGGGCGCACACGGGACTGATCGCCCGGAACAGCCATGCCACCTATATTGGGATTGCCATGGCAATCAGCAGCGAACATGACACGCACACGGACGTGTGATGTAATTGCATGCATTCAACGGTAGCATTATTTGCGCATTGGAAAAATATGTATCTGTCTGGTCTCGGGCTGCTACACTATCTGAACGCCGTTCATTGGCCCATTCGGATGGCTGGGGATGATCAGAGAAGATCTAGGCCTAGCCCGTCGTGGCGATGGGTTCATGCGCACACAGCGGGCCCGATAACACCTGCAGTAAACATGTGAAAACAACTGTCAGTGTAGTCCTTTCTGCGTGCGCCATTCAGAATTCCCATTCGCGTGGCGATGGCCCGCTAGCTACGTTGTTATACGGCCCCGGCAATAAAGCTCGGATATGTGTCGGTGGTAGGCGGCAATGGTGACCGCATCCCGGGATGCGGAGTTCCGCGTGGTGAACCAGACCGTGTATGTGGATGTCCATGGCCATGGACGGCCGACTGGGTGAGTGGCGAGCGAGTCTGTGGGCAGGGGAACCGGGCCTGCACCGAAGGGGTCCGAAATACCCGGGACCTCGATCTGGCTCTCGCCACCGTCACGTGCAACGCAGATGGACGCAACTCGTGCTGGAGGGGCCATTTCCGGATCAGGGCGTGCAGCTCCAGACCAGTGGACTGCGCGTGACGTCATTGTTATGGGACCAGGTGCCCGTGGAGGCCGTGCCTGTGGGGCCTGGCATCCCGCCATCCGATGAGGAGCTCTCCATTGAGCACGTGACCGCCCAGTGTGTGGAGGCGCTGGCTCAAGATCTGCGCGGTGACGTTGTGAGCGTTCCGCCGCCGCGGGAGGCATCGTGCCAGACGCTGGCGGTCAAATTCGCGGTGGACGCGGAGGGCGGGATGTACGAGCAGGAGGGCAGCTGGGTGCTCTGTGCGCGCCAGGTGTGGATTGGTGGTTGTTGGGAGGGTGTATGGATGATCGTTGGGCATTGCGCTACCGTTTTGAAATGGCAACGCTGCATCGCCTCCCGGCCGCAGGATCCGTGGCCCGCCGCGCCAATCGTGCGCGTCCTTGAGGCTGCGCCGCCGCCGTGTATCAGGTACATTGTCACCTGCCCCGCGCCGCTGGTGTGCGTTTCCGCCGGCAGGCTGCAGACGTGGCTTAAAAGGGAGCAGCGGCACGTGTTTGAGTACGAGCTGGCGAGCGCCGCAGAGGCCGCGTTTGTGGTGGGCGACCTGGCGCGGAGGGTGTGCCGGCCGGGCGCCAAGGGCGTCCCCAGCGTCGCGGTGCACGGTCCCTCTGATGCGGCACCAGAGGATCTGGAGCGCACCGCCGGCCACCTGTCCCTGGTTTTTAAGTTTTTCGGGCAGCGATTGGCGGGCCCGCTGCCGCTGGTGTCGTACTCGCAGGTGCGCATGGCTGGGGCTGTTGCGGGATGGTTCTTAATTTTGAGCAGTTGCTTGCACGAGTTTATCGCGGATCCAAACCCAACTCAACCATTCTCCACATCCTGCCCGCCAGGTGTTTGCGCCCCCCGGGCTGCTGCCCGAGCCGCGCTCGGCGCCCGGCTGGGCCGCGCACGCGCAGCCCGCGCTCGTGCGTCAGACATCGCTGCACGCGGAGCTGCACAGCCGGCTGGAGCTGCTGCAGGCCGCCGCGCGGCAGGTGTTTGGCGCGGCCATCCGGCCCGCGACGGCGCAGGACGCCTGGCTGGTGCACGGCCTGGCCGGGTGGCTGGCGGACCAGTTTGTCGGGCAGTACCTGGGCCAGAACGAGCTGCACTACCGCAGGTGGCGCGCGGCCGCCGTGGTCTGCGCCGCGGACGACGGCGGCCTGCCGCCGCTGGCCGTCGAGGGCGCCGTGCAGGCGACGCCGGCCCAGCTGGCGGCGAGCGTGGCCCCCGTCGCCGACGTTATGCGTCTCAAGGTGCGTTGTCGGAAGAGCAGGCGGACGAGGTTTTTATTTGTGGTGGCTGCTTTGCGAGAGTTGTGGTTGGGTGGTTGGGACTTTGGAGGTGGGGTTGTGTTTAGGGAAGATCCTCTTCCCGTGAAAGAATCCGCTGTTGTTGTTGTTGTGCCGCGACCACTCGCCCGTCGCCCCTTGTCCCATCCCTGCCCTTCCCGTCCCCTCCCAGGCGACGGTGGTGGTGCGCATGCTGGAGCGCCGCGCGGGCGAGGACGTGTTTCGCAAGGCGGTGCAGACGGTGTACGCGGCGGCCTGCGGCGCGAGCGGCGGCGTGGGCCCCGAGGGCGACACGCCCGTCGGCCCGGCCCCGCGCACCCTGGACGCCCCCGCGTTTGTGACCGAGCTTGGCCGGCTGGCCGGCTTCCGCAAGGACGTGGCGGCCTTCATGGCGCGCTGGGTCTGGGGCTCCGGCGCGCCGCGCATCTCGGCGGGCTACATCTACCACGCGGGCGCGCAGCGCCGCAGCGTGCTGGAGCTGGCCCTGCGCCAGGAGGGCTGCCCCGAGGCGGCCGAGGCCGCGGCCGCCGCCGCGCGCGCGGCCGAGTCGGCGGGCGCGGCCGCGGGCATCCTGCGCGTGAGCGTGCAGGAGTCGGAGGCGCTGGTGGAGCACCTGGTGCACCTGGGCTCCGAGCCCTGGAAGCTGGCCGAGCTCAAGGTCAACCCGGACGTCAAGCGCGTGCCCGGGCGCCGCGGGCCCAAGCGCCAAAAGGTCGCCGACGAGGCGGCCAAGGAGGAGAACCCGCTGAGCCCCTTTGCCGCGGCCCTGGAGGCAGGTGAGAAGAGGGGGGGGGCTGGTGGTGGGGTGTTTCATTGGGTGCGGCATGCAAGCATTGCCCGTGTCTGGCGCTGCGCTTATGACTGCGCCCGCGCGGACGAGGATGACCGCAGAATGGTTTTTTTAATGAAGAATACCGACCGTCCTGGCGCCGGTGCGCTGCATCAACACGCCTGGCTCAATCCCTTCCCCCTCCTCCACGCGCGTCAGAGGAGGACCCCGTGCATCCGGTGCAGTATGTGCGCATCGACCCCACGGGCGAGTGGCTGTGCTACGTGCGCCTGGAGCAGCCGCTGCGGTGCTGGATCGCGCAGCTGGCGCACAGCCGCGACGTCGTCGCGCAGGCCGAGGCCGTCGCGGCGCTGGCCGGGCACCCCGCGCCCGCCGCGGTCGCGGCCCTGGTGCGGTGCGCCACGGACGAGACCGTCTACCACCGCGTGCGCGCGGACGCCGCGCGGGCCCTGGCGACGCGCGTCGGGCTGTCGGGCGCCACAGAGGGTAGGCACGGGGAGGGAGGGGGCTGTATACTAGTGTGGGGATGCATGCTCGCGGGGGCGCTTCAGCGGCTGCGTGGCTGCTTCTATAATTACCCAGGGATGCTGGCCCATCGTCGATCGTGCACGCCTGATCCTGAAGCCTTTCGCCTCCCTCCAACCAAACTGACAGGTGTTACGGCGCTGCTCACGTTTTACAAGCAGAGGTTCTGGAGCACGCAGGTGGACGCCCCCGCGCCGTTTCTGCCCCCGGCCCTGACAGACCTCCTCATGGGAGAGGCCTCGATCACCGCATGTGAGTGGTGGCGGTGCGAGGGGGTGGTGGGGACGTGCGCCGAGAAAGAGGCACTGGCGCAGCGGCGCGACCGGGCGGTGCCTGCGCGGCCATTGCTGTGGAATCGGGAAACACTCTGGCGTGTGTTTGACAATTGCATCCCTCCGCAAGTGGTGTTCTACCACACACATCGAGCCATTTCTCTTCCCACCCTACCATCCCAGTGGGCATGGCGACGGACGAGGACGGGACGACGCCCATCGACGTCCTCCTCTTCCTGCCCGCGGCGCTGGAGCAGTTCCGGGAGGGCCGCGACACGCCCGACGCCAGCAGCATCCTCGCGGCGCTGTGCACCGCGGTCGGCCACATGCGCCACGAGCTGGTGAGGCGGCCGCGGTTTTTTCGATCGGGGCTGGCGGGGTGTGCGCAGCTTGCTTGGCGATGGTCGCGCCAAGTTGGTGCCGGAAGGGGCTGCATTTTTGGCCGCTTGACAAAATAGATTCCGCAAAGACTGCCGCTGCTGTGGTGGGACACGTGCTCTTTGAGGAAGCACGACCTCTCCCATAATATCCAACGCTTGCTTCAAATTCACCCCCCTCCGTGCCTCGTTGTTGCAGTTCCGCGACGCAGCGCTGGTCCTGCTGGAACGGTTTTTGATGCGGGAGCTGGTGTGCCCCAGCGCGGGGACAGAGGTGGGCAGGGCCGTGGTGGGTGCGCTGGCGGCCCTCGGCGCCGGGCAGGCGCCGGCGGGCCCCGGCGACGAGTACTGGGAGCGCGCCCGGGCGCACCTGCTCGATCTCGCGACGCACGCGCGGGTGGCGCCCACGCTGCGGGACGCCGCCGCGGCCGCCGTGGTGGCTCTCGAGGTCGCCGGCGCGGGGCCCGCCGCCGCCGTCTCCGCCCTCCTGCGCCGCCTGGCCCAGCCCGGCCCGTGGCCGCGCGGCGCCGCGCGCGCGGCGCTGGCCGCCGCGCTGGCCTCCGCGTGGAGCGCGGTGGAGGGCGACGCGGGCGCGCTGGCCTCCCTCGCGGCCGCCGTGCGGGCCGCGGCGCGCGCTCAGAGCGATTGCTGGACGCGACACGCGCTGTGGCTGCTGGCCAGGCGCTGCCTGGGAGCCGGGCCCGCCGTGCTGGATGAGAAGCTGGACGCCGCGTCTGCAGGTACGCTGGCTTGGAGAGTGGCCCGTGTGGTGCACGGGCCTGCCACCTTCCGTAGCGCGGTCTTGACTTGCACGCCCCCATTTGTCCTCCGCAGAGACGGAGCAAGCGGCTGCACCGCAGCGCATCACGCTTCGCCTCCCCAGCAGTCTGCCAGAAGCTTCGGACATGCTGACAGAGCCCGATCCGATGGATGAGCCGGGCCAAGCCATCGACACGGCAAGCGAGCCGCAGGGGTCCGAGGCTGCGCCGCCCCCGCCTGCGGTGGGAAGCTTCAAGCTTGTCCTGAAAATGTAACGCAGATGCTGTGGCGCTAGGTGTATTGACGGGTATGGTGTGTCAGGGGGGAGATACGTTTTTCCCTAATTGCAGCGCGCCAGCGCGGCTTCCCATGTCCGGTGCGCATGGCGCTGGCTCGGCCCAAGGGCGGGCTGTGCGAGCTTCTTGCGCTCTGGGTGCCCCTTGCATTCCTCGGCGACCCCGTTGCGGCAGTGTCCTGGAAAAGAAACTTGATGGTTTGGTCCCCTGCAACGCTCGTCAGTCACACCTACTTTACATTGCGCGGCACACTCAAGAAAAGGAAAGTGGTTCCATCCAAGAAAGAGTGGCGGTGAAGGAAACCGTGGGCATGGGGGGATCCCCGGGTGAAAACCTACAGCCAAGCGCAAGCAGGAGGGAACAGTGTTCAAGACTGTCCTGGTGCGGCAGGGATGCAAGCACCTGTAGTTCTCATTCATCAAAAGTCGTACCTGGGATGCTGGCAGCGCGGGGCTGATCTGCTGCTATGCGAGCGACACCCACCTCTTCCTCTGCCTCTGCCACAAACGGGGCAGGAAGACAGCAAGTCCCAGACAGATGCGACCCCATGGGCTTTGGGAGCACGACTTTCAGGTAGCGTACAAATCAAATGGCCTCCAGGTCGGCCAGTCATAAAAACGTACGATGTCAAATCATGGGAGGGTCTACTGGGCGGCGGTAGTTTGGATGAATCTCGGGGTTGTCCTCTCGGAACAACGACATGGTCTCCCCATTGCCCATGGGCACAAGGACCCTGTACCGCGGAACGGCTTCCCCGTCGCGCGTTTTGGGGTAAATGTTGCCCAGGAAGACGACTTGAACACTGGGGTCTTGGGTTTGCACAGGCCAGCTGCACCAGGGCGCGTTCTTGTATTCGACCGTGCCCGTGAGGTTGGCGTAATACTCCTCCTGATTTTGCAGGAAGACAAATCGGTGCCCCAGCGTAGAGCCATCCTGCAGCTCCAGGATCGGCTCAGTCCGCTCCCCATTAGTAGAAGTGAGCTTGAACTGGAGGTCAGATCCGGCCTCGGCCTTCGCGACCTTGAGGAGGCATCCCGTGCGCCTGGGATTGTAGAATGGTATGCAGTATGCTGTGATTGGTGTCCGTGAACACGAAGAGGGGGGCGGGGATGGTGGGGGAGGGGGAGGGCAATGATGGCGAGAGTTCAGGGCTCGATGGCGGCACTGTCACCAAGGTCTTCTCATCCGATGGGCCAGGACTCTGCTGGCCGTCGGCGTTGTCCAGTTTTTCGGCAATCGGCGAGAGGCCCTTCTTGCCCGGCTGTATCTTCCGCGGCCGGGGAAGCGGCTTCACAACCTGCGATGCCCAGAATAGATACTATCTTATGAAACAATCCCACGAGAACGTCCATATGTTGCAAAACGTATCCACAGTCTCACCATCTTGGACTTGGCGCTGCCCAACGGGGCGCCGGACAGCGTCAGCAAGGCCACCAGGAAGACGAGCCGCCAGGTATGGGGCCCCATCTTTGTTGAGCTGAGCTTGCTTCAAAGTTTGAAAAATAAATTCACCCTCGACTGAAATGAAAGCGCGTGCTCAGCCCGGTCCCGCGCTGGTCCTCTTATGCCGCCGCGGCGCTGTCCAGCCCGGAAAACGTGAATCCGGGTGCCCCCACCCCCTCCACGAACACGGCCAGGCTGCTTCGTTCAGCCTGGCGCTGCCTGGTATGCGCCTCGCTTCGGATGGTAATTAATGAAATATTCCCTAAAATGCATGCTGGGCGAACCATACGTCTTGTATGGTTCGCCCAGCAAGGTGGCGCGAGGCGGTGCGCTCAAGACAGGTGGCACACGTCCGCACGGCGATCACCTCCGGTCTGGCCGACCACCCGCAATTGTGAGACCCAGGGTCTCCGTCTGGCACATGCGGATGTCATATATACTGCGCAGACACATGACTGCAGCGAGTGGGAATCCGTAAACCATACGTGCGTGGCCCCGCGGCGATAACGCCGGGCACTGAACGGCTGTCCGAGCCCGGACTCTCCGAAAGATGCGGGTCGAGGACAGGGTGCCCACCCTGAAACTGAAAGACTTCATTTCGGGTAAACCGGTCAAACAGCGCATGTGAGCTTGGGTACTCTGCCTGAACGAGTTCCCGGATCATACCAGGTACCCTTGCTCGCAACGACTCGTCAGCCGTGGCTGCTCTCGCGCTGACCGCAATGAGCCAGCGGTGGCGCTTGACCCCCTATATACCGAGTTGGTTTTAAATTTGATAAACCGTCCAGAGCTTCGTGGCGCGAACCTGGTCACGTACGGCGAAATGCTTGCATTTCTCGTCCGACGTAGAAGGCGCTGAAGAAGGGGCTCCGGGCCTGTTCAATTGACACATCATGCATGCATTGCCTAGCCTCTCTGGAGGTGCAAGTCGAGCATGGAGGTTGGGGCAGAGCTCTTCAGTGCCTGGATTGTGCGCAGCGAGAGAGATGGCAGCGCCCCTGGTGGGGTGCAAGGCGAGTGAGGAAACTGGTGCTGATTACTTGCACCTGGATCACCCCTATCAACCATTCCGCCAAGCCTGGAGCAGAGCAACGTCGTTCATTGAAATAGTATCGCCTTGTGAGGGCACATGAACATGTATGGAGTCCACAACAGAATGAGCGGATTTGCCACTGACAATGCCGCCGCCATGTCCAGCCCTGAAAGGACCCCTGGTGCTTGGAGCCAAGCCACTTGTGCGCCCCCCCCACACAGGTGCGTCTGGACGCGTTGCGTGATTTTTGTGGTGAGTTGCCGTCGCATGTCATGCACAAGGGACTCATCAAACTCTCCTGCGCGTCATTCTTTTGCAGCCACGGTAGTGTGCATCAAGGCCAGGGACGGAGCACGGCGGCTTTGCTTGTATTACTGGACGCTGAACAGCCCCACTGTCAGGAATACGTATCCGCTGCCCAAGGTAAGTACGGAAATGCTGGTGCGTCTTCACTGCGCGGGCGCCTCATCCAATGGGTTGGACCTGCGCAGCGGCCATCACAAGGCGTTGTAGACGCCTCAGTCCCCAACCTGCCTGAGTTCGTCCATCCTTCTGCATGCGCCAGCCCGAATACTAGGTTAGTTCAATTCTGATTCAAAAGCCTGATTGGGCTTGGTACGCGGCCGTCCATGTGTCTGACTCCTGTCTCTTATGGGATCCGCATGTGCACGCCTGCGTGCCCACGCTGACGCCTGCCATGACTATGCCTATATCCCTTGCGTACAACATAGTATTTGTTTCCCACAACTAGTCCATGGGCAGTTCGTGCAAATCGATAGTCGCTCCTCCTGGCTCGATTCTAACAATGAGAGCCCCAATGTGTGCTTGACACTTGATTGAGCGCGCGCCACCGCGTGGCTGCAACTGCTAGCATAGCTTCGATCTCAACCATGTTTATTTTCTAGTGTAACAAGTTTCCGGCCAAGTTACTGTATGCTGGGGGCAGCAGCCCGCACACGCGGCCAGTAATGCAGTGCAGCAATACCGCGGCCCGCGGACAGAGCCGGCCGGACCGCTTTCCCGGGGTATTGATTGCGGCGTCACCGCGTACAGCGACCGGCCTCCGAGGTTGACAAGCAGAGTTTTTTCAGTCGCCAACCCGATATCGTGCCGTAATAAAACATGTTGAGTTCAAGAAGAATGGCGAGCGTCGCTTGGCGTCTCGCCTTCGTGGTGGCCCTGCTGACGCTGTCGACCTTCCCCTTTGCCCAGGCGGCAACAATGAGGGTGCGAGGTTATTTTTCGTAAGAATTGGCGATCCTTGAGGGGATATTCATGGGCTCATGCATCTTTCAAAGGCTCATGTTTCTTTCAAGGTCGCAGGTAGTGATGTTGCGCGAGGATCAGCCCGTCAGCGCCGGCCTCTCGCCGATTATCCAGAAACTGGACAAGGCCGATAGCACGTCGAGCCCCGGCACCACAACAGCTGTGAACGATTTATTGCCAACGCCGCCACCGAGAACGGAAAATTCTCCACCATCATCCCCTCCCCCTCTGTCGCCATCTCCATCGCCCCCTCCTCCGGTGGCTCCATCGCCACCTGTTGCGGGCACCCCGCCACCCCGTTGGATGGTCCTGTCGAATGGTCGTAGAAACCCCATCCGTGCGTACGTGCATCACCTGCTCTATAATGATTAGTTTCCAGTTTCCTGGAGACCACGTGCCTAGACCATCATTTCCCTGTCTGACCCTACTTTCGCTGCATGCTTGTTAGGGTCTAGCTAGGACGCGTGACAATCGCTGCGTACGAACTGCTCGACAGAGTATTGTAAGTTCTACGCATTATGCTGCATCCAAGGTATACAGGCAGAGTCAAGACAGACGTCAGCGTGGGCACGCAGCCATGCACATGCGGATCCCACGAAGAAGACAGGAGTCAGACGAATGGATGGGCTCATATTCATACCCATCACGTTTTGGAATCAGGTTCAAACATCCAAAATAAAGGCAAATGCATGCAGGTTGTGGACCCAGATATCCATAAGAAGAGTGGCCACAGCGGCAGGCAGTGGGGTGATGGCGACAGAGCGCCATGAAGATGACGGACAGCCTGTTCAATTCATGAATGGGATGTGATGGCAGGAATCGGAAGTCATGGCACGGGTCGCAGAGCATGTCCAAGGTGGACCATAGGCAAATCTCTGGAGGAGTGTTGAAAGTCCCAGATCCAAAATGAGGACAGTACATTGAGGCGAACCCGTCCCTTGCCCGGACTCGGAAAGCCGCCAGAAGCCTGGTGGATGGCGCGCCAGTTTTTTGTACTGTTCTCTATGCACAGCTTGAAGCAATGCCACAGAACTAGCGCCGGCGTGTGATCGACCGGGGTACCACGCCAGCAGCTACTGGATCTATACGTGAGCTGGGGGTATTCGACCAAGGCACGCCGGTCGATACTCTCCGCACTACAACCCGCGCCGTTCAATTCCCCCTTACCCCAACCCTTTCAGACTCAGGGTCCAGTTCTCAACGCGCCTTGTTCTTTCCACGGAGGAAGGTGCACACAACGAATCGTTTAGCCTTTAGAAAAGGCCTCGTTGATCACACGTCCGATTGCCACCAGGCAAGCTACGCCGGCATGCCGCGAGACAGCCGCCCTGCCCGTGTCGGCATGGAACGAGGCCCTAGCTTTTCCCGTGGAATTCTCTGGCCCGTTCTACTACTTCTTGCCATTGGATCTACCTTTGCATATGGCAGCGTGAGTCGCGAGCACATGGATTGCGCGGGAGTAGAGGTCGTCCGGTCCGGACCATGGGCGTGGGTGCTCGAAACTCCGACTCACCCATCCCCCGCTTATTCGACCTCTTTGCAGAGCGATTGCAAATCGGCATTCTATGGCATTCCAAGTGCAAAATACAGGACGTACGTGGGTATGGCATAAAAAGCGGCGGTGACCTAATCAGGTTTTGTAGGCTCTGTTCACAATCAAGCACGGTTTTCCTCTTGTTCCCTCCGTGGGCAGTGGAAGTAGTAGCTGGGTCATCCACGTAGAGTCCCGACAGATTTTTTGCCAGTACGTGATAGCTGCTGTGACAGTCGGTGCGGCAGCATGCTACCCGTCAAATTGCCGTCCAAGTGGGGCCAAGTGAGCCACCTTCCAAACTTGTTCGCAGGCGTCTGGGATTTCTCAAAGCCGGGGCCTTCCGCAGCGCCACCCAAAACATACTTGTCGGCGCGGCTGGTGTCGTGAGGCTGGACACCATGACGCTTTGCAACCAAGACGCCTGCAAGTGGTTGATCGCTGTCGAGTGTGTGGTCCCTGGCACACGAAAGTGCGAGCCCGACGACAGGAACAACACCGGCCGGGGCAATGCTGGCTACCGCAACTTTGGCATTGGCAACAGCGGCATCTCCAACTTTGGCAACTACAACAAGGGCAACAATCTGTGGGGCAACAATAACACCGGTGTTTTGAATGTGGGAATTGGGCATTGGGGCAGTGGAAAAAAGCCCACCACATCCATGCTGTGGAAGAATGCCCATCTCCTTTTGGACACAGAACCCATTGCATCGCCCCCACCCCCGCCTCCCAAGAAGTCGCCCGCCCCGCCTCCGGCACCCAAGAAATCGCGGCCCCCCTCCGCCTCAACCCCCCGAGAGTATCACCCACCCCCTCCACCATCCCCTCCCCCGCCGTCGCCCGTCTCCCCTCCGCCGTCTTCGCCCGACGCTCCTCCTCCACCATCGCCCGACTCTCCTCCACCACCATCACCGGACTCTCCTCCGCCACCGTCACCGGACGCTCCTCCGCCGCCTTCGCCCGACGCTCCTCCTCCACCATCGCCCGTCTCGCCTCCTCCCCCCGTCTCCCGACTCTCCTCCGCCGCCTTCGCCCGACGCTCCTCCTCCACCATCGCCCGTCTCTCCTCCGCCGCCCTCGCCCGTCTCGCCTCCGCCGCCTTCGCCCGACTCTCCTCCGCCGCCGTCACCGGACTCTCCTCCGCCACCATCACCGGACGCTCCTCCGCCGCCTTCGCCCGACGCTCCTCCTCCACCATTGCCCGTCTCGCCTCCGCCGCCCTCGCCCGACTCTCCTCCGCCACCGTCACCAGACGCTCCTCCGCCGCCCTCTCCCGACTCTCCTCCGCCGCCGTCACCGGACGCTCCTCCGCCGCCCTCTCCCGACTCTCCTCCGCCGCCGTCACCGGACTCTCCTCCGCCGCCCTCTCCCGACTCTCCTCCGCCGCCATCACCGGACTCTCCTCCGCCACCGTCACCGGACGCTCCTCCGCCGCCTTCGCCGGACGCTCCTCCGCCCCCATCGCCCGTCTCGACTCCACCTCCATCGCCCGACTCTCCTCCCCCGCCGTCGCCCGACTCGCCTCCCCCACCCTCGCCTGACTCTCCTCCGCCGCCGTCGCCGGATTATCCTCCTCCACCACCAGACTCTCCTCCCCCCCTCCTCCCTCCCCCCCCCCTCCCCCTCCCCCGCCCCGTGGCGCCTTAGCCGCAACTTTCTACGTTGCGTATCCTGATTACCTCGGGAAGTTCATGACTCTGGTATTCACCCAATTCCCTGCGACGCAAACCTTTGTTGGCGTGTATCAGGCCACATCGGACGACCCCCAAAAAATCCTCCGTTCGAGCAGCCACCTGATCCCTGAGGGCGCCGGTAATCCGTACATTATGAACGTCACCTGCACTGTCTGCTTCCGCACAGACGTGGGGCCCGTTGTCTACATTGGCTACCCGGACGACGACTCCACCCGGAAACTGATCAGCCAGGACACGGTGGCCCGCCTGACCTCCGCCCAGGTCTCCAGTAGCGGGGGCGTCCTCTACGTGTCGGGCTCCGTGTCAAACCTCGCAATCGGGACGACTTACACCCTGATTCTGACCTGCAACAAGCCCACCAGCTTTGTTTGGAGCATGGACTTTGTGGCGACAGATGCCACCAAGAGCTTCAATTACGCGGCGGCGCCAGTGACCTGCACGTCCACGCGCTATACCATTGTCAGGTCCTCTGATGGAATGCATGCTAGCTACAAGTAGGTCGTCGTGACATAGGGCTCGAGCCGACTCACGCTGGCCCACCTTCAGTATTCTCCGTGGAGGCCCCCTCTAGCACTGAATTCAGCTCCCACGCCGATGAATAATAGTCTGTTTATTGTATCAATGATGTGCTCGCCTAAATGATTCGCTGGCGGTCTGTGCTGCAATATGGGCTGCCAATCCGAGGCCATGCAAGGTGGGGAGTGGAGTGAGTGCAATGGGGAATGTAGTGATGTCCGAAATGAGACAAGGTTAGTGGGCTACATATGGGTTACGAGTATCTTTTATTATGTCAAATACGTAGGTTTCAGGCAAGGGGATTGAAGGCCTGGTCATCAGTAGTGCAGGATGGAGCCAACCCAGGTGGTGGGGATTCTCTCATGCAAGTAGGGCCACTGTGCCGTAGCACTCAAGAAAAAAAACAGCTCTGGGTTGAAGACAAAATAAATATGCACGGCCCGGTTTGGGCAAGGGAGAAGACGCTAGGGATTCACCGGGGAAGGCTGGGGCAGGCAGGGAGAGGGTGCACAGAGTGACGGCGCACACGATAAAGCCCGGGCTAGCTTTGTCACAGGCATTTAGGTCACAGCTGGTTGCATGAGTGCAAGCCAGCGTTTTGCGGGCTTGCAGTGTAAGCGAATGGGATGATGGGGGGACTAAAATGCCCCACGGCCTCTACAAGGAATTAGAGACTTGAGGAGCAGGGGGCAAGAATAGGAACTGATGTTGTGGACACCCCCGTCATTCACATCTTGTTTGGGATCATCTCTCCACCTGCATGGACCAATTTGAATACCAGTTTGTGTATTTCTAATGCGTGATGGGCCTGTGGATGACACCTTCCAATTGTCCGACGCACGTCCTGGTGGGATCGTCATGTGCATGGCTGCGTGTAACTACGCTGACGTCTATCTAGGCTATGCCTACACAGCTTGCATGCAGTAACATATGTGCAATCATCGACAAGTCAACGAGCGGGTCATATACACCGGTTGTCACGCTTCACGGCCAGATTCTAAACCTAGGCGCTCGAATGTGCGCTCGACACCTGGTTGAGCGCGTCAGCGCGTGGCTGCCAATTCCGGGATACGGCAAATTTCAGCCATGGTTTTCTTTTACTGGTGTTGGAAAATGCGGGGTTAGGTGCTGTGTGCTGGGGGTAGCGGTCGTCGCAAGCGGCTGGCAATGCGATGCGGCAATACCGCGGCCTCCCGGAGACAACCGGCGGACAGCATTGCCGGGCATTATTGCGACGTCACCGTGTTAGTGGACCGGCCTCCGGGGTTGACAAGCAGAGCTTTTCAGTCGCCTAACAGATGTCGTCCACGTATTTCAATTTTGCGAGCTCAAGAAGAATGAAGAGTGATGCATGCCGCCTCGCCTTTCTGGTGGCCCTCCTGACGCTGTCGGCCTGCCCCTCTGCCCGCGCCCAAAGACAGAAGGTGCGAAGTTACTTTTCGCACCGTTTGGTCAACCTTGAAGAGAATATCTCTGGTCTCATGTTTTTTTCGAGGTCGCAGGTTGTGGGATTGCGGTCTCCGCCGCGCAAGGTCAAGCCCGGCAGCAGCGGCCTCTCGGCGATTGCCCAGCAACTGGAAAATGCGGACGGCACGTCGAGTCCTACCACCGGACCAGACACGAACACTTTATTGACAACGCCGCCACCGAGGACAAAACTTTCGCCCCCACCATCCTCTTCTCCACCATCGCCACCACCTTCCCCTCCTCCATCCCCCTCCTCCACCGTCGCCCCATACCTCGCCCGCCGCCTCCACGCCTCCGCCGCCTTCTCCGCTCATTGCTGGCGTCTGGAGCGTGCCTTTACCAGACTACTTGAGCCCCAACCCGCATGTGCACATTGGCCTCGTAACATTCCCTCAACGCGGTGTGACTCTGGACGTATATATTGAACTATCAGGAATTCCACACGTCCATGAAAAAGTCACCATTCCGCCGAGTCCCGTTCCTTGGGACTTTAGTGTCGATTGCGTGGAGTGCTACATGCCGGACGCCAATGTGACCGTCTATGTTACCTACCTCACCCCTGATCGCATATATCTGCAACGAGACACCATGGCTGTCACCCACCTCCACGTGACGGACGCCGCCTCGGTATCGGACCCAGCAAGGGTCGTCGCCTCATTCAGCGGGCTCATCGCGGGCGAGGGGTACACCCTGGCCCTGTGGTGCAAAAATCCCAAAATGATCGAGATGATCACCATGTGGGCCAATTCTACTGACGACTCGATAGACTACCGGTCCCTTCCTGGAACCTGCCAGTCGGCCCGGTACCTGACGATCACCAGCAGGGAAGACGGAGTCCACATGGCCGTGGCCAGAGATGAGGGCGCTTGAGTACATCTCAAGCGCCACGTTTGGGGCGGTGACGGTCAAGTATGCCGCCGTGTTGAGATCGGGCAGAGTGGCGTGGCAATCCCTGAATGCGATGCGGCTCCTGGACTGTTTGTAAGTTGCTATTACCATAGTTCACTTGGGAGATATGGGGATTAGCCAAGGGAAAATTGAGCGTGCCTGTGCAAGCATGCACAGGTTGATCACACGAGGACGTGAGTCGGATAACAGCACGTTCTCTCACAGGGCCACCACATTTACGAATCAGGAATGAACAGTCTACCACTGATACTGACGCATGCCGGAGGAGGGCTGACGTCAGTCAGGTTGGGGACAGTGTCCACAACAGAGGTGCCCTTGTCCAGGGATTCGCCTGGATGCGCTGGTGCCCAGCTAGCCCGCCGGTCGGATCGGCATCTCGGAGCATAGTGCGCCGTATTACCCTTATTGACATCAGCGGCTCGCACATAATCGATCTCAATGGAATTATAAACCGTTTTAGCTGGGCCATGAGGTTGGCGGCGCCCCAGGTGCTGTGTGCCGTGGTCAAAGCATGCGCCTCACCGCCCCCGCCCGAGGCTGGTCGCACGCCAGCGATGGCACCCGGTGCCGCCCGGTCCCGCTCTCTGCTAGTAAAGCGCGCGCTCAACCTGCTAGCACCCCGACCGCCATAGCCGCCAATCCAACGCGCCAGGTGCTACAGGGGCGGGGAAGCATGGCAACCTCTGGGCTGACACTCGTGCGTGTGCGCGACTGGCAGGATTCAGTAGGCGTTGCTCATGCTCGTTGCATAGGCTTCAGGTCGGGTAGAAATCTGGCCTGATTGACAGACACTCTCTTGGACAGGGATAGCCCAGGTGATGGGGAGTCTCCTCCTATCTATGCGTGCCCACAGTGTTCTAGCACCACCGCTGGGGAAGGAGACCCTAGGTTTGGATTGAAGATCAGGCGACGTGCAAGAGCTAGGGCAAGAGGGGAGGCGCTAGGGCTAGGCCAGGGCAGGCAGAAGGGGGTGCTAGAGGGGTGCGCACGAAGCAGAGGTTTGTTCGGCTGCTGCTGGGAACCCTCCTCACGGCATAGGCGCACCCTGGTACACTCCATCGTTCTTTCGTCCAGCATAGCCCTCTTTGCTCATCTAATCCTCTGTCAGGGGGATCCTGGACTTGCCTTCAGAAGTCGCGCTGGCTTGCTCACGCGGGCGGGGCGGCTGGATCCTGTGCGTGCTGCCGATGGCGCACAGCGGCGGTGCACGCATTGACCGACCCAATTTAGACGTTGCGCACTACAAGGCCCTTCTGGAAGATGCATTACATCTGCCCACACAGGTACATGCCTGTGTCTAAAGCGCTCATGGCCGCTCTTAGTCCAGGCCTTTTAGAGCTGCGTCTCTGTCGGCGGCCTGGCGCTTTGCCGTGCACAGGCGAGGTCTAGAGTAGGTAGCAATATTACAGAACGTGCTCGATCTCGTGGATACGTTGCCTGAGCGTGGCATTCAGTCAAAGAGGTAGAAAAATTCTTGAAATGTGGCTTTCCGCGGCATTGGGATCTGGACCTCATACATTGTCCAGAAACGTCCATCGGGACGCCTTTCCCTGCGCACTTTGGTGACGGTGGCGCTCGGGTCCATGGTGCCAACTTTCCACTTATACTGCGGCAGTCCCACGTACTCTACCGTGCCGGTGAAATTTGCTTGCGGCAGGATGGATCTGTGCAATTCGAAGATATTCAGCTTGATGGGGGATCCAAAGCGCATGTCCATTACGACTTGCGCATGCTCACCGGCCGTGGACACCAGGCGGAATAGAATTTCCGTCCCCATTTCAGCTTCAACAGTTTTGAGGATGCACCCCGTGGAGTCGTGGTTGGCGTACGGAATGCAATAAGCAACAATGGGAGCCTTTGGTGAGTGCGACGAGGGAGGGAGAGGGTGTGGTGAAGAATGGGGAGGTGCGTGGTGGGGGGGGGAGGGTGATGCAAGGGCGACACCGGAGGGGGACGGCAGCGGCGATGGAGAGGAAATCACCTCGGGCGAATGCGAGGGCTTTGCATGAGATGGTGAGTGTTCTCTGCTGTCGTGAGCTGGGCTACCCTTGATCAGCCCGCCGCGCTCCGAGTGCGCGGGAGGGGCCCTCGTGTGGGCCAATCCCAGCTCCGCCGCGATCACGGACAGGGCGCCGTCCGGACGCTTGTTGCCTGGGTAAACCACCATATTCGACATCTACGAATCAAAATAAAACATATCATGAGCCAATCTGAGCACACAACGTCTGCTAGTTCGAGTGCCCTCAATTGGCGTGTCCCACCTGTCTCCTGGCCAGAACAAGGGGCCAGCTTGCCAGCGCCACCACCCCGAAGAGGATAACCAGCCTCATAGAATACCGTGTCATGATGTTTTATCTTAATGGAATAGTAATCGGGCGTCAGTGTGGCGGAATACGAAGAGAATCGAGGGGCAAACGTGTGCGGTTGTGATCCTCGTAGGTCGCGGACTCCGGAGCGTATCCCGGACAATATGCTGTGCCGATTCCCACGGTGAAACATGTACCAGCGTGTTCCCAGAGTGCATCAAGATCTTGCCCTGCCAGACGTCAGCTGCAGGGAGGACATCACGAAGCGATGCACCGCTGCTACGCCCAAGACTTTGCATTCGCAAGCAGGCAATACATTGGCAAGCACTCCTGACGCCTGTGCAATACATGCGGTAGATATTCTGGTCCGTAGCTTGCATGCGTCAGTCTTGAATCTAGACCATTTATTCCCTTTTCTGAAATATGGTGGACCTCCATCCGATACCATTGACATGCACCCGGCGAACGTCCTTCTCGTAGAGAAGCTGGTCCCAGGCGGACCCGCTTGCTCCTGCCTGCGTGCTCAAGCCCACGCCCTTTAAGCTAAATCCTGGAGTTACTGACAATAAATATGGTAATTGAGCCTCAGATTCATTCCGCGAGTCGCATCGCACTTCGATCGCCAGGCTTCCCCGCCCTAACGCGGCATCCGGGCAATGAGATGCCAGGGCAAGACTCCCGGCCGCGGACCCGGTCGACCGTCACATCGTTGTCGCATTGTTTAGAGAGGAGATTCGGTCGTCAGCAGAACCTGCCCGGGTCAGCATCGCCATAGACCAGGCTTCCGTTTTGCTGTTTCAGCCCAGGAACGCGTCCTGATTGCGACACTACAGTGACTCGACTGGACGGTTCGTGGTCTGCTGTAGAGAATCGACCGGGAAGCGTGACAAGCCCTGACTGGGATACGACTCGTGGGCTGAATGTAGGTTCCAATTAACATAGTCAATATCAGGGATATAGGGCGGGGCCCAGTGGAACGTGAGTGTGGGGACGTGTGCATGCACATGCGGATCCCACGAGGATGTGAGTGGCATCCATTGGATGCTTTCATACACAGAACAAGCACGTCTAGGAAGGAGGAAAGCCTGGTCTAGAGACAAGCCTACAGGAGTAGAGCGCGGCATAGTGCATGCAGGTTGTGGGCCGGTTGTCCACAACATCTGTTTTGAAAACCCCCCGTCCACATCCTGACTGAGTCAGCCTTGCCCCTAGGATATTCTTCTGTCCGCCAAGACGCGATGGACCTTTGTCGGACACTATCCAATGCATTTAGGCCGTGTCCTCGTGGTGTCCGCGTGTGCACGGCTGCGTGTCCACGCTGACGGCTGCCTGGGCTATGTGTTGTGAACAGCCTGGTCCACAACCTGGATGCACTAGCCTTGTCTCCAGGTTATCCCTTCCTACTTCGAAATCGTGCTGTTCTTGTGTATGAAAGCATCCAACTGATCCAACTCACGTCCCGTGGGATTCGCGTGTGCATGCTTGCATCTCCAACTCCGCAATAGTGATTGGTGCGCACGAGGGCGACGCGCGCAAACTGCCGCTTCCTAGCCCCTGCCCTGGAGCAGGAAGAAGTCTGCATTCTGGCCCCTACCCGAGTGGTCCGGCATGACGTCTTTCGCAGCCTGCACGCATCCCACAGGTTGAGCACCGCACCTTGCGCACGATGTGGCAGGGGCCAAAGGACGCGCTCGCAATCTGTCTTGCCTCGCTTGCCGCACTGCTCCCTCCGTAGTGCTCAAGTAGGATGGACGCACCTGTGTGCCGCAATCAAGCAGTGGACCTTACAAGACATGGGAATGCTATTTCTGAGGAGGGGAAATGGGGAGCGACAGTGATGCCACAGCTAAAATATACGAGTGGTTGGGCCAGGCACAGTTTGCCTGGCACCGGCCTGGACAGGCTGCCGATGAACAGAAAGACGACGGGCGTCATAATATCTTTGAGGGCTGAAAAGACATGCGGCGTGAGACGCCGTGGGTCCCGGGGCGACCCGAGAATAGGAAGTTGCCTTGAGGCATGGTGCAAAATAGTCAGGGCGGCAGATGAGGCCCTGAAGAAATCTCTCAGGAACTATTTCAATAGAAAACATAAACGCTTGTCAGTCGAAGATAAGCAAATCATTACCACCACCTCTTGTGTAACCAAGCCAGAGGCAGACACTTGTGCGTCCTATAGTAGGTCAGCTCAACATATTGCTTCCCGAGGGGGTCGATGGGCACCTTTATGTCGGACTGGTACTCACAGAGCCCACTTTTCAGCTCCTTGAGGTTCCAGTTGACGTACTCTGTGCGGGGATCGTAGGCCGTCACGTCCCACTTTGTTCCAGGCATATTCACGTACTCCACCGTGCCCGTAAAGTTTGTGTCGGGCGGATCGGAGCCCGTGACGGTGTAGAAGGCACCACCCCACGTCAAGGTCGGCTCCAGCTGCAGGACCTTCACACCAAACTTTCCCGCCACTGTGGATGTCAGGCGAAACAGGATGCGGGAGCCGGGAGCGGCCGAAGCAACTTTGGCGAAGCATCCAGGCCCTCCTCCGACCCTGCAGGGGATGCAGTGGGCCACGATAGGCACGAGCGGTGGCGGGGCTGGAGGCGGGCTTGGGGGGCGGGCGTGGGGGGAGGGGAGATGCTCGGGTCCACCACGCTCGTGGTCAAGGTGAGCTCGCTCCCATCTGGCATGATCAGCGTGTCAGCACACCGAAGCCAGTGATGGCCCTCTTCCGGAACAGGCTCCTTTTCACACTCCCCATACCGCATCTGCGTGTACCACGGCCTCAGCGGCCAGGCTTGGATGTAGATGCCAGGCTGGTTTGTGTACTCGGCTGTCCCGGTCCATTTGAGGAGGTGGCGCTCGGTGGGAAAGGGCACGTAGAAGCGGGCATACGCGTAGGTCATGTCCTCATGTACCTTGAGGGTTACCGTTCCTTCCTCACCACTGACAGAGGAGCGGAGTCGGAAGAGAATTTCCGCGCCCGGAGGAGCATCGGTGGCAAGTGCTAGGCAGCCTGGTCCTCGACTATCAAGAAACGGGATGCAGTAGGCGGTCGGGACTGGATAATAGAATTGGGGGAGGTGACCGAGCGGGGAGGGGAGGAGGTGGTGGGGAGCCAGCGGGCGGAGGAGGTGGTGAGGGGGGCGGGCGGAGGAGGGGGGATCGAGGGAGTGAGCGGTGTCAGAAGCCCAGTTTTGGGCTTGAGGGAGTCGCGCACGAGCAGATTGCTGTCCAAAATCGGTGACGATGGAACCAATTTCGCGTGTGTGCTCGACGCATACCTTGTATCGGTTGCATCCTTCTGTAGCAATAGTGCATCGCCGAGGATCTGCTCAAACTTCGGCGAAGACACTCCCACGCCAGGCCGCGCCTTGCGGGGCTTGGGCGCAACAGCCTGCGGGACCGAGACGCGGAAGAATATGTTGAATTGATTCAGGCTGCTCGAGCGGCCATTCAGCATCACAACACCTTACGCACCCATTTGATTTTTGCTCGCGCGAGTGCGGCGGTCGACAGTGCTGCCAGGCACACGAGGAGGAGGAGCCTTCTGAATGGAGGTCCCATCATTGGCACACTCACCTTTCATACAAAACGACATTCGACGAGAAACGGGGGTTATTAAAGGCGACGGCTACTCACGGGTGACCGGCGTCCCGAGCGGACGCCGGTCACGCGGTGATTTTTGGTGCGGCCATCCCCACCTCCGGTGGGGGGGGGGGACGGAGCACCCACGGCGCGAACACACGAACTCCGCGTCTATGGCTTACGTCTGGCAGCGATGCAGGCTTCAATAACAGAATGACATGGGTACAACGAGCAGCTGGTGTCATGTTGAGGTTGTTTACGCCTGTTGTCAGCTCGTTGGGGGCGGTTCGCGCACGAAAGACGGATCTGATAGGCGCATCCGTGAAGAAGCTAATAAGTATTTCAGAGTCCACGACACACCAAAATGTCGCATGTTATTGAGCCTTGCGTGCTCACGAAATTGGTGTGCTCGATGGGAGTGCGACGTAGGGCGCTAGAGCCTCTGCGTAGCACGCAAGTCGTCATTCCCGGTCCCAGCGGGTAGTCAAGCCCTACCAATCCATCCCAAACTTCAGAAAGAGTTCCAATCCGTTGGATGGTCCCACACTTCATTTTGCAAGCGAAGCGTCCCTTCTTGAGGAGGCGATTGGCAGGGCTGAGTGAGCTTCAAGAGGGGTCCTGATTTTTGCAGATCTCGAGTGCGGGGTTGAAAAGGGCCCATTGTCCCACCACCACGGTCACTGAGTATGAGCCCGCTACGCAACGGCATATAATCCTGGAGGCTCGATGGACGCCGCTGTGATGAGTTTTTGAGGCACTGAGATGCCTTGCGTTCGGCGACGATGCTGCCCCGGGACCCAAAAGGCACTCCCGGGCCCAAGTTTGCAAGGCGAGACCCCTCTCATCCTAGACTGTCTCGATTCGTAAGCTTCAAGGTTTGTCCATATGGTATGCATTTTTGAAAGGCCAGATCGAGTGACTGGGCGGTTCTGTGCACGCAGGTGTCTCGGAGTCCTACCGGCGCAGAGCAATTCTCAGGGCGCTCGCCTTCCTCAAAGATGATGCCTTGGGATAGCTGCTGACGGCCTTGCAGCCTGACGCGACTTACATGTGTACGACTCAGTAGACCCAGGCTCGTAGCAGTAGGCTGAGACTGGGGGAGGCTTGGTGCCAGGCTGCCTGGTGTAGCATCACCGGAAGGCTAGCGTACCAGGGGAAACCCATAGCGAGGTTTTTGACGCTGGCGTTGGAACGTGTACTGGACCGTGGATTAGAATCTATCCAAGCTTGCCAACATGGACGTGATCTGATACTGGGTCCCTCCTCTCTCACGCAGATGACGCAGTGCCCTGCTGATCTTGCAGGGGGCACGCCGACTAATATGTGGGCACGGCTGGGCGCTGTGAGGTACGCACCCAGGTAAACCGCTGCCCAGGGCATTTGTATGCCGTTATAATGTGCTGTGGAGTGTGCTGCACTGGATTTTCGTGAGAGGTGAATGAACAGGCAAAGCTTGATAGTGAGTGTGCCTCGCAAGGTGGACGACTCGGAAGCATGACGTGCTAGGTGATGGCCCTGCCTTTTAGCTGCCCAGTCTTTCGTTCTGTACTTTGGAGCTCGGGCATGAAGAGCGGCGGGCTCTGGACTGTGAGCGATTGCCGTATGGAGCGTGATTGCTGCTGGGTCTGGAGCTCAAGGGCATGACGGCACGTGAGGTTGGGGGCCATCGCGAGCCTTGCACACCAACATGCTCCCTCGAAGCTCATCAACCAGGCACGCTGCGCGCATGGGCATTCATCAAATGATCCCGCGCAATGCGTTGACACTCGTTCTTTGCGTGCTCGCAAAGATTCATTCGGCACAAATTCTTATCCATTTCTGCAGACGTTTACGGCGCAGTTGGGGCTGTCAGAAAGCGTTTGGGTACGGGAGGGCATGCCTTGGTGGTTGCAAGTCTGTGGCACGGCGTCCCATGCGTGCGTCTCGTGTTTGTGAACGGATATCTGTCCACTCTGTGATGCGGGCAGCCCGGTCCACACCCTGCATGCAGCAGCCTTATATTCAGGTTATGCTTGCCTTCTCCTACAACGTGATGGCCCTGCGTATGTGACCATTCTTTTATCCGGCTCACGTCCTCGTGGGATATGCCTGTGCATAGCTGCGTGCCCATTCTGATGGCTGCCCTGCCAATGCCTGTAAAACCTGCATGCAATTCAATGTTTGTCACCTACAATCAGTCCAAGAGCTGTCCGTGCGTTTTGATAGCCACGCTTCTCGACCGATTTTCTACACCCAGGATACGCAGATGCGTTCCCTGTCCACCGTGTGTGTAGAGATTCGGCAGGAAGTGTGACTATCGAGACGAGAGAGCTAATTGTGGACTGAATGTAGGTTACAGTTAAGGTATTGCAAGCAGGTCATGTAGGCAGAGGCAGGGCAGACGTCAGCATGGGAGCGTGTGACGCACGTGCGACTCCTATGGAGCCGTGGGCGGTGAGCAATGGGATCGTACTGCGTGCCTGAGCATCACGTGTTAAGATTGGGATACACAATCCAGTATGCAGGCAGACGCATGCAGGGGGAGGGTTGATGTCAGGCAGGTTGGGGACAGAGGTGTCCACAGCAGTGTGTGTAGACCTGCTGGCCCTGCCTTGCAGTGCAGCGCCCCCCTCTCCCTTCCCCCCCGGTGGCATGTGTACACTCTACTATTTGGCGTCGCCCTCTCGGATTGTCGTGTCTCATGTCTA